>CM076569.1:141729980-142206394 GCA_034641835.2 Pinus albicaulis | reverse complement strand
AAACTCGCGTATACACAGATATCTAATTATGTCATTAGTTCTTCACTTACATCATTCCATCATTCATTCATCAGATGTTTAATAAACAGTAAACATGAACAGTAAGAATAGAGTAAACCATCACACAAAGCATCACACATGAACACCAGGATTTTTAGGTGGAAACCCAAGTCGGGATAAAACCACCGCTGTCGTTGCTCAGCCTTCAATATTTTATTATAGAGACAACATCTTACAACATCTGTGCTGGTGCAGACTCCTACCAGCACGCAGGCACCCACGTGCGCTCATTTACCAGCCTCTCCTGGAAGGGAGCTCCAACCCCCTGACTCGTTTACCAGCCTCTCCTGGAAGGGAGCTACGACCCCCTGATCTCGTTTACCAGCCTCACCTGGAAGGGAGCTACAACCCCATGACTGAAGGCTACAACCCTCAGCACCACCTTGGACCACGTTTCATCAATTTTCACACTGGATCCAACAACTTCAATAGAACAACACTTGCAGGCCACATTTCATCATATTTTTAGACTGGACCCTTTCCATACTTTTAAGCACAAACATACATCACCAACAGATACTTATCAACACAGATCAGATAGCAGAAACACAGCAGAACAGATCAGATATTTCATACCCCTTGCTTCAACAAACCCTAGTTTGCATACGCGCTTTCCTTTCACTGATGTCGCGTATATACGCGCTTCCGTCCACATAAACCAGCGTATACTTCAGTACAAATTATAGAGCTAATTTTATTGCGCATACGCGCTTTCTCTTCAGCGAAGCCACGTATATACGCGCTTCCTCTTCGGCGAACTAGCGTATGGTTCTTCAAACTTAAATGTCATTGCAATTCTTCACAATAGATACATCACTTCAGATTTTACCCTTTACCTCAGACAGATGTTCGCCTAGATGTTCGCCTCATCACAGATCTAATCATTCCATAAACAGATCTAGCAAATACAAGT
This sequence comes from Pinus albicaulis, assembly GCA_034641835.2. NCBI lineage: Eukaryota > Viridiplantae > Streptophyta > Pinopsida > Pinales > Pinaceae > Pinus > Pinus albicaulis. The sequence continues at coordinate 142,205,421 of CM076569.1, read as the reverse complement.
ACAATACAGATCTAGATCCCCTTCTTCATCACTCCTTCATTGGTGCATCATACATTCAGATCTTTCATTCAACTGTAACCCTTTCCATTCAGATATACTCCAGAGAGAAGTATTCATTCAAGCTCAGACATCTTGCACCCACGCTCCTTGTTTGCACAATGAATTTCTTCTCCTTATATAGGTTTACCCTTTTTCAATACCATGAGCCAAAACCACATTTCTTCCAATGGTATTCCTGGACGGGGTCATTTAGACGAATCATTACCCAATACAATGGGTCAATACCATGGTGGTTACCCCTGGTTTTGCATTTTAAGAGCGCTTTTGCCCATACGCGACTTGGCACGTTTATTCCCGCGTGCATACGCGACTTCACCTAGGAAAATCCGCATATGCCTAGAGACATACTCTTTTCATCAAGATTTAGCACATGCTGAATTCCTTTCTTCATTGCCTTCTGTACACACTGTAGATACATCAGATTTACTTCATCAAGAACATATTCTATCAAGCACAACTTCATCAAGTAAGTTGCCATCATCTTCATCAAGTGGGTTTCCATTCAAGGACAACACTCAGCATCATATTGCTAACAAACATCATTTCATATCAGATTTACATCATTTACCAAGTCCATCAGGTCAATAATAAATTCATCAGGTGGTTCGTCATCAAGGACAGCACATGTCAATAGTCGCATGTCTTCATCTTCATTCAGTGGGTTGCCATCAAGGACAACACTCTGCATCATATTGCCAACAATCTCCCCCTTTGGACTTGATGGCAACCACGATGGTGTTTGGTTACCACAACAGATAGGTAGATGAATACAATGACACCATGTCACATGCCCCATTTTTGACTTCATTCAAACACCAAACACCATGTCACTCTCCCCCTTTGACATCAAGGGCAAAGGGTGGATCAAAACCAACATACTCTCCCCCTGTTCTCCGCATGTGGAAGAAGCGTTCTGCAGATCTAATATATACTGAAGTGACCAAGCTCCCCCTGAGTTCATGCCTAATCTTCAAACATATTTACATGACTCTATGAACTTCCTATCACCAAAGACCAAAGGCTCATACTTACATCAAATATCCAACCAAGTGGATTTACATATGAGACTCAAGTACCCAATCAAGTGGGTTTACATATTTCAACTCAGCTACCCAACCAAGTGGGTTTACAAATTTGACAAGTCCTTACATGACTGAATATTACAATTTTTACATCATGGGTCTCAACTTGACCTTTTCATCAAACTACAAAAAATAACTTTAAGACCAACACCAGAAAGTCCTCAAGAAAGAGAACATATTTCAGAACCATCATAATGCCAACAATGCATTATACTCAGCAAAGCTAATGCTCCCCCTGAAACTGTGCATCCAAGCATCCTTTTCATATGACTAAGGCTCCCCCTTAGTTTGTGCATCTTGAACACTTTCACCAACAAATCATCAAGGCATATTTATCAAAACATTAGAAATAGAATTATGAGAACTGGAACACCACCAGAGATACCAAACAGTATCAGAGATACCAAACAGCACTGCAGCTGTGTTGAAGATAGCTGACCCCAAACAGAAATTTGTCAGCAATCAGACATACGCGGTTTTATGTGCATGAAATCGCGTATATACGCGACTATGTCTCAGGAAACCCGTGTATCCAATACCATCTTATATATTTTAAGCAGATTTGTTCTTTTGACTGGCAGAGAACACTCCCAGCTTCTGTCTTAGATACTCGAACGCTTCCCTGGGCAGAGGTTTGGTAAAGATATCAACAACTTGTTCTTTGGAGGGAACATACTCCAACTTCACGGTTTGCTCAAGCACTTGTTCACGTAAGAAGTGATACTTGATGGGAATGTGCTTGGTCTTTGAATGCATAACAGGATTCTTTGAAATACTGATGGCACTTGTATTGTCACACTTAATGGGGAAAGGAGGTGTACATTTGATTTGAAAATCTTGTAAGGTTTGCATCATCCAAAGGAGTTGAGTGCAACAAGATGCATGTTGGGGCCCTTGTTTTTGTTTAAGTTTTGAATATTCGGCCTAGACATTTTGAACTTGGACTCTTTTTGAGTTGCGGAAGAAATACACATAGCTAACGCGACCGCGCCGCAGCGACCAGGAGTTGCGGAGCTACCAAGGTCGCGCGGAAGCAATTGATAGCTGGAGATTTGAACAGAGATAAGTACGGATGAAAGAAATACAGCGGAAAACACAGAAAGAGGAACATGCAGACATCAGAAGAGAAGACGGGAAAAGCCAGAGTGAAGACACAGAGAAGCCGCCAGCCGCGACGAGCGGGTGAATAAAAGGGCGATCACCCGGCTGAAGAAAGGGAGGAGAAGGAGAGGTCATTGTTACTGTTGAAGGTTGAATGGATGCGCAAAGCAGCCGCAGAAGGATCAGACCTGCTCTTTCTACGGGTTCCTACTTTCTATGTTCTTCCCTTCTGTTCTAAAACCCATCTGTATCTGACCTGTGAGTTATCAGAGAAGAAAGCTATGTAATCATGTATTCGGCCAGAAGAATAATATAAGGAAGGATTGTTGTCTCTATGCGTTGTTCATGTGTTCTAATGTGTTTACACTGCTTTAAAATTTTTAAGTTGCGACTGTCTGAATACTTCATTAGAGATCATGCATGTGTAACGTGGTGTATGTAATGGATGCCCTTTCTTTCTTTGGTTGCGGGTTTATTCCTTACCAGTGATCCAATCCCCTTATGCATGTGGTCGCGGCACGCCTCGGGTGAGACGCACTGCTCTCCCAGAGCAGGGTGAAAATGCCGGCGTGTTGCTAGACTACACCGGACCCCTTGTTGGCCACTACTCTTGAACCTGGGTCTTGCCCGCGAGACCTGACTTTTCGCCAACAAATGGTTCCGTTGCCGGGACCTGCATGTTCCGAGGGGATCTAGATCATGGTCTCGAGGATTTTTGAAGGAGCAATACGGCGATGGTGGGATGATCATCTTGACCATTTTATTACTCAGCAAGCGGAGTTGACCAAGAAGAAGGAGGCTGCGATCAAGGAGATCGTTCTTTTCTTGGATTCAGCCAGTGATACGTACGAAATTTTCTGGGGAAGATTCCCTACTGACCTTTACAATTGGTTGCGACGGTTACGAGCGACGGTGCCCCAAGAAAGCTCGCGGAAGATAAACCGCAGGTGGGCACACGAAGACCTGGTAGCACTGCATCGGGTAGATACTGAACTAACCCGCGCAGTGGATTTTTGGGTAAAGACCACGTTGGAAGGATACGTTGTGGAGTTTGCCGCTGAGTGCTACCAATATTTCTCGAAGGCTGAGGCTGTGTTTCACTCAGGGCTGAGGGGAAAACTGTTGAAGGAGATCCCGCTGTGGATCAAAGCCCTAATGGTGGACGAAGGGTTGATTGAATTCCACAAAACGAGTATGGAAGCGTAAACCACCCGTACTGGGGGAAGGATTGAGGGGACCGATGCTGTGTAGACTGTAAGAGTAGGGAGCGGGGGATGGACGTTGAGGCCGCATGCAAGTTGCGGGAGTTACGTGCACATCGGCGGGCACAAATCGCCGATAGGTGGCGAAGAAGGGTAATGAGAGATTTGAAGAGAAGGGAGATCGAGAGGAGAAATCAGAAGGAGGCGCCTCAGAAGACAAGAACCTTGGGTTTGGATACCCGGACAGGAGACGGGACAGCAGCGGACGTACAATGGGTGCATGGGAGCCCAGCGACCCGAGAAAGAGAAGTAACGACTAGCGAAGACACTGGAAAGATGCAGCCCGAAGAAAGTTCCGATGACGAATGGCACGACGTGATGCAGCAGATGTTCCGGGATCAGACGGCACCCACCCCTCCAGGCAGCCCTACGTCCCACCTTACGCATGGCCAGGATCCCGACCTTCCCCTGGTACTTTATCAACCTTTAAGAAATATTTGTATTCAGTTTCAAGCATTAAGTCAGTCATATAGTAGTTCAGCGGCGTCGGTAACGCCCAGTAGCAGCAGCGTTACTAGTAGTAGCGCTTTCCCGAGTGGGACCGTTACGCAACCAGGACCCGGAGGTTTTATCCTGGTTAATTCTCCGCAAGCATACATGGCCGGATCTTTCACCCGGTACCCAGAGTTCTCTGGCCGGGGAAATGACGACGTAGAACAACACTGGTATCTGTGCGAAGCCATTTGGAGGGCTCGACAGACGCCGGATGCAGGGAATTTAATAGAGTTTCAAACCACGCTCAGAGAGAGAGCTCTGCGTTGGTTCATCAAGTGGTCCGAGGCGCACCCTAACCCTATAATTGCGGACGTGAAGCGGGATTTTGTCCGCGAATTCAAGCTTCCCCAGACAGACCAGCAGGGCCTGTCCGAGCTGTGGGAAATTAAGCAGAAGGAAGGAGAGACCGCGTGGGAGTTGATGCGGCGATTCAAGGATGCGATCGGGAAACTGAGCTACCCGATCAATCCAAACCACCAGAGGGACTGGTTCATCAAGGCTCTGCTCCCCTTGACACGAACCCCTCTCACTCAGCAGAAGATTGATAATCTGCAGGATGCTTTGGAGCAGGCCATGAATATTGAAGCCATGGCGGGATACCCCCAGGAATACAGGGGGGGGCTGGCCCCGCAAGACCCTTCTCTGATAGGGTTGCAACACCAGATCGCCAGTTTAACTGAGAAGCTCAAGGAAATTCAGCCAGCAAGACCAGCGCGACCGAATGTTTGGTGTACTCATTGCCTGGTCGAGGGGCACGTCGCAACCGAATGTCCTCGGTTGCGCGGCGTAGGAGTTGGACCCTCAGTTGCGGCTATCCAGGGGGGTCCACCACCAGGGGGGTCCACCACCAGGGGGTGGCGCGGCAATGAACCCGCAGGGAGTATACCAGCCGCAACAGGCCTTTGCGGGGTTTCCACCGCAACCGGGGTCCTCCACCCCAGAGTACTGTGAGATTTGCCGGACAATGGGGCATCCTCCTCGGATGTGCCCGATATTACAGAAGTACTCCACGTTACCGAATAATGTATACTGCGAATTCTGTGTGTCTACAACGCACACCAATGAGCAGTGCAGGGCGCTTGACGCACTTGCGGATCGACTGGATCGTCCCTCGTACAGGGTGAACGAGGCTACAAGGGGAAGAGGTGGCGGCATGCGCGGAGGCCGGACTGGAGGACGCGGTCCGGTAAAGTGCTACAATTGTGACCAGGAGGGTCATGTGGCTCGAGAGTGTCCCCTTCCGCGACGGCCCTGGTGTTCCCAGTGTCGGGTCAACGCCCATGCTACAGAAGACTGCCCGGAGCTCATCAAGAAATGGGAAGAACGGGTGCGGCAGAGGGGAGCGAACCTGGTAAACTCAGAACTGCGCAGCACCGCAACTCCCGACAGGCAGAACGTTGCGATAGTAACCGGAGGTGGAAAGAAGACTGGAGAGGATGCCCACGAGAAGGAGCCAGCCCGAGTGGTGCGGCCGGCATCCCCAAAGAAGTTGATCAGGCCCGAAGTCCAGAAGAAGTACTTTCAGGAGGCGGTTGAGGCATTCGCCCAGTTGCGGAACGAGGGAGGGCTGGAGGAGCCCCGGCGGCCGGAAACCGGTGCTCAGAACGCCGCAGATGCTGTGGTCGAGGATTGGCTCCGGATATTTCTCAGGATTGTCGATGACGCTGAGCAGCGGCAGCAGCTCAAGCATGTGTTAGACAGAGCACTGCAGGGGCGCGTAGAACCCAGAAATCTGGTGGACACTAGGCCTCAATACGTGCAATGCGTCAAGCGGAACAAGCAACGAACAGGCAAAGAATTCCGGCTTAACACGCAGGTCGCGGGATTCCAAATCAGCGACACCATGTTGGACTTGGGGTCTGACGTTAATATATTGCCACGAAAGACATGGGAGGCTCTTGGAAAGCCACGGCTCGCTTATTCCCCAATCCAACTCAGGATGGCGAACCAGTACTGTATTTTGCCAATCGGCCGACTCGAGGGTGTCGAGGTCGACGTCGCGGGGGTTAAGACATACACTGACTTCGAGGTTATTGATATCATGGGTGATAAGGACCCCTATCCTGCTTTACTTGGCATTGATTGGGCTTTTGAGAATTACGCGATCATCGACCTCAAGAAGGAACTGATGATTTTTGAGGACGGGGAGGTAAGGGTCACTCAGCCTCTCGACCCGTATCAGGGTCCGCAATACACGGAACCGGTGGACAGTCAGGAGGATGCTCAGATGATGGACCACCTCTATCAGATGACTGCAGGGAAGCGGGATGATTATATCAACCCAACCGCAACCGGATCTATCAGTTGGCGGAGTGTGCAGAGCTCGGAACTCGGATCCGAGCTTGCGTGGGAAGACTGGCAGCAAGGGGGATATGAGACCACCACGCGGCGATGTGCCGCCATCGCTCAGGTCCAGTGGGTGGGGACCGAGATCCGCGGGTACCCCACATTGTCAAACATGCAAGCAGTGAATACTTTTATCACCAAGGTGGAAGACCGGGTCCCAGAAGAATGCCGGATACCCCTGTTGGATGTGGCCTTGAAGTCAACATCGGGACGCTGGTGGAACAATCACCGCAACACCCTGTCGCGATGGGAGCGTGTGGCGGATGCTCTACGGGCACGTTTCAAAGAGGATGAAGGGCCCTGCATCACCCTTAAACATCAGGGAGCTTCCGACCCGCGACAGCATTTGCGAGCGTGCGAGGAACAATGGCGTAGCACAGGGTATCCTGAGGAGTTGTGGGTCCACAGGTTTGTCCACTCCCTGGGAACGATTCCCCAGGCCTGGTATCTGGAGGAAGAGCGGAAACGGGGAACCCGCTCCTGGCAAGTAGTTGCGGAAAAATTCGTCCAGATCTTCTCGTTCGATGGGGAGACGGCGCAGGAATCCCAGGCCCTACAAGCCGTCAAGGAGGTTCTGTTTTTCCGCCATCCTGAGCCCGATGGGGGCCCGGTAGCGTCACGCTCCGGGGTCAAGCACGAAATGGTTTGCCAACGGATTGACGGCGACCCGGAGGATGATAGTTTGGAGGACCTTAGGCATCTCTATTTTGACGAAAAGGAGGGCGAGCGGAGTGTCCGTGACGAGCCGACAACAGAAGGGGTCCATTTGCAGCCCCTCAAGACCAAGAAGCTGAACATTGGAACGGAGGAGAAACCTAAGCTGGCAACGGTGGGAGATTACTGGGACGAGGAGACGACAAGAGAAATTTTCAGCCTCCTCCGAGAGTATGAAGATTTATTTCCGTCATCAGTTGCGGACCTGAAGGGGATCAAGGGGGATCTAGGCGAGATGCGCATCACACTGAAACCAGGAGCCAGGCCGGTGAAGCACCGACCCTACCGGTTGAATCCACGTATCAAAGAGAAGGTCAAGATGGAGATCGACAAGATGCTCGCTGCGGGTCTCATCTTTCCTATAGAGGAAGCTGAGTGGGTAAGTCCCATTGTCATCCAGAACAAGAAGGACAAAGCGGAGATCCGTGTCTGTGTAGATTATCGGAGTTTGAATAATGCTTGTATTCACGATCCGTTTCCCACTCCCTTCAGCGACGAAGTTGTAGATCATGTCGCCGGAAACGAAGCTTATTCCTTCACTGATGGGTTTTCGGGCTACCATCAAGTGCGCATCGCCGAGGAAGACAAGGCGAAGACAACATTCACGACTGAGTGGGGATCATTCGCATACCACGTCATGTCGTTTGGTCTGAAGAACGCACCGGCTGTGTTTTCCCGGATTGTCATTGCTGCTTTCCGGGAGTACATTCACAAGTTCCTGGAAGTCTATATGGATGATTGGACCGTTTACAGCCTGCTGAAGAAACACGCCTCTTTGTTGCGTGTTATGTTCGATCGGTGTCGCCAGCTGCAGATTTCCCTGAACTTGAAGAAATGTATTTTTGCAGTACCATTCGGCACACTCTTGGGTCACGTGGTGTGTAAGCAAGGGGTCTGCGTTGATCCCGCCAAGGTCGCGGTTATTGTCCACATGGAGGCCCCCGAGAACATGAAGCAGTTGCGGGCACTGCTAGGGCACACAGGATATTACAGGCGGTTTATCCGCAACTACGCCAAAATCAATGCCCCTCTGGAGAAACTGTTGCGGAAGTCCAAAGCATTTGAGTGGACGGCGGAGTGCAGGACGGCACTCGACACATTGAAGGAGAAACTGGCGACGGCTCCAATACTGGTCCATCCGAATTGGGATAAGCAGTTCCATGTGCACATTGATGCGTCCGGGATTGCACTTGGCGCGGTACTGGCGCAACCCGGGGAAACGACAGTTGACCACCCGGTCTACTTCGCCAGCCGACGGTTATCCAATGCGAAGAAGAATTACACCACGACCGAGCGGGAGGCGTTGGCGATGGTGTACTCTCTCCAGAAGTTCCGCCACTACCTTCTGGGTGGCAAATTTACATTTTTCACGGACCATTCGGCCTTGAAATATCTGGTCAATAAGCCTGTGTTGGAAGGAAGAATCTGTCGATGGCTTCTACTTTTTCAGGAGTTCACGTTTGAGGTGATTGTCAAGCCTGGCAGGTTGAATGTTGGTCCCGATCACTTGTCTAGGCTGGAGACGGGAGAAAACGACGGTCCGTTGGATGATCAGCTTCCGGATGCTGATTTATTTCGAGTTGAAGCAGTCCCAGACTACCTGGCTGACATTGCCACCTATCTGACCACGGGACAGTGCCCTGAGGACTCTACCACTCTTCAGAAACGCCACTTGGTTGTCCGGGCGGCCGATTATCAACTGATCGCAGGCCAGTTGTACAAACTGGGCCTAGATGAGGTGTTGCGGAGGTGTGTTCTTGACCACGAACGGGAAGCAGTGATGTGGGAATGTCACAGCGGTGTTGCGGGAGGACACGTGGGCGCTAAACCCACCGCAAGGAAGGTACTCCAAGCTGGCCTATGGTGGCCGACGGTGCATGCAGACTGTAAGGCCTATGTGAAACGTTGCGACGTGTGCCAGAGAACGGGGAGACCTTCGCACAGGGACGAGCTTCCGCTACACCCGGTGCATGTGTTGCGGCCATTTGAGAAGTGGGCCGTGGATTTTGTGGGCCCCATCGCACCAATCGCTCGCCATTCCAAAGCCCGGTACATCATTACCGCGACGGACTATCTCACCCGGTGGGCTGAGGCAGCAGCGGTCCGCGACTGCTCGGCAGAGACCGCTGCTCGGTTCATCTTTGAACACATTATCAGCCGCTTTGGCTGCCCACGAAGCTTGACCAGCGATCAGGGCACGCATTTTATTAATTCCACGGTCAAGTCGCTACTGGAGACATTTATGATACAGCATCATAAGAGCAGTCCATACCACCCGCAGGCCAATGGTACGGTGGAAGCCTTCAATAAGATTCTGGAAAAGGGCTTGACAAAGATTTGCAATGCTCAGCGGGATGATTGGGATGAGCGGCTACCAGTGACATTATGGGCTTACCGGACCACGGTAAAACGTTTGACCAACCAGACGCCATTCCAGCTGGTGTATGGCCGGGAAGCTGTGATTCCCGCCGAGTTCACCGTACCCAGCCTTTTGATCGCAACGTCCCTTCATTTCTCAGAAGACGCGTCCCTGAAAGAACGACTCCACGAGCTACAGGAGCTGGATGAGGCTCGATTTCTTGCGGAGTTCCACCAGAAGGTTCAGAAGGCCAGACAGAAAGTGTGGCACGACCGCCACATCAAGACTAAAGCTTTCCAGGTTGGCGGCAAAATTCTCTTGTATGACAGCCGGTTCCAGAAGTTTCCAGGCAAGCTCCAGATGCATTGGCTGGGACCGTACTTTGTTATCGAGATCCGCGACTCAGGAGCCGTTCGATTGGCACAATTGGACGGCACAGTTCTTCCAGGATGGGTGAATGGCGCACGCCTGAAGCCCTACCAGGAGTAGGTACCTTCTCCCTTTCCATCAATAACTGTCACAACCGAGAGCACCCGTAGAGTAGCGTAGTTGAATAACTCTCCCGCAACCGGGATGAGCATAGTTAGTCTTTTCCGTTCCTTTGCAATCAGTCAAATAAACCGTCAGTTGCGGTATCCATACCGCAACCAACTGTGGTCGGGGCGGGTCAGTCCGGCGTGTCACCACGCCAGTCCAGCATGGCGCCGCTCCACGTCCAGCGTGTCCTGCACGAAGGATCTATCCTCGTGCCAGTGTCAGTCCAGGTCATAACCGTCAGTCCTTTTGTCAGTCCGTAGGATAGCTCAGATTTTGGTCATAAATTCCCTTAATGGACAGTAATCATACCGTAATCATTTACCATCAGCCGCAGTTCTCTCCGCCGTCGGGTCCGCCCATCTCCCAATGACGCCTCAGCAACTGTCAGATTACCCACAGGCCTGCGATTGATCGCACGATTAGCGCGGGCAATAAAGATAGCAAGAATTAATTGCCGTTATGGAGTCTCATCAACCCCGCGCGTGCCAGCAGATGGCCCAATTTGCATGAAGGCTATCGGCACAGGGATGACAGACCAATTCAATTTGGAAGTTTCAGCAACTCCGGAGCATTCGCAGTACTAGAGCACTCAGCACTTAGCAGGAAGTTACAGACGAATTGTCCAGGTCTATCAGAGACGCGCCAAGATGCCAAGAGCTGTTCTCTCAGTTCCTGAACCATCGATTGATCGCAGAATTCACCAACTCGAATCACTGGTCGGCAAGTACGACAATGCACCCTGTATGGACGCTAACTTGTCCGACCCGGCTGAGTTTCCCCACCTGCATTGGCAGACGTTCATGGAACACCATTATACGCCGGGGAGCAGCTCTAACAGTCGAATGAAGGAAGAATTCCGGGGTCTCCAGCCGTCGACGTTGATGAATTTGAGAAGTCTTCCTGTCTTCGGCACCACCGGACCAGTTCTGCAATGCACCCGGTTCCTCCTCAGTCGGGTGCAGAACGGGTCCCTGTGGTTGAACGAGGAGATTCCAATACATGCATCAGACATTGGTCGGCTTACGGGGCTATGCCAAACGGGTGCAGATGTTTCCTCTGCGGGGCAGACAGCCTCCAAGCGCGCCCGGAAGTCGGCTGATGCGGACCTCTACACAAAGTATGGTACTCGCCGGGGTGGCAAAGGTGCCAAGATAGATCTGATCAATGTACCAGCAATCCGGTTTGCTTGCTACCTGATAGCTAGCAAGACCATGCGCCATTACACAAAGGGCGAATGCACTTTGGATACAATTTCTATTGCGGAGCACTGCGTCAAGGGGGCCCGATTGAATTGGAGTGCGTTTGTGTTGAAGGAACTCTTCGCGGCTTGCGAAGACAATTACAGACGGACCACCAGTTTTATCTATGGGTACTTGCTCCTCGCATTCGCCATGTGGAAATGGCATGTTCCTCCGATACGGACACCGGCGGACCTCACCGGGAGCCAACCGTTCGCGATGCGATATTCCCCCTGGCAGGTGTCCACGGCCCCCAGCAGCAGGCAGGTGAACGCAGAGGCGTTCCGTGAATGGTATGGGCGGATGATCGATGTGGTTGCTTCCCAGCAGCGGGTCCCCCGGAACCTGTTGGATGAATACAGCGAACAAGTGTGGTTTGGCGTCAGCCACAACCACACTTTCATCCGGCCAACTTGTGTGCCGCACCATACTTTTCACATGGCGCCCTTGCGCTTCCAGCTGAATGATAGTGTCTTCCACAGGGAGGTTTCTACATGGCCGGGGGTCGTCCAGCACGTTAGTGATGGAGTCCTCCGATAAAATTTTGATGGGATGCGGGCTGCACAGCAGCCTGCCGCGACCAGTGCCGGGGAATCTTCCCAAGTTGCGGTGGCGACGACCACAGATGCAGCGGGGACCGCAGCGACCCTGCCCGAATCGCTGGTCCCCGTCGTGGAGCATTTCAACGACCAGGCTCGGAGACTCAACGTGGTAACCCAGGTTGTTTCTAGTGGCGCCCCTATATTTCCTTCTTTTAATGAATTTCGTCTTAATCGGTCACTTGGTCTCTCCAACACCGCTTCCCTCACTTCCCCCATTCCCACGTCCCTGTTCACTTCGGCCACCCCCATCATCACGACAATGGGTGAACCGGGCCCCGAACCCGATTCCTCCGGGCCACCTCCATCCAAGAGGGCCCGCACTACGGCCACAGATCTCGTGGTGGACCTTACGGAGGATGATCCACCAGTCACGCCGCCCACAGCTACTCTAATTCTGGAGGAACCGCTGATTGATCCAGCAGATTTCCTCAACATTCGTCTCCCTCCCACCTCGTTCACTCCATCCACCGCCCCCTCCACCAGCAGACCACACACCACTTCCCCCAATCTGTCCACTTCATCAGCCACTGTGTCCGATTCGTTGATCCGGGAACTCTTCGGCGGTGACCACGGGGCGGAGGTCACCTCCAGTACTGCAGCTGTGGTACCACCTGTTGACCCCGTGGCCACATCCCCGGATCCCCTTGCCACTATATTTGTTCAGCCAGCCAGAGTTGGGATTGATTCAACCGCCCCTTCCACAGAGCACACCACGCAGCCGGACCGGCCAGACCTGATATGGCCACTTCGGTGCAACAGCAGACGCCGGTCCACCTTCCAGCGACTTCAGGCAGAGCAGCGGCCAGGGGCCAGTCTTCACAGGAACAGATGCCCGAGCAGGGTGCCCCGAGCACAACAAATGCAGAACAACTGAGTCCCGCACAGTTATATCTGCTCATTCAGCGGGCGGCCATCAAGGCCGAGCAGATTCACATGGAGCTACAGCGGCAATGCACCGAGCAGCAGACCCATATTTCGGCGCTTACTGAACAGCACAATCAGCTGCTGCAGGAGAAGGCCTCCCTCCAGGAGCAGGCCAACATTGTCAATCAGGCGCTCTCCAGTGTATGGCCGGAGGCACGGGCTCACAATGCCCCACTCCCTGCTCGCATCGAAGAAGACAGTATAGCTTCACAGGCTCGCCAGCTCGGGGACGTTTTCACCACCATTTGCAGAGAGAACCAGGAGTTACAGGCGGCGTTAGCCGCACGGCCTACCCTACCAGATCCACCTACTGACTATTCAGGACAGGTAACTGCCAAACAGGCACAGGCAGTTAATCTACAAGAAACTCTCCATTCCATGACAGCAGCGGCTTCTGCCCTTTTACGTAGTTTACAGGAGTGCTCCCTCGCACTGACAGTCAAAACGCAGCCCATTGCTGCTCAACTGCAACAAATATCCACCCAAATTCGGGCGACCACGGACCCGGCAAGATTAGATCAGCTCTACGCCCAGTCGGATGAGCTGGAACTTCACATGCAGATGACCGAGGCCGAATCAGCAGCGGCTAAGCACACTCTCCGGGAAATGCGGCCGCCCCTTCGCACCCATGCCGAGGCAATGCATCAGCTGGATGCCAATGCCGAGTCCCAACTCGCCACACTGTTCGGGGATGCCCCGACTCCCATTGATGAAGCCGCCGCTAACCGAATTGTTCAAGATGCCGACCTGCTTATGCAGGAATGGCAGCAAGCAGTGGCGACTTTCACAGAGCTTCGAGATTCAGCACTCCGCCGGGTCCCGGAGTTGGGGCCCTTGTTTGAACCAGCAGGTGGTGGAGCACAGCAGGAAAGGGCAGCGGAAGAAGGAACAGCAGAACAGGGCGCGGAGGCCAGCGAGGGTATGGAGGTAGAGACTGTCATTTGTGATTGACTCGCGGACGAGTCAAAGGATTGTGGTCGGGGCCTGTTGGGGCCCTTGTTTTTGTTTAAGTTTTGAATATTCGGCCTAGACATTTTGAACTTGGACTCTGTTTGAGTTGCGGAAGAAATACACATAGCTAACGCGACCACGCCGCAGCGACCAGGAGTTGCGGAGCTACCAAGGTGGCGCAGAAGCAATTGATAACTGGAGATTGAATAGAGATAAAGTACAGATGAAAGAAATACAGCAGAAAACAGAAAGAGGAACATGCAGACATCAGAAGAGAAGACGGGAAAAGCCAGAGTGAAGACACAGAGAAGCTGCCAGTCGCGACGAGCGGGTGAATAAAAGGCGATCACCCGACTGAAGAAAGAGAGGAGAAGGAGAGGTCATTGTTACTGTTGAAGGTTGAATGGACGCGCAAAGCAGCCGCAGAAGGATCAGACCTGTTCTTTCTATGGGTTCCTACTTTCTATGTTCTTCCCTTCTATTCTAAAACCCATCTGTATCTGACTTATGAGTTATCAGAGAAGAAAGCTATGTAATCATGTGTTCGGCCAGAAGAATAATATAAGGAAGGATTGCTGTCTCTATGCGTTGTTCATGTGTTCTAATGTGTTTACACTGCTTTAAAAATTTTAAGTTGCGACTGTCTGAATACTTCATTAGAGATCATGCATGTGTAATGTGGTGTATGTAATGAATGCCCTTTCTTTCTTTGGTTGCGGGTTTATTCCTTACCAGTGATCCAATCCCCTTTTGCATGTGGTCGCGGCATGCCTCGGGTGAGACGCACTGCTCTCCCAGAGCAGGGTGAAAATGCCGGCGTGTTGCTAGACTACACCGGACCCCTTGTTGGCCACTACTCTTGAACCTGGGTCTTGCCCGCGAGACCTGACTTTTCGCCAACAGTATGCATTAACTGGAAATGCTGAATTCCATTGGACTGACAAATGTGACACCGCTTTTGCATATTTGAAGAGACTGGTCTCAACAGCACCAATCCTACGAGGTCCTAACTAGAAATTTCCCTTTCACATCACTTCAAATGCATCTAACACAACAATAGGAGTAGTCCTTGGCCAAGAAGAAGACATACAACCTTATGCTATTTATTATATCAGCAAAAACCTCACTCCTGCCGAATTTAATTATACCGTGACTGAAAAGGAGTTCTTGGCTGTCATTTATTCTATTAATAAATTTAGGCACTATATAACTGGTTATCAAGTGTTCCTGTATACTGATCACTCTGCCATTATATATCTAGCCAATAAACCAATCACAGATGGGAGAATAACTCGTTGGTTGTTGTTGCTGCAGGAATTCGACATAACAATCAAATATCGTCCAGGAAAAGAAAACATAGTCGCAAACTTCTTGTCTAGGGTTCCAAAGTCGGAGGACACCCTAGCAGTTGATGCTCAGTTTCTTGACGAACATCTATTTGCTGTAGCGGTAAAAACACCATGGTATGCAGATGTGGAAAATTACCTGCCAGTAGGGAAGCTACCTAAACACTTAACATCAAGAGAATTAAAATTGATTGTACAACTCAACACAAGATTCTACTGGATTGGGGGATACCTCTCCCATACAGGGGCCGACATGCACATACGAAGATGCATAGGAGAAGACCAAACCTATGACATCTTACGATCCTATCACGATGAACCTTTTGGCAGCCATTTCCCAAAACGAAAAACCAGGCATAAAGTGCTACAATTTGGCTATTATTGGCCTACAATTTTCAAAGATGCAAAAATATATGTCTAGGCATGTGATAGTAGTCAAAGGACGGGCTACCCGGGCCAAGATTGAAATGTCGCTGCAACCACAATTGGTGGTAGAACCATTTGAACAGTGGGAGCTGGATTTCATTGGACCATTTAACCCACCATCGAACTAGAAAGTCTACATGATGGTTGCCACAGATTATGTAACCAAATGGGTAGAAGCAGTGGCCTTGTTAAGAGCCACAGAAGAATAGGTGATTAATTTTCTTTTCGAGCTATTCGTGCGATATGGGTTGGCACAAGAAGTGATAACCAATGGAGGGGCACAATTCATAGAAAATAAAATCATAGCCACCTTAACAAATCACCATATCATCCACAGAGTTACGTCTCCTTACCACGCATAGCAAAATGGGCAAGTCAAAAGCACCAACGAAGTCTTGAAGGTAATCCTTACCAAAACGGTAGCAGCACATCGCCGGGACAGGGCCACTAGACTACCAGAAGCCTTATGGGCTTATTGTACAACCTGGAAAAACACAAATGTATATTCACCATATTAGCTAGTATTTTGGAGAGAACCTATCTTCCCTATTGAATTCTAAATCAAAACTCTGAGAGCAGCCCAGGAAGTGGGGTTGGACTTAATAGAAGCTCAAGCTAGAAGACTCAAACAAATAGACGAACTAGACGAAATATGATAGCTAGCCTTGCAACGCACAATAATAATCCAAGAAAAACGAGCTAAGTGGCATGACAAACTGATAAAGAAGAAGGTATTTCAAAAAGGAGATTGGGCACTCCTCTATGACTCCATATTCCAAGATTTTCCAGGAAAACTACTGTTACACCATTTTTTGGTCATCTAACCTTTCATCATTAGATGGACCCAAGTGCACCATGTAAGACCAGTTTTACCCCAAGTAAAATTGCTTTCACTATGTTAATTAAGAAACCCCAAAAGGAATAATTAATTAAACCATAATTTAATTATTATTCCCAGTCATGTTTAACCCAAAAACAAAGAAATTAATGAGATAAACCCATAGTTATCTTATTATTTTCTAGAAATAATTATTTAAATAATATTCCTTGTTAAATATGACCAAATCAACCACCATTAATCAAATAAATCATTATTTATTTTATTATATCCCAACCACTTCCTTAAAAAGATAAATAAATCATTTATTTATCTATTTTTCACTAATCAAGGGATTTGACCCAAGTCAAACACCCTTTCCCTCCAACAAATAATAATAAAATATTCCATAGAGGTGGATCTAGATTTGATTAACATTATTTTAATCATACACCAAGATCTAGAATGACCCAATATTTTGTTATAAATAGGAGGGTTTTCCCCATCATTCTTCACCTTTTTTTGCCTATTAGATCACTCTGGATCTATACACTTGGTCTCATTTCTACCATTTTTCTCCCATTGAGCTCTACTTTCTGCATTGGGTTTTCTACATCTACAAGAGAGAGAAAGCTTAGATCTGAAGTGCTGAGGACTACAAAGAACCCATCCCATTGAGGAGATCTGGATACACCTTCTTGTTTCCTCCCCGGTGCCCTGTAATATAAAAATTCATTCAAAAATCGTGTTCTTGTCTTGTCTGTTGGATGCATGGAGCAAACTCTTTACTTTTCTGCTTAATGTCTTTCCATTTATAGATCTGTTTGTTGCAGCATTTTAACTACTAATTGCAGATCTGAAGATGTTTTGCAACCTCTATTGTTGTTAGGGCTATTAGTTATGCGTAGCTAAAGTGGTTCTTTTTCGTACACTTCGACAAAGAATTCATACTAACAACTACAAACAAGGTGGCTCGATCCATATGAGATTTAGGAAGTACATTGCAATGGCACACTCACCTTGACCACCATAGATGGGTCTAGTTCAACATTTCGAATTAACAGAGTACACCTCTATCACAAACCTCTCACGAAAGAATATTTTTGTCAATAGGTACAAAACGATCCCACCATCCAAGTTGTGGCACAAGGGGGTGACAACCCCAAAAACTCAAGTACATGAGAGATTTGCTAGCATCATTTGTAAATAATGTATATAAATGTCTTATTTTCATGTACATTCTTCATACTTGCAATTTTTTTTTTCTTCTTTCCTCATCCTCTTGTGAATTACATTCTTATTTTTCTTGTTGCTTAATCCTTGAATGGCTACTGTTCAATTATCGAATGATTGTTGCTCCATCGAATTGAACAACCATGTTTTGGTGTTTTATTTTTTTTTGTTCAATCCTTGAATGGCTGCTGTTCAATTCTTGAACGGCTGCTATTCCATCGGATTGAACAACCATATTTTGGTGTTCTATTTTTTTTCTATTCAATTCTTGAACGATTGTTGTTCCATCGGATTGAACATCCATGTTTTGGTGTTTTATTTTTTTGATGTTCAATCCTTGAATGACTGTTGTTCAATTCTTGAACGACTGTTGTTCCATCGGATTGAACAACCATAATTTTGTGCTTTATTTTTGCTATTCAATCCTTGAATAGCTGTTGTTCAATTCTTGAATGGTTGTTTTTCCATTGGATTGAACAGCCATATTTTGGTGTTTTATTTTGCTTGTTGTTCAATCTTCGAATGACTGCTATTCCATCAGATTGAACAACCGTGTTTGGTGTTCATATGTTTCTTATTGTTCAATCCTTGAATGACTATTGTTCAATCTTCGAATTGTTGTTGTTCAATCAGATTGAAAAACCACATTTTTGCATTCCTATTCTTCTTGCTGTTCAATCCTTGAATGGTTGTTGTTCGATCAGACTGAACAACCATGATTTTGAGTTTTGATTCTTCTCATTGTTCAATACCTGAATGGCTGTTGTTCAATATCTGAATGCCTATTGTTCCATCGGATTAAACAACCAAGTTTTGCATTTTTCCCTGCTGTTCAAATTAAATAACCTTGTTTTTTCATCTCATTATTCCCTTTGTTCAACTAAAAGCATCTCTGAGTAGGAAATGGCAATTGAAGAAGAAAGGGAAATGGAAAAACTACAAATATGATGACTCCTTAGAACTATAATCCTTAAACAGGAAGATGACAATGTCCGTACATGAAATGAAAGGCTAAGTCATGCCTAATTCAAATATGTTATCATACAATATATGTCCTTATCATGGTATATATTTTTGCACTATTCAAGTAATATTTCCCTCCAATATGAAGGAATGGGAATAAAGGGTATTAATTGTATTGGAAATATTTGACCTCTTTCACCATCCCTAAATCTTAAGGAGTTAATGAGCCTTCCTTTATGTATAAAGAGCAACTATTGTGTGTTCCTGCAAATATTTAAGACGATAGGGGGTCTCATCATGAGCCAGCCTACTATGATCATAGGGATTTAACAAGTGACATGCCCACAATGGCTACCACACCAAGGTAATGACCTTCTCATCTATTTGAAGGACAGGAGGTCTCATCACGAGCCGACCTGATCACTTTGTTATAATCCTAGTGAATGGCACTGTGACTATCTGGCTATCACACCAGCACAGTGACCTCCTGATAAATCAAGATGCTATGATTCAAAAAGAATTATTGTGCTCACATGCAAATTTTCAAGAGAGGATAGGGGGTCTCATCATGAGCCAGCATGCCACGTTCATAAGATCTTAGCAAATGACATTCCCACAATGGCCACCACACCACGGTAATGAACTTCTTAGCTACTTAAAGGAAAGGAGGTCTCATCGCGAGCCGGCCTAATCACATTGCTACAACTCTGGTTAGTGGCACTATGATTATCTGGCTACCATACCAGCATGGTGATCTCTCCACAAAATGGGCAGAATAACTATTTTTACATAAGGATCCTGGCTCATTCTTTCGAGTTTAAATAGCAACCCTATCGAGGGTATGAATGCCTGCTGGCAGTAGTGGCTCTCCTTATGGTATGAAAGTATGCTTTATTAATAACCAATTAATTTTATATACACCTTATCTTCCATTATTCTTCCATAAGCTATTACTCAAATTAGTGAGAACTATAATCTGCCACATGAATAACTAATAGAGATATGCTTACACATTTGAATCTCGGGATGACAACACCAATCACTACTTGACTCAGTCTTGCTTCCATCATAAATTTTCATTAAATAAGGACATCATATCGTAATAATGGCTATACTATTCCCTTTCGCTTGCTGGTCACTTCCGCACAAGATGCAATTATGAAAAAAATTCCAAAATTGACCTTTACACTGCATATGCTAGTAATTACTCAACCACCTGAAGATCGACCACTCCTTCATGTACAGGTCATTATTACCAAATGATGACATTCCCCTGTCTGCATTCATGATTGGCCAAATCTCTCTTATACTTGAGGGCGTGGGCATCCTTTCTTTTATGGATGGGGTGTAATTGATCTTAAATTGGCAAGCATGTGAAATCTCGGCACAAATCCTGTTAGACACATCGATAAGACAAGAGGAAAATTGCAATTAAGGCATGAATTTACCAGCACAAAACCACAATTTCTCTCTCGCTTGCATACAAATTTTAGTCGAAACAACAGAATCGAGGAAGAATACAATCAGAGGAATAAGGCATATTAGCTATGGGAGGAAATTCCCTTGAAAACGAGCCTATAAACTTTCCAATTTCAGATACAGCTAGTGCCATCCTCCAGCAAGCTGGCTGGTTGACATATGTACACCGATTAGAGGGATCCGATAAGTAAATTGAAATCTAGTTTCTACAAAATCTGCAAGAAGGTCAAACTAGATTCAAGGGTTGAATTATACCAGTCAAAGAAGATATTATTGCTAGAGTCTTCGGAATTCCAGCAGAAGGGGAAAGATGGACAAAGAAACATCTCCTCCTACAAGAAATGATAGCTGTATATCAGGATCCAGAGGAACCGTTGGAATGAAAAGGGAGAGGGATTAACCCTACTTCTCTACACCAGCCATGGTAGGAACTGGCGACATTCATCCAAAAGTTCATTACACGTGACGGACGTTGGGCCATAGTAAAACCTCGTTAGCTCAAACTCTTAGTTGTACTTAATCAAAATATTTTAGTTAATCTGCTTGCCTTCTTAAATTCCATATTGCATGATACTGCTATTCGATTAAGAAAATCCAAAAACACCCAAGTAGTAGTCAGTCACCACGGGTTAATTAAACTAGTCATCATCCATGAGCTAGACAAGAAGAAGATTGCCTGGGACAAATTTTTCAACCCTGATGCACAGGAACCAGAAATAAATCCTTACGAAACTGAAATTAAGCCCCTCAGGGTAAATACACCAAGAAAAAAAGGAATCGAATTCCAACCTCATAGCCAAGAAGGAAAAAACGTTCCAAAATGCTGCAAGGAACTTTGGACCTAATAGAAGAGGCAGGGCCATCCAACCCTCAAAGCGCACCCTTACAAGACTTCGAGGAAGAAATGGCTAGAGTCCTAGAACAATTGAGGAAAGACTACAAATCCAGAAACCCATCGGGAGCAGAAGAATAAGAGGAAACCATAGATGAGTCCGCCACCGCTAGTAGTTCTGGTGACACTGAATTCCTACCCAACCAAGAGGAACTATAGGATGATGGGACTTTGTCCACTCTTAAGGATTATGAGGTATACAACAAAAGGCAGGAAAAGGAAAGAATGGAATAAAAAATTCACTCAGGTGACACGGTCCCTATAGAACAAAGCATAGAAACAGTCCCTTTGACACCAGGAGGTAGCATTACTCCACCCATTCAGGACCCTCATACAGAGGTAATTCTGAAGATAAAATAAGAAACACCATCACAGGTAACCCTAAGGATGGAAATACCGTTCTTGAAATGGGAATACCACTCCTCCACCACCTGCTGAAATCAAGATAGGTGAAAATTTAGATGAAAATAAAATTAGAAAACTAAGAAGGGCCTCCAGAAGATTAAAGAAAATGGTGAAATATCTGAGGAAACAACTTAAAGAGGAGATAAGGGCCCGAAAACCAAAGAGAGAAACCACCACTGTAGGAGCTCAAATAGAACTAGTCACGAGCTTGATAAACACCGTTGAAGCTGAGATGCAGACAAACATGGATGACATTGCTGAGCCTGAGGTGCAAACCGATTTGATAGCCACTACAGAGGTTGAGGTGAAGACCAATTCAATTGACACAGCTGAG
This sequence comes from Pinus albicaulis, assembly GCA_034641835.2. NCBI lineage: Eukaryota > Viridiplantae > Streptophyta > Pinopsida > Pinales > Pinaceae > Pinus > Pinus albicaulis. The sequence goes on along the minus strand of CM076569.1, from coordinate 142,183,855 downwards.
ACTGGGGTACAAACTAACCAAGAAGGTACTTTTGAGGTCGAAATTTAGACAAAACTAACAAATACGATTGAGGCTTCTACACAAACTCAGCACAAAACTACACAAGAGAAGGAGACCCAAAAAAAGGAAGCCCCTTCTTATACCCCCCTGGTAGAGAGAGTTTTTTATCATAAATTACACAATGAACTAGTGCAAGCACAACATGAGGTAGCACAATGTAGGAAGGAGGTGGTTCCAGCACAAGAATACCAAGCATTACTAAAGAAATTCACAGACCTCTTCTCTACTGAAGATGAAACATTCACCCAGCTCAGGGAAGAATAGGCAAAGATAAAAAGGGCACAAGAACAGATGGATCAAGCCAAGAAAAAAATCACCATGATTTGTTCTCTGTACAACGATGCACTATTTTGCAGAGCACTGGCCACTAACTATGCCTTGTTCTTAAAAGAACAATATGTACTGCTAAAATTCAAGGCCATCAGGGTAGGAAAATATACAACTTTTAGGACTATAGAAGAATTTTTCCATTTCTATAATGGGAAAGATGAGCAAGTCCAATGCCTCCTATGTGAAATTTACATGCACAATTTCCTTTTGGAAGCAGATGCGGACAATAATCCTAGTCCCTTTATAGGAGATGTCCAGCTCCAAGCCTTCCTCTCATTCGCCAAGAACCAGATCAAGTGGGCCAAGGCCTATAATATCTTCCAAAAGAGAGAGCACGACCTAGACTTGTGGGTTAGAGGAGAACCCACCAAACCCCTACAACTGATTATCCAACACAAGAAATTTATGCAAATTTAAGGTGTAAGGACTCAGCTGGGGCCCATCCATAAAGATATCATAGAAAATGGATGGGATTAATTTGAAGACAATCGTGAAGCATCATTGGCCGCAGCTAAAAAAAGGTTGATGGCCTCCACGAATAACGTAAAGAATAGGGAACAATTTGGCTACAAGAATTTCAAGGCTGCTGCCTCCAGATTCCTTTCATACAGTAATCTAGTCTTTAACATGGGACCTGCATGGCTAGGATGTAGGTATAGAAGCCCTCTCCTTTGGTACCCCCCTGAGGACTATAATCATAATTATGGGTTACCAGAGGGGCACACAAGTCCTGCCTTCGAAATAATGAGACAAAAACATGGTTTCATAGCATACAAGGAAAAGGTCTACCTTGCCTACTCCTTAACACAGTTTCCTCTCAACCATTTGTTTGCATGAGGACATGTAATAAGGTAAGCGGGGGAGTATATTGGGCTCGAATTGAGGTAAGTTTTCACCCTATAATCACTTCAAATTATGTCACAATTTGAGAAATTCTTCCTAATATGAACAATAAAGAATTAAAAGATTTATGAAAACTAGAGCAATAGGGCTAACGACAAAAATAATGTTTTTATAATAGGAAATTGAATTATTGTATCTCCATATGCATGAAGGCAAAGTAGCTAAACCAATGGTAAAATGGAAAGACAATTGATAGATGCAAACGTATGGGATCTTAGTAACTCCCAGAAGTCGGTATAAGGCAGACAAACGAATTTGAGCCCAAGAACTCAAACGATAGCCACGTGCAGCGGGCTATCATTTGAAGAATAATTCCTCATTGCGTGAAATTTCCTTTAAAAGTATCAGGGACGAACTAGATGGGGAGTCAGAGTTAATTGGGAATTTTCCCTCTGTAATGAACACGTCAAGACAGAACTATCATAATGTATTTCCGCATTATCCTTCGATTTTTGATGTTTTGAACAATTACCCTTTGAGGTTCTCATCCCGTTAGAACTTTTAGTTGTTTGGTCCCAACCTCTGGGAGTCTATGCACTAATGTTGTGCTGCGCGTTAGTTACAGAATCCATGTTTAGTCATCTGATGTGATTGTAACATACTCCTCTACTTAATAAAGTTACAGTTGTTTGTTCTTCAGAATAGTTTAGTATATGTATTTCTTAATTTATAATAATCACATTTTGTATTTTCTAGCTTATAATAATACTTCATCACCAATAGATGCTTTCAGTTCCTTTCAATGCTTCTGCAATTAATTTACAAATCGCAAGATAGTTATTACTCAATGCTACTTATCTTTGTGGATTACATTGTTCTAACAACATGGTAAGCGTCCAATTTTTGGTTAATGCCACTAAGTTGGTTTAACAAGAGAATTCCATTGCAAAATTATATAAGTGAGTGTTGTACAATGCATTTAGGTTACTTCGCTTAGACTGCTGTTCAATTCATTTAAGATTTCCGTTTAGTTCATTTGGATTGCTTCATTTAAGATAACTGTTCAATTCGTTTATGATTGTTGTTCAATTCGTTTAAGAATGTTGTTCAATTCACTTACACTATTTTTCGTTTCATTCAAATTGCTATAGATCAATTCATTTAAATTTTTGTTCAATTTATTAAGTTGCTGCTCAAACCACCATCCTGCTGCCCAATCATAGGCTTGACATAATAACCAGCCATAACCTACCAAATCATTCCTCGTTGAGTTGATTGAATTTATGAGGCTAGATAATCCTTTCTCAACAGAGAGTATCTATTAGTAGATATCATTTGCATATATTATGCCAACACTCTTGAAATAAGAAAACTTACCCCAGGTTTATAATTAAATGAAGAGTACTAGGATTGCCTATAATAATCCACCTCTATGAAACCAACAGTATGTATTGGATGTACCTTCACAGGACCAAAGTAGATTTCTGTGACAAGGCAATTGAGTTTCTAGATGACAATGGGTAAAATAAAATCTTGTGTGAAAATTCCTAGATCTGAACAATCAAAGGAATCGTAGTGTAATCGGTTAGATTACTTCTTCTAGTATGTAATTTACTTTACACAATTATTTCTAAATAATATATGAAATACTAAAGCAATCAATGAAATGGCCTACACTATAACACTCATGATTCTGAAACAAGGAAATTGAACAAGGAAAACCATTCACACATATGACACCTTAATTTTGGACTAAGTCCCCGAAAAAACCCAATGCGGGAAACTCGGTGCAACAAATCTGAGGGTTTTATTATTAAGAAGTAGTAATGTCTGAATACATCTTTGAATACCCCTAGGGTAATTTAGTTATAGAGAAAAATATTGGCAAAATAATTTGTGAGTCACTCAATCACTGAGTTCTAGTCTGATCCAATGAAGAAAAAACTTCCTCGGGGAGACATTGTGCAGCCTTTGTGTAGTCCCAACACTAGACCTTCTAGCCAATGTGTAACCCCCTTCAAGGCTCAGTGTGTAGCCCCATCCAAGTTTTTTTTGCCTCTATGGACCCTAAGGAACATCCTCCTCATATCACTTTCCAGACCCCACCCTCTGAAATTGATCTACAAGCAAAATGATGGAAACCCTCCTGCTTTTGGATGAGCCCTACGCAGTAACTCTGTCAAACCTTTTATTTCAGCACTGTCTTGGTTAGATCACCTCTACATCTCTTTGACTGATGCTCCATTGGCTGAGAAAATCTTTGTCTCCAGATGTTATTTCTACCCCTCATCACTCATATTTGTAGCTTGAATTTCTCAGCAAATTACACCCCAAAAATTTCAAGCTCTTAGATCAATTTAGTGTGTCTTTCCAAATGGGCCTCAAGAAATCCTTTATAGTATTCTCGTTGAGGCATTAAGGGCCGAGATTAGATCTCTAATCAATGACTAAGATTATAACATGAATTGATCTCTGCCTTATAGATCATGCTCACTCATGTTTTATTAATACCCTTTAATTATTTAATTTCCCCAAGTTTAACTTAGGTTATCCATTAAAATAATTAATTATTTTAATAAAACATTAACCGAGTTGGATTTTCACAAAAAAATTCTAGGTTAGTTGGAATATCAATGTCTAAGCCTCTCAACAAAATTTCAGGCTTAGAGAAATTTCTGATGCTAGAAAAATCAACACTCCCTCTTAGCGAGGAAAGTGCTCTAACAATTATGCATGTTGCATACTACTCTAAGTTTGAGGCATCCTCCGCACTGTTGAAGTACATCAACCACTACAGTGTTGTTGCCACTGTACTGTTTCCCATGACACTTGCCACTATAATTTTTTCATCTCTACTACAACTTAACTGCAACCGTTAACATTGCATTTGCACTGCAACTCAGCTGCTGAGAGAAACAGTTTAAATCACCCAAGACTGAACAAGTGTTCAGTGGATGAACCTTGGTGTTGAAGAATTTGAATGATGATAAATACTATGATTTCCCTCTTATGCACTGTGTTGCTACTAATCTCCACTGTGCAACAATGATCTGCACTGCGATGCACTCTTGTTCATTGTGCTGCTGCTACCTCTACTCTGCGTTGCTCCATAAAGAATCATTGATATTTCCTGCACTTTCATCTCCATCACTCCTTAGCTCTAGTGAAAATCCTCCATCCTTCTACTATAAATATGGGCTCACGTAGCAAGTTAATGATCCATGAGTTGGGCTCCTCCAGGATCCTGCCTAACTAAAGTTTGAAGTGAACTACAATTCAATATCACCCAAATTATCTCCTTAAGAAGCATGGGTAGTCATGGCGAACTCATCCTTCTCGGTATTTGCATCTACAACCTTCGGGTCATTCTTCTCAATTTTTTCCTTCTTCTTCAGAGGACACTGAGATGCATAGTTACCCATCTCACCAAATCTCAGGAACTTGACCTTCGAAGCATCACATTTCAATTTATGTTGTGCCTATTTTCCTTTCTATGCAACGGTTGTGTTCTCCTCTTCCTCCACGGATTTCAATCTGCTTCCACTACTACCATCAAGTTTTCACTTGAAGAGGTATCTTCTCAGTTCTTCCTACTAAATATCTTCCCACAACTACTTCCAACTAGGTAGTGCTTCCCAACCCAGTATTCTCAGGACAAACATGTGCCACTCCTCCATGAAAATGTTAAGGGCCATCCATACCGTGGCTGGAGTTGTAGATGTAGCACCTACTACTGACAACTAATCTTGAATATCTTGAAACTACATGAGGTATGAAGCCACATGCTGCCCTTTCCGCATCTGGATCATATAGAGCTTGTGCTATAAGTATAACTTCTGGTACTTGGTAGATCCCTCAAATAGGTCATGCAAAGCTACCCACATCTCTCTAGTAGTAACCTTTCCAAACACATGTGAGACAATGTGATCCTTGACACCATCAAGGAGAAATCTCTTTGCCTTGGCCATATCTACCTTGTAATTCTTGAGTTAATCCACATCCATAGGAACAACTACCAAGTTCTTTGTGAATGCCTTCAAATCATGTTCATACAGAAGGAATTGAGCTCCTTCCTTCTGGATCATATAGTTCTAGGATCCCTCCAACCGATCCTAATCACGAACTCCGTTAGATGCCATGTCAGCTAACATTTTTGAATCTATTCCCTCTTTCTCCCTACTACACAGTTCCTGGAAGGCTTACGCACACCCTGATGGAGTTATAAGTTATTTTTCTCCTCTACTACTCAGAAATTGAGAAATTTTGACTTCCTTGGCTAGGAAATCACTAAGAAATAATTCCCTCAATATGTGATCTTGAATCGTTCTGACGATTTTCTTCCCAGTAAAAACTTCACAAAATTGTGTACCATTGTCTTCTGCATGGAGGCACTGTGATGCTCCCTCTGCCACAACAATATCTATAATTTGGAAGTCCTTTCTCTCTATTGACTCACTCAGAGAGATACTTCAACGAAAATATTATCCCTCCTGTATAGAAATGCACAATCCTTTAATGGATCATTCTGGTGCACTACAACAACGACCTTCACTTCAGAATTTAGATTTGTTATTTCTTTTTCACATCAACTATCTGATACCATGTGAAAATTCATATATCTAAATAATCTAAGGAATCCTACTACAACCATGTAATATTCCAAAATTATATTTCATCTAATTGGAATATTAAAGTTTTGTTTTTTCACTTAGATAGGTGAATAAGTGGGTAGGGAGACTCATAGATATCTTTAGTAGTAATAAGACCACTTCTCATGTGAAGGTGGCTCATTACAATAGCTAAATAAAGCACCCTGAGGTGTGAAAAGGGGCTAGAGCATGTGGACAGGGTCAAGACCATATCAACAGCATTGTTATGGAGATACTGGAGGATTATTGGAGGACAATGCAGTCATTTAGGAGGAGTGTATGCATGAGAGTGACTCATTTAATGAATGGGACCCAGCATGTGGAATCTCAACAATCATAAAAGGAAGAGGATGGTAGCATTAGAAGACATGAGTTTGTATTATTGATTTTGATCTTTTTAGATATGGATTTGTCATGTGGCATGTCTATGCATGCTTTTGTTGTTTAGCAGAGTCTACAGTGTTGTTTAGCACAAGGGTGTTTCCAAGTGGAAATCCCACCCTCATCCTCAGTGGACTTTGAGTGCTTAGTCAGGAGAGGTATCTTGAACTACATTACCACTATCTGGAATTTTTCCAACCTTCAATCTTCATCTACAACGCAGTCTATTCTAGATTTGTTGTGTTACAGGGTTGTAGGACTAGAGGAGAAATATCTCAAGTTCTGAGCTTGTTTTCCATTGGAGGGGTCGCGCTTTCATCCAGGAAGCTAGTGAGGAAGATCTCAGTACATTATTTCCATATCTTGGAGGAGGCCAAGTGGCTACCATTATATACAATTCATTTTCCCTCAAGGACTGTATTATTTCAGAGAGTAGCTGCAACAGTGGGTTTATTGCCCTAGTTGGAGGAGTTGTATTTCCTACGAGAGGATCAGCCCTTGATTTAGGAAATCTATTGGAGGAGGATAAACCATCTCACATATTAGATCAGCTGCCTCCTATTATTCTTTCAGTTTCAATGGTTATTCATCCCTAGGGCAATATCTGCTACTTTTTTATATTGAGTATTTCCGAAAACCTTTCCTAGGTTGTCTTGGAAATCTATTTTGGAGCTTATATTTCTATCCCCGGCATTTATTGAGCCATATATCAGGGGATCTTCATTTTTTTACCTTCCAGCAGAAGTTATACTGATTAAAACTTCACTGTACTTCCTTCTGGAATTTTGCATAGTAACGACATCTCATTGTTAAGGGTGTTTGTTCATTAGAGGCTTGTTTGCCTTGATTGTATGAGTTGTTCTGGAAAAGATATTGATCTTATTTTCTACTAATATTCATAATAAGATGGATGTTTCATTGTATCATATTTGTTCTATTGTTATTTACTGCATATTTCCAGTTTTATGTCTTGTATTTCTGCACTCCCAATTTTGGGATATTACAGTGGTAGTAGAACATAATCTTGGCTCAGCCTCTGTACTTCAGCTATTATGTCATTTAAAGATGTTGATCAACGGTTGTCATTGATGTCAACCTAAGCAGCACCAGGGGATACCCCAATATTTCATGGTAATTTTGACCTACCAAAATACTATATTATGGGTCAAGAATTATTTTTATGGTTTCTACTTGTTGAGATGTTTCTGTTGATATATGGCACGCCACATAATTCTTCATGGTTTGAGAGATATTCATGTTTGAAGTTTGTAACCCCAGTTAGTGGGCTAAAACCCCATGAGGTTGTGGCATGGGTCATTGAAAAGTCATTAATTAATATTTTTTAAGCTCCTAAAATCCCTCCCATGTTCACTTGTTGAAGCCCCTCTCAACCTAAGCATTTATATAAATTGTGATCGTCATATCCTCCTTATGTAGAGATTTCGCTACCTGCAATAGGTTATCTTGGAATTTTCACTCTAAATTATTTTATACGAATGTTAAGAAGCTGAAATTATTATGAGGCAAAGCCGAAATCCTAAGGAAGCTCTTATAAAAATTTCAGATCAGTTTGCACAATATTTTCGGAGATATGATATGTGGAAGTTAGTGTTTTTGTAGGCTCCCGAACTTCATCTCAAAGAAGTGACCTTGGGAAAATCATCATAAATCTCTCTCTGAGTATTGGATTAGAATTATGTAAAAATTGGTAGATAGTGCACAAACTGTAGTTTTAACTGTAGCAATTTCAGAGCCGAATGAAGAAGCAGTGACACGTGGAAAAATTTACAAGTTTTCTCTACTAAAATAATTCATAATTATGTCATTGTGAGAGATTGGACATAACTATCTCTTGAAGAATCCAAATTGGATCATCCTTATGGCATTGGAAAGAAGACTCATATTACTACTACAGAACGAAAAATCACATATTGGGGCGCTGAAATAACAGAGGTATACCAGATTCAATATTGAGATCCTAGGAGGAAGGAAAAAGCTAGATCATGTGTTGTCAAGGGCTGCAAAGGACCATAATTTCTAGGGCAACAAAGCAAAGCAAGGTGCAACATAGGGTAGCATGACAAGGGAGACAATCAAGGTGCAGAGTAGTAGTAAGAATTTTAGCACACGAAGTCTTCAAGTGGGCAACACTTCATACAGTCATTATAAAGGTATCATTGTAATAAGTCATTGTAAATGCATTATTGTAAAAATTGTACAAGTGTCTATCTACCAAGATTTGAAGAGGCGATGTCGGGAGGTCTAGGATCATCATTACGTGGTTGTGTCATAGTTGGGGTTATGGTTTCGTGTGTCTTCTCCTTCTACTTCATTCTATATCATTGTAAAGTGGATCATTTTCCCTGGTACGAGAGTCCATTCTTGTTTTATTCTTCTATAGGGTGGTAGGGTGGTGCATGAAGTCACCAACAGGTTCAAGCATGTGAAAAATTTAGGGTGGTAGGATGGCACTAGGGTGAGTTGTAGCTCATTGGGTGTTGGGGCATCCATTCAGTTGACTACTGAAGAATCTCGGGTGTTGGAGCGTCCATCCAGTGGGAGTTGGATAATAATTATTTTCTAGATTATAGGAAGTTGGAGCTTTATTTTCAATTGGAGTTGAATATTAAAGAATTATTAGAATCAGGTTGTTTTGTCCCGAAGATGGTTTCCACCGTAAAAATTGTGTGCATTTGTGTTCCTTTTGTTTACTGCTATCATTTTACAAACACTAATAATAATTGAAGTTTAACTAATGCTCTAATTGTAAGGAATATCTATTCACCCCCCCACTAAGTATTTCCAAAAATTGGAATCAGAGCTTGGTTCCTACAATAGCAGTTTAACAGCTATAAGGAGGTCATGGAGCATACCAAGATTGGTTTACCTATGTTCAATGAAAATAATTATGCACTCTGGAAAGGAAGAATGGAGGTCTATCTCTTGGCGCAAGGTTACGAAGTATGGGACACTGTTCAAAATGGAATTATATCAACCGCAGATGAACAAGGTAAGAATAATTTGGTAACTGATGAAAAAGACAATAATATTATTGTCAGTGGACTTATTGAATGTTCTTATCATAAGGTTTTGGGTTGTAAAACCGCCAAAAATGTATGGGACAAGCTTGAGAATATATAGGTAGGTGACTCAAATGTCAAAGAATAAAAGCTTCAAATTTATAGAGAAAAATTTGAGCAACTTAGAATGAAAGAATATGGCAACATTGTTGCAACTTCCAATATGTTGATTAAATAACCAATACTATGGAAGGATTGGGAGAGCTAGTTGACGAGAAGACTATTATACGAAATATTCTTAGAACGTTACCAGGGAGATTCAACCATAAGTTATTAGTCTTAGAATACAGTGAAAATATGGACAAACTCAGGAAAGAGGAATTAAATGGAGTTCTCATAGCATATGAAATGAGACTTGATGAAGAAGAGGGTAATTTTCATGTAGAAACTGTGTTTGTTGCGTCTAAGAAAAAAAATAAGGACAAACAACCTTCGATTGAAAAGACATGCACCTACAAGTGTGAAGAAAATAGAGATGATGAAGAAGGTCTTTCAGATGAAGAATATGCTTACTTTATGAGAAAACTGAAAGTTGGTATAGGGAAATTTAGAGGTAAAATTCCATTGATATGTTTTGGTTGTGGTGAGGTTGGGCATTTCATAGCAAAATATCCGAACATAAGTGATGGAAAATCAAAAGGAAAGATAGGCTTTAAGAAATTCAACAATCAAGAAAAAAATAAAGGATCCAAAAGGAACTTTCTCTCTAAAGAAGATAGCTCATCATCCGATGAAGACAGTGAAAAAAAAGAAGAAGCTAATGAGAGAGTATTGTTTATGGCCAAGCACAACAAACAAGAGGTATCAAACAACGAAGAAGAAGGGTTGACCATAGAATAATTTTCTAAGGATGGAATCGGCCATATAAAAGAGCACAAGGCTGAGAAGATCTTGTTGGCCGGATAAATCGTTCTTGTGGACAAGACCGATCTCCCTAGTACTAAAAGTATCTAGCAACAAACAACCAAATAAACTAATCTTTCTCTAAGCATATATGATCTACGAAAAGCTCTATAGAGGTGTAAAAGACTTACCGTATGCCCAACGATTGTTTGAAGTCGTTATTATCCCTCACGCACTTGAAGGAGTTTTCCTTGTAAACCTGCAGTCATAAACAAGAAAAATATTGCATAGCACCTGTATAGACATCATCATAAGCCATGCTTATCATAGTGATCAAGGAATCTATGAAATAAACCATGAACAGATAGCTTATTGAGAAAAATGAGTATATTTTTATTAATTTCAAAAGAAGGAAAACCTTACAACCTGAGCCTTGATGTTGCACAGGCCTTCCCGGGGTCCGAAGCAGGAGTCTCCTCTACTTTGATAAGCTTTGCACTCTTCCAACCAAGACAAGTAGAGGTATGTAATCTCTCCTCACAAAATTATTAGTCAACTGAGTCTAAATCTCAACAGGACTTAACCTCAAATCTTCTTAAGCTTGACCTCCCCTTGAGGCTACCCAATGCCTCCTTTTATAGTGGAAAAGAGGAGGTTTTCTGTTCCAATTATGAAGGGATAGAATCCTCCTTCAAAGGGATAAGCTCCTCACATCAAGGGGTTAGCTCCATAAGGTAAGGGATACATGCACCTCATAAGAGCAGTTCTATCACCGCAAGATATTTTCTGGATCCGCACCTTTAACACAGATAAAGTGCATTTAGGTACGCAAGAGAGCTGAACATTAGGTGCGGGACCGCAGGCAAGATAGAGAGAAAGTGCGACACCAAAGTTTAGGTGATTTTTAGGAACTTTTCTTTGATTTTCAAGGCTTGATATGAGGAACTGATATGTTAAACTTGCAAAGGGAGAAGTATGAGTAATAATGAGCTCATACACATAGCAAAATGTCAAGATGACAATTTTTAGTGTAAAAAATTACCCCCTAAAGTGCAAAATCTGGAATAGATGAAACTGAAGTCTGTCATATATGAAGAGTGTAGTACTTTATCATTTCAAGGATCATCCTGTGGACACCCCAGTTGGAACCTGTAAAACATTCAATGTAAAATATATATATGTAATCATATCATCGCTGAGGTAGGCATTCCCATACTCAGATCAAAACTAACTAGAAACTGATTCAAACTGTTCTGATACAGGAATGATTTTGAGTACATCTCAGTATAGACATGTGTAGACATAGTATGGAAACAAAAATCTATTTATAAACAGTCCACTGTATAAATGATAACAAAATTCCTCGCAGCCTGGATGGTAGAAACTAGATCCAGGGTCTTGATTTCCGCATCTCGAACTAGTACGATTCCATCGATGTGAATAAATGTGTCGAAGTCGAACATGGTAGAAACCACTTGATTACCAGTTAATGATGTAAACTATTAACAAGTGTGAGAGTAACCACCAGGAATGTCAATGGCTGTCAAAGTACTCAGTACAATCCATGAAATGTGAATAAATGAGTTGAAGTCGAACATGTCATGGAATCATTCGATCAAAGGTCAATGATGCAACCTATCGTCGAAGGCGAGAAACCTGCCATTAAGGCATGAAGATTTCAAGGTACTGATGATTTCTGGATCAACTTCCTAGATAATGAGTTGTCGTCGAAAGAAAGTCATCCGTTGTAGGCAAGCCCACAACACGAAATCATAGATCAAGTTTTGAAGAAATATATTGGCAAGGACTGACTCAGGGATGGTCAAAATGGAAGACAAATATTTCACAAATGAATGGTTTGATTGAACTGTCCTCTTGAACACATAACGACACTGCAGAAGGCTTGGTGACAATTGACCTAAAGCTAATACCTAGAAACCGGCTAAAGAATTTCAATGTGGTTTGATTAACTATTAAGTAAAGGATTTCCCAACCCATGTGAACAAAAAAGTGTCGTGTTCAAGAGTGGTTAACGGTTTTCCGAAAAATAAAAATGTAACAAACAGGTTCGTTTTTCTCTCTTTTCCCCCACCATTTCTGGCAAGTACCTCTTTATTTTTGACCAGCTTGAGGAGGATAACATTTGCTTGTTTATAAGCTCATCCTCCGAATGAGTCCAACTTTGTTTGAGATTCAAACTCTAAGAAGGAGTGGTTCGTTCCTGTTTGAAATTGAACGGGGCCTTTACTGTTAAATTTTAACGAGTCCAGTATAGGAGAAACTCAGTTTTTTTCATTTTTAGGCAGTCAGAAGAAAAAACTTAAGAAAACTCCGTGGGTGTACTTTTTCGTAAATTTAGTCTCTCGAGCCCGAAAAAGGATAAAATAATGTGGGAGAGAACTCTGTTGACCGTAATTAGTCAACGTATACCTTTTTCGTAAATAGTCCATTTCAGTCCGTAAAAGGGGTAAACTTATACGAAGCATGATCGTTTATTCTTTAACGAGTTCGAATAATCAAGTTCTCGGCAATCTTTTCATGTTTAGAGGTACGAAAAGGGCTTAAGGGACACCGAGTTTTTCTTTCGTAATTTTCAAAGTCCAGAAAAGTGATAAAAGTATACTCAGTAGTTTCACTTTTTCTGTAAATTTTAACGAGTTCGAAAAAGGGATAAAAATGTACTCATGGTTTTCACTTTTTCGTAAGTTTTAACGAGTTCGAAAAAGGGATAAAAATGTACTCATATGGTCAAATTTCAATTTAATTTACGAGCAGGAAAAGACGGAAAGAGCTCGGTATTTCATGTTTTTTACGAGAATGAAAGATAGCAAAATAATCTCGGGATTTTCATGAGTTTAAGGAGTCTTGAAATAATAACCGAGATTGACTCAAGATAGGTTTCATTTTTACAAAAGCTTGAAACAGAGAAAAACTATTCTTCAGAGTGGTTTCATTTTTACACAAGCTTGAAACAGAGAGAAAACTGTGCTTGATGCCCCCTAAGCGTAACTGCTAGAACACATGCCCCCCCAGCTTCATTTCATTCAACTAAATACACTGTTGGTAATTAATAGCTGGATGGAATGAAGGTTTATTTACGAGATCATATGAAAGAATCGACCTAAAACTGTAAGAAAATTATGCAAAAACTAAAATAACTAACCTAAATATATGACTTAACATTTACGAGATCTATTCAAAGACTTGACTCAATTAGGGGAGGATTTGTTTCATTTTTTAATGAGCTTTACACAGGAAAAGAACTATGCTCATGGCAACGTGTTTCATTTTTTAACGAGGTTGACACAGTAAAAGGAACTTTCCTCTTCTACATGTTTCAATTTTTAACAAGGTTGACACGGTAAAAGAAACTATCCTCGTATCTATTTTCTAAAATCTACCTATATAATCTACCGATTCATTTTTTAATGAGGTTGACATAGGAAAAGAACTGTCCTCATACTTGATTCGTTTTTTAACGAGGTTGACTCAATAACAGGAACTATCCTTTGACCAACTGATTCATTTTTTAACGAGGTTGACACAGGAAAAGAACTGTCCTCAGAAACTACTTATTTCTAATCTACCTACAATCTATCTACTGATTCATTTTTTAGTGAGGTTGACACAGGAAAAGAACTATCCTCATGGAAGCTTGTTTCATTTTTTAACGAGCTTGACACAAGAAAAGGAACTATGCTCTCGACTAACTGATTCATTTTTTAACGAGGTTGACACAGTAAAAGGAACTATCCTCAGACTCATTGATTCATTTTTTAACGAGGTTGACACAATAAAAGGAACTATCCTCGGAGTCACTGATTCATTTTTTAACGAGGTTGACACAGTAAAAGGAACTATCCTTGGACTCACTGATTCATTTTTTAACGAGGTTGACATAGTAAAAGGAACTATCCTCGGACTCACTGATTCATTTTTTAACGAGGTTGACACAGTAAAAGGAACTATCCTTAGACTCACTGATTCATTTTTTAACGAGGTTGACACAGTAACAGGAACTCTCCTCATACTTACTGATTCATTTTTTAGTGAGGTTGACACAGTAAAAGGAACTATCCTCGGCCTTACTGATTCATTTTTTAACGAGGTTGACACAGTAAAAGGAACTTTCCTCAGACTCACTGATTCATTTTTTAATGAGGTTGACACAGTAAAAGGAACTTTCCTCATACTCACTGATTCATTTTTTAACGAGGTTGACACAGTAAAAGGAACTTTCATCAGACTCACTGATTCATTTTTTAACGAGGTTAACACAGTAAAAGGAACTATCCTCACACTCACTGATTCATTTTTTAACGAGGTTGACACAGTAAAAGGAACTATCCTTGGACACCTATTTCATTTTTTAACGAGGTTGGCACAGGAAAAGGAACTATCCTCGCTAACATGATCATGGCTTCCAACTGGAAGAAGCACATGTCAATGGACACACCTCAATCATTGCTTCCAAGAGGTCTTCATCAGATGGAAGAACGATTCCTTGGAAGGAACACATGTCAAGGGACTCAAAAGGGACAAGAACATCGTGTTCAAATAATCCCATAGAGTTTTCCATGTCAATTAATGGATCTAAGTCAAAGGAAGACGAGAAAATAGTGAGAGGCTCATTTACATCGGTAACTGAAAACATGGGACTAGTTGCCACATAATTAACCCGTGGCGGGGTAGATACCACTTGCGTATGAGGAACATTTAGGGATGTTGGATCATTGGTAGTCTAATCAAGACTAGGGAACGAAAGCTAGTCTACAGTCACAATATTTCCATTGTGAGGGAAAGACATCACGCGAAAGAGTGTCGATACGGTAGCTTTCATTGCATAGACATAGTCTCGCCCAAGGAGTAAATTGAAATCCAAGGGGCCTCGAACTACCATAAGATCAATACAGACAGTTTTACCTTCCAAAGTAATAGAGAACTTAAGAAGGATCCCTAAAGGTTCACTAATGGTTCTGTTAAAAGCTTTCAAATTTTGCGTAATAGGCACAAGCTGAGGGGAACCCAAATCTTTCCAAGCAATTGAGGATAAAATACTAACAAAAGCACCTTCATCTTTCTGTGTGCGGTGTATGTCCCCACCACCCAACTTCACAATGATTTGGAAAGGGATGGAGGAAGGAACATGAGGTTTTCTCTGTCTATTCCAATCAAAGGAAAATACCTCAGTACTTGGAGGGGGTTCTGTAGAAACAGGTGAAATGCCCCCCGGCGTAGAAGAATCTGATGTAACAAGAAGAACCTGAGCGGTATGAAGTTCACTCTCTACAGGGAGAATGGGATCAAACGAATGTGAAATCGAATCGACCACTTGATCAACTAATGAATCATAAACCTGAGTGATATGAGTTTCACTCTCCAATGGAAGAGTGGGATCGATTGTACTTGAAATTAGATCAATCACTCCGTTAATTGATTGTAGGTTGGGAGAAAGTTTACAGTAACCAGTTGGAAATTCTTGTTGTGGAACAGGAAGGTTTTCCAATAATTTTGAGGCTTCATCCATGTGAGGGCAAATGTGAGTTTGATGACTCCCTTTGCATAACTTACAAGGAAACCTAACTTTACCCTTTTTCCCAGGAACCTGACTATCACTGGTTGATGGATCAACGGAAAGTTGATAAGATTTTTCTGACCACACTTCCAAGACCTTTGGAATACCAGGACAATTGATAAGGAAGTGGTCACCCATACAAATCTTGCAAGGGTATTTGGGTTTACGATGCATGTTGGAGGTTTCCTCAACACAACTAACACTTACAGCCATGGTTGGTTGGTTGACTTCTTCCTTATCTTGCTTCTTCTTCTTCTTCCCTTTCTTCTTCTTCTTAGCCACTTGGTTACTAGCATCAAGGCTTTTACCAAGTGAAGAGGAAGAAATGGAGGAAGAAATATTAGGCGAAGAAGGTAAAGGGTCAACAGAAGGTTGGTGATGTTGAGATGGTGAACTCTGTTGAAGTGAAGCATTCGGTTGAGGTGGAACAATTGGAGTATTCGGGGCCAATGAAGTTGAAAATAACCATATCAGTAAACCTATTGTAAATCTAGGTAATGAAAATGTAGCCATATAAGGAGGACAAACATTTCCAAAGCAAGGAAAAGTGCTAGGATTCTTGTTAAGAGGGGTTCCTTGGTTGGTAAATTCCGGAACAGTTGCCATTATATTCAACTTCAGTGAATTTTATCAACAAATTAAAACTAAAATTATCAATTCACAGTTTACACCTAACAATTAAAATTCACAATTCACACCTATGTTCTCTAAAAGTAAAAACAAAAAAATTAACACGCGCTATCAAATCTAGGAGTCAAACCACACACAAACAGTAACTTCCCGTATTAAAAACACCAGTTGGTGATGAAATCCAACATCGTAGAATTTAATACAGAAAGGGAGGTTGGAACAGTTACCCCGACAACCTACTTAATGAAACAGACTGGCACAAGTTTCTTCACAAAACCATCTCGAGTGAAGAGAACCCCCCAGAGAGTCCAAGTGAGTCTAGTCGACGTCTACTCCAGGTACAGTGAGATCTTTCCTTCACCATCACCTTAGGAAATAATCTTAAGTTTATGGACACTAAGGTTACCAACAGTAACAAATAAAACTGGGGGAATAGTCTATGATCTGATTCCACGCGCAAGGGCAGAGTAACAAAGCTCAATCCCCTTGAAGGCTCCTCGACATGGTCAATTCGAGGTTTGCCGACAAGTGACCCCAGGCTCCTCGAAAATGGTTAATTTGAGGTTTACCGTTTGTAATGCGCGCAGATCTTCTATCTTTCCCGATGAAATAGAATTGATTGTCTCAAATTTTTGGACATGATCTCGTGATTAACTCCTTTAAGAGAAGCGTTCCCAGATTGTAGCAATTACAATTGGATTTATTTCCTACCGCAAGATTTATCTACTTGTTTGTTTTAGTTGCTTTGGAAAGTTAACTACAACCTATTCCAAAGCACTAATCCTGAGCTATATTGGTGGAAAGAGCCCTAAAAATGTAAAAATTACTAGATGAATTTTATTAAGCGTTGTGTTATTTAGGTTGTTATTACTCAAAGGGTAAATGGATACGAAACCAATGGTGTTATGACCCGACCCAAAACTGAATGCAATCGAATATGATAATGTAATGTTTTCAATTCGATGAATCCTAACTAAAGTAAGGAGAGAGTTTCCATTCACTTCCAACAATGCAAAAATTGATCACTAAGAGAAAATATAACAAATTCTCTAATGCACTAATTTCATTAAGAAAAACTAATGCAAATCAATCCCAAAACAATTTTTTATATTTTTGTGTTTTTAAAACAAGCATAAAAACATCTAAATTCAAATCAAAGAAAATTGATCTAAATCTACGATTGATTTTTTCAAAATGTAAACTATGCAGTTGTAATCCATGCACAATTCACTTGAAAAGTATGCAAATGTAATCTATGCACATTTTTCATTCATATTCTGAAAATGAGAATTCTAATTATGCAAATGTGATCTATGCAAGAGAATTCTCAAACACAAGATGATTCTAATGTAATCTAAGAACCAATCAAGTGTAAGTCAAGAAAATTGGGTGAGAGATCCAAAGATCCAAAATAAAAATACTCAAGGGCGATTAGCAAAAACAAAAGCAAAAAGATGTAAAATTGTGAAAAGATTGAGACAAACCTCCAAGTAATGACCAAAGGAAATCAAATTAAGAATTTCTCGAAAAAGAGACTCAAAACACCCAATTAACTTAATGGAGATTGATGAGATGAATAATTTGCTGAAAGAAATTCATAAACAAGGCTTTTCTGACAGAAAAATACAGATCTGGGTAGATGCTAAGAATCCTAAATTAAATCTAAACTAAACTGGAAAAAAAAAATCTAGAGTTTTTCCAAAATTTTAACAGGGTCCGCAGGCTCCCAGAAGTAACAGGTGCGGTCCTGCACTGTTAACTCAAGGAAAGTGCGAAACTACCCGCACTGTGCAAAAGAACAAAGTGCAGTCCCTAGAAAAGTTCAAGAAAAACGTAAAAGATTTAAAATTTTTCAAAAACAGAGAAAAGCTAAGCTACCCAGGCAGATATCCATCAATCAAAAACCAGGAAAAACGTTTCCTCAAATCAAAATAAAAGAGAACCAAAAACAACAAGTTCTTTCCCCAGTGGAGTCGCCAATTTGTTGGTCGGATAAATCGTTCTTGCAGACAAGACCGATCTCCCTAGTACTAAAAGTATCTAGCAACAAACAACCAAATAAAATAATCTTTCTCTAAGAATATATGATCTACGAAAAGATCTATAGAGGTGTAAAAGACTTACCATATGTCCAGCGCTTGTTTGAAGTCGTTATTATCCCTCACGTGCTTGAAGGAGTTTTCCTCATAAACTTGCAGTCATAAACAAGAAAAATATTACATAGCACCTGTATAGACATCATCATAAACCATGCTTATCATAGTGATCAAGGAATCTATGAAATAAACCATGAACAGACAGCTTATTGAGAAAAATGAGTATATTTGTATTAATTTCAAAAGAAGGAAAACCTTACAACCTGAGCCTTGATGTTGCACAACCCTTCCTGGGGTCCGAAGCAGGAGTCTCCTCTACTTTTATAAGCTCTGCACTCCTCCAACCAAGACAAGTAGAGGTATGTAATATCTCCTCACAAAATTCTTAGTCAACTGAGTCTAAATCTCAACAGCACTTAACCTCAAATATTATTAAGCTTGACCTCCCCTTGACGCTACCCAATTCCTCTTTTTATAGTGGAAAAGAGGAGGTTTTCTATTCCAATTATGAAGGGATAGAATCCTCCTTCAAAGGGATAAGCTCCTCACATCAAGGGGCTAGCTCCATAAGGTAAGGGATACATGCACCTCATAAGAGCGGTTCTATCACCACAAGATATTTTCTGGAAGCTTCTAGAATTCACTTTTTTTGAGCTTTTTGGAATTTACTTGCACCTCTTTGATCTTATAGGGGTCCGCACCTTTAACAAAGATAAAGTGTGTTCATGTATGCAAGAGAGCTGAACATTAGGTGCGGGACCACAGGCAAGATAGAGAGAAAGTGCAACACCAAAGTTTAGGAGATTTTTACGAACTTTTCTTGATTTTCAAGGCTTGATATGAGGAACTGATATGTTAGACTTGCAAAGGGAGAAGTATGAGTAATAATGAGCTCATACACATAGCAGAATGTCAAGATGACAATTTTTAGTGTAACAGATCTGTTCCAATACTCTTGAAGAATAAGTTCAAGGCCTCAAAATTGAAGTTGAAGAACACAATTGTATTGAAGAGTCACTTCAAAATAAGTTGGAAGAAAACAACCAAGAAAGGGAAGCATTAGAAGCCAAAGTAGTCTCGCTACGTAAGGAATTGAAGAAGGGAAAAATTGTCCAAAACTATGCCAAAAACTCAAGGGCATTAGAAAAACTCATCAAAAATCAATGATCTTACAACGATAGAACTAGCCTCAGTTACAAAAAAGAAGAAGCAAGACCTTATACAACAAAATAATATGAACCTATGATATCTGACATGCACGTAGACTTCATTGGACAAGATTCACAAGAACTTCCTTGGAAGATGATTCCTCGATGAATATTTCCATCCAGGTACTAACATATTTTTCATGCATATTGTTATTCATGTGGAAAATTTGGTCATAAAGCTACAGAATGTCACACGTACCCTAGGAATCAATACAATTCTAGGAGATCCTTCAAATATGAACCTCCCAGGGCTCAATGAAACATCAATAGATTTGAAAATTTAAGAAATAATATGGAATGTTACAAATGTCAGAACTTTGGACACATAGCCAAAGACTGCAGACTTGAAAATCCTTTAGAAGAATTTTCGAAGCCACAGAATGAAGGAACATGGAGGAATAAGAAGACTGATAATTGTTCTCTCGCTCTCAATGCTCAAAACAACAAATATGTGTGGTATGTTGATAGTGGTTTCTCAATGTATATGATTGGAGATAGAAGGAAATTTGTGTCTCTGAAAGAGAAGAAGGATGGAACCGTATCCTTTCGAAATGATGAATCTTCAAATGTTATAGGATCAGGTACCATCATTCTCGGAAGAAAAGATGTTATAGCCAATAATATTCTATTGGTTGAAAACATGAATCAAAATATACTTAGTTTTGGACAAATGTGTGATTAAGGACACACAATGCTATTCAAATCCACAAAATGTGAAATCAAGAAAGGTAGGTATGGTAAAATTGTGGCTACAGCAAGTCGAGCTCCAAACGACATATATGTTCTGGATGAAGCAACTAAAGCATGTATAATAGCTAAAGAAGATGAAAGTTGGTTATGGCACAAACGAATGGGTCACATAAACTTTGAGAATCTTGTCAGTATAAGAAAAAAGGAAGTATTACGAGAAATGCCAAAAATATCAAAACCTTCCAACACACTATGTGAGGCTTGTTGACACGACAAGGAGACAAAAGTTAAATTTAAAACAAACGAAAACTTTGCATCACATCCATTGGAATTGATACATATTGATCCATGTGGTCCAGTGACAACAAAAGGCTTATATGGAGAATCATATTTCATGTTAATGATAGATGAATATACTAGGATGAAAGCCGTCGGTTTCCTTAAAGAAAAAATATGAAGCATTTGAGTGATTTAAGATCTACAAGGAGTTGGTCAAAAATGAAACTGATTTTAAAATAAAGTGTCTAAGATCATATAATGGTGGAGAATTCACTTCCAAATTATTTCTGCAACACAGTGAAGAAAATGGAATAAAAAAGACAATTTTCAACAACACGAACACCTCAGCAAAATGGAGTTGTTGAAAGAAAGAACAAAACCGTACAAGAAATGGGTAGAAAATTTTTGAAGGACTCATAATTGGATGAAAGATTCTGGTTTCAAGTAATTGATACGAAATTCTTCATTATCAGCCGAAGTCTTCTCATAAATAATTGCAACAAGACCCCATATGAATTATGGAAAGGAAAACCAGCTAATATAAAATATTTCAGAATCTTTGGAAGAAAATTTTATATCAAAAGAGAAGATCAAAATTTCGGTAAGTTTGAATCATGTGTTGATGAAGGTATCTTTGTTGGTCACTCACGCAAAAGAAAGGCCTATAAATGTTATAATCTAAGACGAAAATAGATAGTGGAGAGCATAAATGTTACATTTCACGAAGATGGTGTTCTAACGAATAATGATGAGGATCTAGAATCTTTGAAACTTGAGATAGTGGCTAAAAAAGAAACAAAGAAAATTCTAGAACAAGGAGCAACTATCAACTAGGAAGAAGTAAATAATCATCATCAAGATATATCAGAAAATGAACAAGAAGATCTGTGAAAGAAAACAAAAGAATGGATTCAAAAGAACCATCCATCAAATAAAATCATTGGTGACATAAATTAAGGTCGACATCTTCGTTCATCACAACAAGCTCACATTGCTTTTATATCAACCTTCGAGCCTAGTAGTTTTGAGGAAGCTAGCCAGAATGAACATTGGGTAGTAGCTATGGATGAAGAATTGGATCAAATCAAGAAGAATAACACCTGGGAATTAATTCCACGACAAAAATATAAAATGTCATTGGAACTAAATGGGTGTTTAGGAACAAATTGAATGAAGATGGATAGATTACTAGAAACAAAACAATATTCATTTGAAAAGGCTATCCACAAGTGGAAGGAATTGATTTTGACGAAACATTTGCACCAATTGCCAAAATGGAATCCATTCGAACGTTTCTCACCTATGCATGTTCAAGAAAAATCAAACTCTACCAAATGGATGTCAAGTCATCATTTCTGAATGGCGAATTAGAACAAGAAGTTTACATCGAACAACCTGAAGGTTTTTTACTATCAGAAAAAGAAGACTATGTTTGCTGGTTAAAGAAGGCTCTATGTGGTCTCAAGCATGCTCCCAGAGCATGATATGCTCGTCTTCATGGATATCTATGTCAACAAGGGTTCAAGAAAGGTACTGTTAATAGCAATATTTATGTACAAATAGATAAAGATAATTTAACAATCGTTGAGGTATATGTGGATGATATAATATTTGGTAGCAATGATGATCAACTAAGTAAGAACTTTTCTAAAAATATGCAAAGTGAGTTTGAGATGTCTTTACTTTGTGAACTAACATACTTCTTAGGGCTTCAAATATCTTAGCAAGAGAAAGGAATATTTATATGTCAAGCCAAGTACATCAAGGAAATGCTCAAGAAATTCAAAATGGAAGATTGCAAATGTATCCTTACTTCGATTGTAACATGTTGCAAATTGAGCATAGACCACTCATCTAAGGATGTGGATCAGACATTGTACATATCTATGATTGGTAGCCTTCTATATGTAACAGCCTCCCGGCTAGATGTTATGCAAGCAGTTTGATAAGTAGAAAGATTCCAAACAACACCAAAATAATCACATATTATTGTTGTCAAAATAATTCTTCGATATCTAAAGGGGACAGAAGAATATGGCTTGTGGTATCCCAAGGGTAACAATCTCATTATTCAAGCCTTTACAGATGGAGATTGGGCAGGAAGTGTTGATGATCATAAGAGTACTAGTGGAGCAACATTCTATCTAGGTGGTTGTCTCATATCATGGTTGAGAAAAAATCAAACCTCAATCTCGTTATCTATAGCGGAAGAAGAATACATTGCAGTGGAAGCATGTTGTACTCAAGTCCTTTGGATGAAACAAAATTTGCAAGATCTTCAAGTATAATTTAGTGACCCTATTTCCATATTCTATGACAACAACAGTGCCATCAACATCTCCAAGAATCCTGTCATGCATTCAAAAACAAAACACATTCCGATAAAATATCATTGTTAGAGGACAAGTTGCTGAAGAGAATATCAAACTTGAGTATGTTGGTACAAAAGAAAAATCATTGATATCTTCACTAAACCTTTACCTCATGAAGCATTTGAATATCTTCACCAGAAGCTTGAGATTCTCCCAAGTTCTCATTATATTTTCCTTATTCATAATATAAAGTGGGAGTGGAAGTGTGTACAGGTCCGCCGGATGGTTGTGTATTAGGGGGAGTTACCCTTTTCCATTGATGCCAAAGGGGGAGAGAATATTGTAGGAAGAGGTGTCATGATCACAGGGGGAGTACTTGTGTTGCCATCAATGACAAAGGGGGAGATTGTTGATCAACGGTTGTCATTGATTTCAACCCAAGAAGCACCAGCGGCTACCCCAATATTGCATGGGAATTTTGACCTACCAAATTACTATATAATGGGTCAAGAATTCTTTTGATGGTTTCAACTTGTTGAGATGTTTCCGTTGATATATCGCACGCCATGTAATTCTTCACAGTTTGAGAGATATTGATGTCTGAAGTTTGTAACCCCAGTTAGTGGGCTAAAACCCCATGGAGTTGTGGCATGGGTCATTGAAAAGTAAATATTTAATATTTTTTAAGCTCTTAAAATCCCTCCCACGTTCACTTGTTGCAGCTCCTCTCAACCTAAGAATTCATATAAATTGTGATCCTCATATCCTCCTTATGTAGGGATTTCGCTACTTGAAACAGGTCATCATGGCATTTGTGCTCTAAAAGTTTTTTCTATGAAGGTTCAGAAGCTGAAATTTTTATGAGGTGAAGCCAAAATCTTGAGGAAGCTTATAATTTTCCTAATTAGCCCAAGCTAATAGGAATATTTAAATTTTGTTTTATTTTCCATTTATGAATAAAATGACTAATGTAGGACATGTAAAAATCCTTAGATCAGTGAATAAATCAATGCTCAATGTAAACAAATCTATATCTGAGCCATTTACATAAAATCCACTTGTAAGTGTGAAAGGGGTTAAGCTGTGAGACTGGGTCAACCTTGACCAAATCTACAGCGCTGTCTAGATTCAGTGTATCTCATAAATGGACAACGCAGTTCTAGAAGGAGGACCTCATGTGAAAGGGGTTAAGTGATTCAAGGCGGTTTAGGGTTTTGCACATCCTCATCTTATAAAATGAAGGAGAAGGCTCAAGAGAAAGGCTGTTGAATCTATTATGATTTTGGAGAATTTTTCTGCTTAGACAAATTCTAGTTCCCTGGGCTTTTTAGCAAGAGACTAGAGAGGATCTCCTGTGGGGGTTCTCCATCCTTCCATTGAGTAGCTCTTGGAGGGTTTTGCGCTTCTTCTCCACTATCTGGCATATGGCCAATCTCCATCTCTCTTTTGCAGCATAAATCTAGTGAGTTTTTCATTTTCTAAGTGAGTTGCAACAAGTGGAACTCCAGATCTGCAAAGACGTAGCTTATATTGGAACCTCTTCTCAGTGAGTGTGTCTTTTAACCTCCTGGAAGAGTGCATCCACATCTTGTGCTTCAGTATCAGATCTTGGCATCAGGCCAAATTGTATGTTATCATAAACATCGCAGTTTCTCTCCTTGAACTGCATAATTCTTGAGGAGCAGAGTTGCAGGGGTTTTGGAGTTCTCCTAGAGGAGAGATCTCTAGTGGAAATGATCCTTCCTTCCACTGTGGTGATCCATGGATTGGAAAACCAATCCATGTACCCTTCAAATTTGATTCATTTTCTGATGTATTTACTAAATAATTTCTGAATACTTCTACAGAGCTGTGACTTAGATCTCAGATCTACTCACTGTTGTTGGTCAATTGCTGAGATCCCCAAGGGGAGTGTAATAAAGGGCCTATTAGGCCTTCTAATCTGTAATAGATCTATGTTTTCATATACACATTTTTTTCAGATCTGTAACTAAATAATAAGAAGCTTCAGCCTTCTAAAAATCACGTTGTTCATCTCTTCTGTCTCATTCCATTGTTGCAGCACCTCATTTGAGGCCTTTCTTTATGTAAATCTATGTTTTTCCTAAAGTAAATCATTTGAGTAATATTCTAAGTTTTCATACTGATTTTCCATCATTATTTCAGTTAAAATCCTTAGAAATTACGCTATCCATGCTTCATCAAATTTCTGCATCATCTAAGCCATGCGAAATCAGGGTTTTTAAGCCTAGTTGGGGAAGGAGGAATTGTTTAACATAGCTATAATTTTTTTTTGAGCTTAAATTCGGAGCATAAGTCCCTCATGACCTAATATATCAGATCCAACCATCATCCCACCTTATTTTTATGCAGATACCTGAATAAACTCATTTTAGGGCCAAAATCACCTCTTTTCCCCACCCTTTTGAGTCCAAAGTGAGTTATAAGATGCTGCATAGCCATTTAATTGAAGGATCTATCATTGGAAATATGTTATGAGGCATATAGTGGCATCTCCAACTGTGGAATACCTTAGGGTATTCTCATTGTTCTAGAAATTCCAGTTTGGAACATTACTGTGGTATCAAAGCATAGTCTTGGCTCAGCCTGTGATTCTAAGCCGAAGAGATCAGTGTTGAACCCTTAGTTAAACTAAGAGGGGGTTTGAATCAGTTTAACACATTCATGGACTTTTAAATGTTTCCTTTAAACTTATTTACACCTTCATTTCATGATCAACTTAATATGTGAGCAATCTTAATATGTGAGCAGAAAGTATTAAGCAGATTGGATAATGTAACAACAATCTTAATATGTGAGCGGCAAGTATTAAGAAAATTAGATACACCATATCAACACATAAACATGATGCACATATACAACAGATATAAGTGGAAACCCATAAGGGAGAAAACCACATCTTATTATTGTTGTGATGCAAAGGCAAGCTCCAACTCCCTCTCACCACTGATTTTCTGTAGCCTCCAACCTACAGGAGGCTCCTACCTCAATTATGAAAGCTACAACTTGCAAGGAAGCTCCAACTCCCATATTTTTTCTGCAGGCTCCAACCTACGGGAGGCTCCTACCTCAGCCATCTACAATTGACTTCTATCAAGCTATAACTTGATATGGAAGCACCAACTTCCTTTATTTTCTACAGGCTACAACCTACAGGAGGCTCGTACCTCAGTCAGCTACAACTGACATCTATCAAGCTACAACTTGATGTGGAAGTACAAACCTCCTCACTCTTAAAAAAAAAAACATGATGATGATTTACCTGGATATCAGCTTCATTCTGTACCTTCTTCACTGCTATCCACCAACGTTCATATCTGCTTTATATCATCTCTGAATCTTCACAGCTTCTTTATCTGCTCCGCTTACCCTCTCTGCCTCATTTCTCCATTCTCTATCCTCTCTATGCATATGTTGGTGATATCATTTATAGAGTTCACCTCATGACTGTTTGTATTCCACAGGGAATTCAAAGTGAATATGTATGACTCTTTGCCTTCCACCTTCCCATTTTCTTGCCTAGCACATTCAGAAAAATATAATAATATGTATATATTTCAATATTACAATGGGGTATTTCTTTGCCTACGG
Organism: Pinus albicaulis; assembly: GCA_034641835.2. Lineage (NCBI taxonomy): Eukaryota > Viridiplantae > Streptophyta > Pinopsida > Pinales > Pinaceae > Pinus > Pinus albicaulis. Next base: position 142,157,267 of record CM076569.1, on the reverse strand, counting down.
AGACTTGCCTTTACATCACAAAAAATATAAAATTAATTAAAACATTTACATTTACATTTGCAACAGATATATCTCATTCAACCCTTTCAGTTCTCGGCTCTCTGTATGTTTGTCTTTTCTCCTGCTGTAGTGTAATAGTTCTGTATACCTCTATTCACTACAACTTTGTATACCTTTGCATTTCAAACCTTAGAATCTGATCTCTTTCTTCTCTCATCACACCTTCAAAAATTTCTTCAATTCTCTTTTTTATATAAAAATGCACTTCAAGTTTTAGCCCAAATAGTTTTAAATCTGGGAAATTTGCAAATATTGCAGGCGGAAGCTTCTATAATCAAGGTTATGAAACCCATGAAACATATAATATGTTCTTTTAATAAAACCCAACCAATGGTATTTTCAATTCCAGAAGCTTTCTCCAAATAGCATTGCCATAACCTTTGGTTAAACAACTCTCGGCATTATATCTGTAATGCTCAAACCTTATAACTTATAACCCAAATGTTTACAATTCCACTTTATCAATTCAGCTATATGGTTTAAACCCAATTAAACCACATGACTACTCATGGCCTACAACTTTATTCACTCGCATATCAAACATTCATCAAGGTTTAACACATACAATTCAACCGCATATCCATTTATATGGTATATTTGTTCCGGCATATATTACACCAACAATTAATCTTCGCCTCACTCCTTTCATACCAGAGTTATACTTTGGTTAAACAATAGCCCAATCATTGACCAATCTGAAATGTCAATAAATATAAAAACCTTCGATTTTCTTTAAAACCAAAGACCCCGATTTATTAAAATTCGGGCCCATAGTAATTAATACTTACTTATTCGCTTGTTTAACACCTCCATTAATCATCATGCAACTTCATGATGTGAACGCTGTCGATCTCCGATGGCTAGCAATCGGACAGAAATCACAAAAGTTTTAACCCCGCTACTTAACTCTCCAAAAAAATGTGAAATTCGTGGTTTTGGATTACCACTCCTGCCACACATCATTCAAAGACCAATATCGTGTTTTTTTCAGGAATACTTCTTACCAATTTTAAGAAATGCGAAAGCCACTGTTTTATTTTCAAAGCCGCTTCAACTGTTCGTCGTATGGTCCCACCATATTCTTAACTCACGGTTCCAAATTAACTTCTGGCCTTCAATTCGACCTTATTATCCACGGATTATTTAACACCACTGACCAAGGTTCCGCTTTAATCTTTTAATATTTCCCGTGAATTCATTTCCCATGTATACTTCATCATCGATTTATAATGATGCACAATCGAATCTCGGGTCAATTGCCTACACTCTACACCTCCGGTTCATGCCAAACATTTGCTTCAAAACCATATGCCAATTAAACCCTTATCTTATAATCAGGTTCCTCAAATACAACTTCCAAAACCAGATACACTACTTCTACATATTCAAAATCCCACTAAGGTTTCACCAAACCTTCCAGCATTCCTAGATTTAAGGATCACTCCTTATTTCGAAACCTTTCTGCGTACTCACTTCTCACCCATCGATTTTCATTTCAGGAAACAACCGACTGTGATTTCAATTCCAATTCGTCCCTCACTGTGTACACACAATAAGTTGTGTAACAACTCTTTCATTGGATACTGTATGTGAATAATATTATGCCCCTGTACTGTGCAAAATTTCATCAATAAGAATCAGATTATGAAATCGATCATTCTATGGTCGATTCACACCCTTCTACACAAAAATTAATAATTCAATTTCATTGCACACAATACATTAACCCCTGTTTTACAATTGTCCATAGGCTTGACAAACAAAACCTTGGTTGTCCTATTCTACTCGTGCCTATATATTTGCTACTTCTATTTCCTTGCTCTTTTGAATGATAGTCCAGGTGCTACTTCTTTCTTCTCCTTTGCCATCAATGACAATATTTCCAACAGTCTCCCCCTTTGGCATTGATGGAAATACTTAGTACTCTTCTTTTGCTTGCTTTTCCTCCCCCTTTGACATCAATGGCAAAGGGTTGCACATTTCCTAGTGTGGTTTCCAAACCTTGTCCATAATACTCTAATCTTGAGGACCTGTTCCATGTACTACTTAATAGCTCTGGCTCTTTTGTGACAATATTTTTTGACCGATCTCCCCCTAGAATGATGCTTTCTTTTCATCTCAGAGAGTAAAATTTGCAGACATTACCCCTAGTTTTTCTCTTAGATATTAGAATGGCTCTTTAGCAAGAGGTTTTGTGAATATGTTTGTTGTTTGTTCCTTTACTGGCACATATTCCAAGTTCACTACTTTCTGTGCTACTTGTTCTCTGAGGAAATGGTACTTAATTGGGATGTGCTTTATTTTTGAATGAAGTTTAGGATTTTTTGATATAATTATTGCACTTGTATTGTCACATTTTATAGAAATAGGTTCATCAATTCTTACCTTCATGTCTTGGAGAGTTTTTTTCATCCACATTACTTGTGTGCAACATGTTGCTCCTGCTATTTATTCTGCTTCTGTTGTATATAGAGAGATAGAATTTTGCTTCTTACTTAGCCATGCCACCAAACTTTTTCCCAAATAGAATGCACCTCCACTTGTGCTTTTCCTGTCATCCACAAAACTGGCCTAATCTGCATCTGTATATGCTGTCAAAGTGAAGCTTTTTCTTTTTGGATACCATAGCCCATAATGTGCAGTTCCTTGTAGATATTTGAATATTCTCTTGATTGCTAGTAAGTGATTTTGTTTTGGTGCTACTTGATATCTTACCACAAGTCCTACAACCAACATAATGTTTGATCTAGAAGTTGTTAGGTATGGCAAAATTCCTATCATGGATATGTAAAGTCTTTGATCTATATCTACAGATCCATCGTTAGCACATAGCTTGCATCTAGTGATCATGGGAGTTGACACAGGTTTGTAGTCTTCCATTTGGAACCTTTTCAACATCTCTCTTAGGTATTTTTCTTGTGAGATGAATGTTCCTATGTTCTTTTGTTGAATTTGAATTCCTAAATAGAAGGTGAGCTCTCCAATCATAGACATCTCAAATTTTGATTTCATTTCTTCAGCAAATCCTTTTGTTAATTTCTCTTTGTTGCTACCAAACATGATGTCATCTACATATACTACTACAATTAGGAGTTCATTTTCATTAGCCTTTATGTACAAATTTATGTCTACTCCTCCTTTCTTAAAACCTTGTTTTTGCAAGTATTTGTCCAACCTTGAATACCATGCATGAGGAGCTTTCTTTAGCCCATATAAGGCTTTCTTTAATCTGCACACATAGTCTTGTTTATTTGTTAAGGGGAATCCTTTAGGTTGTTCCATGTAGAATTCTTCCTCTAGATCTCCATTCAGGAAGGCAGACTTCACATCCATTTGATATACCTTGAAATCATGATAACATGCAAATTCCAAAAACATTCTGATTGCTTCCATTCTGGGTACAGGGGAAAAGGTTTCATCATAATCAAGACCTTCAATTTGTGAATATCCCTTGCATACAAGTCTGGATTTATTTCTGAAAACCTGCCCTTGTTCATTCATCTTATTCTTGAATATCCATTTTGTCCCAATGACATTTTTCCTAGTGGGTCTTGGAATTAATTCCCAGGTATTGTTCTTCTTAATCTGGTCTAGTTCTTCATTCATAGCTTTTACCCACCATTTGTCTTTGTTGGCTTCTTCAAACTTCTTTGGCTCTATTTGAGATAGCATGGCTAGGTATTCTTCTTCTTTCTATTTGGCTAGTTGTCTTCCAGTCTGGACTCCCACACTTTTGTCCCCAATTATTTGGTCTTCTGGATGATTCTTTTGAGTGTGTCTTGAGGGACCTTTTGAGTTTAGTTCGGTATTTTCTGTTGTCTTGCTCAGTTCATCATTATCTTGGTTCTCTTCTTTGTGATATTCTGGAGGATTGTTGCATCTTTTACTTCTTGTTCTATTTGGTAAATCTTCATCAAATCTTACATCAATGCTTTCCACAATTTTGTGTAGTGTTTTTTTGTAGCACCTGTAACCCTTACTCTTGGATGCATATCCTAAAAATATTCCTTCATCATCTCTTGAATCAAACATCCCTAGTTTTTCATCATTATTTTTTATGAAACACTTGCTTCCAAAGACTCTAAAGTGCTTGATTGATGCTGGTTTACCATGTCATAATTCGTAAGGAGTCTTGTCACAGTTTGGTCTTAAATGAGCTTTGTTAAGAATGTGAACAAACTTTCTTGCATCATAGCTCTGGCAATTTGTTGTATTGACTTGTTTTTCCTCTCTTTCACTCCATTCTATTGAGGTGTACCTGCAATTGTAAATTGTTGTTTTATCCCATGCTCATTGCATAGGTCTGCAAAATCATAGTCTGTGAATTCACCTCCTCTGTATGATCTGATGCATTTTAGCTTGCATCCTGTTTGATTTTCTGCCAATGCCTTGAATATCTTGAATTTGTCAAGTTCTTCAGATTTATATTTGAGAAATGCTACCCACGTCATTCTGGAAAATCATCTATTATCAGCATGAAATAAGATTCTTCGCTTGGTTCTTTATTTCTTGAAGGTCCACACAGGTCCATGTGTACAAGCTGAAGTGGCCTACTTGTTGATAGTTCATGTTTGGTCTGTTTTCCTAATTGGAAAGATTTACATATGGTATTTGAAGGCTTCTTTATTGCTGGCATATCTTTGATTGCATTATTCTTGCTTAAACTGATGATGTGGTCAAAGTTAAGGTGTCCCAATCTTCTATGCCATAACCATGATTCATCAAATTTTCTTAGGTGGCATGCTTCATTCTCCTCTTTCACTATATAGACATTACTTTCTGTTAGAATACCTTTGATCAAGGTCTTTCCTATGGTGCTTGATCTTACTTCACATTCTTCTGCTCTAAAAAGAACTTCAGAACCTTTGTCACACATTTGATTGACACTTAGCAGATTGGCTTTCAACCCATCCACAAATAGTACATCTTGAGCCTTTCCTCTTCCATTTTCCAGATTGATTGAGTCTTTCCCTTTGATTTTCCCTGCTTTATCATTGCCGATTGTTACATTCCCAGATTTCTTTTCATCAAAGGTTACAAACTTGCTTCTATCTCCAGTCATATGTTTTGAGCATCCACTGTCTAAATACCATTGGCTTTTCAAGTCTTGAGCTATTAGAGCCAGGTCACATTTATTCACCTTCTTTTTCCACTACATGCATCCTTTTGTTTGGTACCTTTCCTAAGATGAAGGACTACATTCTCTGAGAGGAAATTTTTTACACTTATGCCCAACATGAAGGAAGTAACAACATTTGATTAAGTTTCTGAATGAATTATGTACACGAGTGAATTTTCCATTGTTCATCCATCTCCTTGAGTTTCAAGACATCAATATTTTTCCATTTTTTCTGCACTCCTTGGCTTTATGGTTGAACTCCTTACAGTAAAAACAATACCCATAAAAACAATTAGTGTACTTGATGAAGAGTTGTCTTCTCCATTTGTTTGCTTGAGGTAGTATTTTCACTTTTTGCATCCTTTTCTGGTTGGAATTGATTCTCCTTTTATGACAGTATGTAGAAATATGTCCCAGTTTTTGGCAGGCATAACAAGTGAAATTTTTCATAGGAGGGAAGAATCTCCTTTGATAGCTTCCAAATCTTATATATTCAGTAGTATATGAGCCTTTTTCAGTTGATTGTTTATTTATTTCGTTCTTTTTCATTTGAGGTTCATTCATGTTTCTGTTTACTTCATTGCAGGCTTCTACTTCTGTAGGAACCTTCTGAGTTGCTTCATTATCCTTGATAGCTTTTACAAAAATGACATTCCTGTTGTCTGTTTCTTTGACTTTACTTGTTTCTCCTTCATAGCCTATCCCAGTTTTTATCAGAGGAGATCTTTGAGCATCTAGTATTTTATTCAACTTATCAGATCTTTTCATTTGAGAAGTGTTTATTGAAAATTTCCTTTGGGTGTTTTCTAATTTCATCCTCAAGCATACTACTTATTCTTCCAATTTCTCTTGCTTCTGAATTTTATCCTCAATTTTCTTAAGTAAAGTGTCTTCTACCTTCTTGGCTTCTTCAAGCTCTACTTTCAACTGAATGAGGTCTTCTGAATTTTTTTCTTCTCTTACATATTTGAGGAGAATGTCTTTCTATTTTCTGCATTTTAGTTTAAGTCTTCCTATTTCCTGTAGGGAACTTCTTAGCTCCCCCTCAAGATCAACTTCACCTTATTCCTCATCTTCTAGAAGTAATCCTTCAAACTCTTCCTTGGCCATCAATATAAATTCAGAGGTTCCCTCTTCATTGGAGGATTCATCTAAGGTTTCAGATGCACTACTGTCTTGCTGAGCATAAAATGATTTTCTATTGTATCTATTCGCTTTCTGCCAGTTCTTTGATATGGTTTTCTCTGTCTCTTGAGTCTGATTCTTTGTCTTATTATAAGGACACTTAGATGCGGAGTGTCCAACTCTTCCATAGTTAAAGCATTTAAATGGAAGTTTACCTTTATACTTTCCTGAGTTTCTTTCCAATATTCTGAAAAATTTGGCCTCTTCTTCATCAGAGCAGGAGCATGTATCTTATTTTTCTTCTTTTTTCTTCTCTGTCTTAAAGGCTGCCTCACTCACATTTGACTTCCTCTATGGCAGTCTCATCTCATAGGCTATTAAGTTTCCAAGTAATTGGTTCATGGTCAAAGTTTCCCAATCAGCTATTTCTTCTATGGCAGAAACCTTGGGGTTAAAGCTGGATGGTAAAGATCTTAGAATATTTGGACAATTACACATTATTTTATGGTTTCTCCTAGAGTTGTCATGTTATTCACAATTTCTGCAACCCTTAAAAATAAGTTGGCAATGTCTTCATCATCATTCATTTTTATATTTTCAAACTGAGTTGTATAGACTTGAAGTTTGGCTATCTTCACCTTTTTTTCTCCCTCATGGATGTTTTCTAGTGTATCCCATATTTCTTTGGCAGTATTGATGAGCATTACTTTGACAAATTCTATCGCACACATTCCATTCAAGAGTGCATTCATGGCTTTTGCATTAGCTACAAAATCTTTTTTGGCATCTTTCTCTGAGTTAGACTCCTTTGGGGCATATCCCAATTCCACAGCAGCCCAAACTTCTATTGCTAGAGACATTATATATGTCCTCATTCTTATTTTCTAGAAGGCATAATTTGCACCGGTGAACAAAGGGGCTTTATTTGTTGAGAATCCTTCTATACTAGCCATCCTGGGGACCTAGGATCTCCTTCCAATTTTTAAACTGATATAGAAGGAACTTGGATCTGATACGAATTTTTGAACCCTTAGTTAAACTGAGAGGGGGGGTGAATCAGTTTAATACTTTCATGGACTTTTAAAACATTCCTTTAAACTTATTTACACCTTCATTTCATGATCAAATTAATATGTGAGCAATCTTAATACGTGAGCAACAAGTATTAACAGATTGGATAATGTAACAGCAATCTTACTATGTGAGTAGTAAGTATTAAGCAAATTAGATACACCATATCAACACATAAACATCATGCACATATACAACAGATATAAGTGGAAACCCAAAAGGGAGAAAACCACATCTTATTATTGTTGTGATGCAAAGGCAAGCTCCAACTCCCTCTCACCACTAATTTTCTGTAGGCTCCAACCTACAGGAGGCTCCTACCTCAATTCTGCAAGCTACAACTTGCAAGGAAGCTCCAACTCACATCTATTTTCTGCAGGCTCCAACCTACAAGAGGCTCCTACCTCACCCATCTACCACTGACTTCTATCAAGCTACAACTTGATATGGAAGCACCAACTTTCTCTATTTTCTGCAAGCTACAACCTACACGAGGCTCCTAGCTCAGCCAGCTACAATTGACATCTATCAAGCTACAACTTGATGTGGAAGCACAAAATTCCTCACTCTTTAAAAAAAAAACACATGCTGATTTACCTGGATATCATCTCTGTTCTGTACCTTCTTCACTGTTGTCCACCAGCCTTCATATCTGCCTTATATCATCTCTGAATCTTCACAAATTCTGTATCTTCTCCTCCTTCTTCTTACCCTCTCTACCTCATTTCTCATACATATTCTTTGCATACAGAGACTTTCCTTTACATCACAAACAATATAAAATTAATTAAAACATTTACATTTACATTTGCAACAGATGTATCTCATTCAACCCTTCCAGTTCTCGGCTCACTGTATGTTTGTCTTTTCTCTTGTTGTAGTGTAATAGTTCTGTATACCTCTGTTCACTACAACTATGTGTACCTTTTCATGTCAGATCTTAGAATCTGATCTTCTTTCTTCTCTCATCACACCTTCAAAAATTTCTGCAATTCTCTTTTTCATATAAAACTGCACTTCAAGTTTTAGCCCAAATAGTTTTAAATCTGGGAAATTTGAAAATATTGCAGGCAGAAGCTTCTATAATCAAGGTTATGAAACCCATGAAACATATAATATTTTCTTTTAATAAAACCCAACCAATGGTTTGTTCAATTCCAGAAGCTTTCTCCAAATAGCATTGCCATAACCTTTGGTTAAACAACTCTCGGCATTATATCTGTAATTCTCAAACCTTATAACTTATAACCCAAATGTTTACATGTCCGCTTTATCAATTTAGTTATATGGTTTAAACCCAATTAAACCACATGACTACTCATGGCCCATAAATTTATTCGCTCGCATATCAAAAATTCATCAAGGTTTAACACATACAATTCAACCACATATCCATTTATATGGTATATTGGTTTCGGCATATATTACACTAACAAGAAATCTTTGTCCCACTCCTTTCATACCAGAGTTCTACTTCGGTTAAGCAATAGCCCAATCATCGACCAATCCAAAATGTCAATAAATATAAAAACCTTCGATTTTCTTTAAAACCAAAGACTCTGATATATTAAACTTCAGGCCCACAGAAATTAATACTTACCTCTTCGATTGTTTAACACCTCCATTAGTCATCATGCAACTTCATGATGCGAACATCATCGATCTTCGATGGTTAACAATCAGACAGAAATTGAAAAAGTTTTAACCCTACGACTTAACTGTCCAAAAAAATGCGAAATTCGTGGTTTTGGATTACCACTCCTGCCATGCATCATTCAAAGACCAATATCGCGTTTTTTTCAGGAATACCTCTTACCATTTTTAAGAAATGCGAAAACCACTATTTTATTTTCAAAGCCACTTCAACTGTTCATCATATGGTCCCACCGTATTCTTAACTCACGGTTCCAAATTAACTTATGGCCTTCAATTCGACCTTATTCTCCACCGATTATTTAACGTTGATGACCAAGGTTCTGCTTCAATATTTTAATATTTCCCATGAAGTCATTTCCCATGTATACTTCATCATTGATTTATAAAGTTCCACAATCGAATCTCCAGTCGATTTCCTACACTTTGCGCCTCTAGTTCATGCCAAACATTTGTTTCAAAACCATATGCCAATTAAACCCTTAACTTATATTCAGGATTCTCAAATACGACTTCCAAAACCAGATACGCTGCTTCTACATATTCAAAATCCCTCTAAGGTTTCACTAAACCTTTTAGCATTCCCGAACTTAAGGATCACTCGTTATTTTGGAACCTTTCTGCGTACTCACTTCTCACCCATCGATTTTCATTTCAGGAAACAGCCGACTATGATTTCAATTCCAAATCTTCCCTCAATGTGTACACACAATAAGTTGTGTAACAAATCTTTCATCGGATACTGTATGCGAATAATATTATGCCCGTGTACTGTGCAAAATTTCATCAATAAGAGTCAGATTGTGAAATTGATCATTCTATGATCGATTCACACCCTTCTACACACAAATTAATAATTCAATTTCATTGCACACAATATATTAACCCCTCTTTTACAATTGGCCATAGGATTGACAAATAAAACCCTAGTTTTCCTATTCTACTCCTGCCTGCAGATCTGCTACTTCGGCTTCTTTTCTCCTTTGAATGATAGTCCAGGTGCTGCTCCTTTCTTCTCCTTTGCCATCAATGAGAATATTTCCAACAATCGGAATGATGAAGAATATGAGATTACTCTCATCAGCATTTAGATCCAGAGAGAACCTCTCTAAGGAGGTCAAGAAGACTGCAAGGAAGATGAAGGAGGAAGATAAACCAAAGGAGGAGACTTTGAGTGATTATCTTTAGGAGTATGAATCTAAATCTTTGGAAATCAAGGAGCACTTGAGCTTCCAAGAGTTCTGCCAGCTCAAGGAGCAGAGAAGAGCCAACAATAGAAGAATAAGAGGTAGATTATTTCTACCTAACTTTGATGGATCCTCCACATGCACAGCTGAAGAATGGATATATCAATTAGACTCAATTCTGGATCTACATCAAGTTTCAGAAGAATAAGCCCTTAAGGTAGCAGTGCTGCATCTTAAAGGTAAAGCTTATGCTTGTTGGTTATTTGAAAATTTTTCTTTGAAGAATGAAAATATTTCCACTTATGCTAAGTTCATTAGGAGAATGGTGAGTATATTTGATGAGAGGCAAGCTAAAACATTTGTGAAAGACCTAGCAAATCATGAGCATGCAAAACCCTTGCATGTGTTGGAAAGACCTACTATGAAAAATCCACTTCAGATTTCTGTTGGAGGGGATGAAAACTTGTGTGATACCTTTCCAAGGGCAAGATCCCCATTGCATGAAGAGATTTCTTCTCAAAAAGAATTCATGGATATTCCTCTTTCCAAAGAAGACCAAGATCCAAGGTCTCTTGTTGATAGTGAGGTGTTCTAAAAAATTGTTGAGAAGGAAGAGCCAGAAGGCAGTAGCAACGTTGTCACTTCAAAAGAAGACCCATTACCACATGGGGATGGAGACAAAGTTCTTGTTTCAAGGGAAAGAGCTTGTGTATCTTTCCAAGTGATTCCCAAGGAGCATTATGTGACAGCCTTATTGAGCAGTGATACCTTACTCCAAGCAAGAGGAGGAAGGATGGACCAGAATCCAATGATGAGGAGCATGCACCCTTGTTTATTTCAAGGGGTTTATAGTCATGAGGAGGAGACTGAACTATGTAGCAAGGAAAGTGATGCATCAGTCAAACCATTTATGCAGTCTACTTCAGATCTTGATGTCTCTTTACATAGAGGCATTTCACCAGGGATACCCCTTGATGAAAAGAAGAATAAAGTTTTCTCTCAACTTTGTGCATCAATGACAAAATTGGCTAAGGAGGGAGCCTTGAAGGGAGCTACCAGAGCACTAAGATCTATTTATAGATTTCAAGGAGAGCTGAACAATTTCCTGAAATTTATTTTGATATTTCTCAATCATCTATTTGCGTTGATAAAGAAGAAGTCAAAGACCTATGATGACATTAGCATGGTGTCAAAAGGCAAAAAATGATATCCCTCCAAAAAAGGAAAGAAGATGAGGGGATGGCTACTTGATTTCATAACTCTACAACGTTGTCTTTGTTGAGAAGCCTTGATTCCTATTGGGAATCCCAACTCTTGGTAGAATATTCCAAGAACCTCTTCACATGTAAGGTTCTTGATGGACAAAGGAAAGATAGGATGTATAAGGTGGTTTATGGAGTAATTTTCTTTCATGATCATATCTATTTGACTAGAGAGTCAAGACTCAAAGACCAACTACTAAGTGTTTCCTATGATATCTTGCTTTCTACCCCCACTATTTTCTTTAGAACACACCATATTATCTCAAATGAATTCATTTGGGAAGGCTTTGAAGAAGAATTATATCAGCATTATCAAAGATGCATGTCTCACATGAAGATGGAGCAGAAATATAACTCTATGGAAGAGTTAGTTCAACCGTCTCTTTCTCCTCATGAGGAAGGAGATAGATCTGTGCACCTCTCCACTTGTTGGAGGAGGACTACTGGTGAAAAGCATACTTTTGCAAATCATGTTATATTTCTGATTGTATGCATTCTTCTACATTATATATCCATGCCATGACTCCAAGGAGGAGTGTCATATCTTATAAACTTCATGGCCAACTTTGGGCCAAAACTATTTTTGAACATGGCCACTCCCTTGATGGACTAAGGGAGATTTTGCAGCATGATGGGTGCTTCCCTAAGGCACAAAATATATCTTCCACTTTCAGCCATGGAGATATGTTATGGGCAACAAGTAAGTGGTGGGGAAACCACTTACCACATCTAAATTTTATGCAAGTAGGAGATGTCCTACGCTGGTTACTATTGGGTGAGTATGGGTACTACCCAAGGTTTGATATTTTCTTATCTCATGCCTTGTATCTCAATGAGAGGATGCATAAGAAGAAGAAGGCATGGTTGCTTTGGTTGACAAGAAGAGAGTTTGGACATCCCATGTCAAATTTCATGTCCATATATTTTCTTATGATTGGGATGAGTCTCATGTATGTACATGTATTTCTTTTTGGAATGTATCTCATGATCATGTATGTACTTGGGTTTGGGAGAAATTGTAAATCTCTCATGGGATGGCATAAGGGAGCTTATTTATCTTATGATTATGATCATGCTCTGATGTTTCTTGAGAACATGAGAGGAGGGATGACACATTGGTTGAGTGTGTTGTTTGGGAAAGAAATCTTCGATATTCATTCATGCTTCAAGAGGAGGATAGCACATTGTATGGCTGCTACATCATATCCTTTCTTTTCTTATGCAAGGGGCCATATGTTGGGCTTATGTCATTGGAAGAAGTCTCTCACTTGGGAGAATTTGGAGCAAGACAAGTGTTGCTTGAATCATATTCAGCCAAAACCTATTATCCTCTACTATTTCCAAGCTTTGAAGAATCTTTTTTCAGCAAGAAGGTGGTGGGATGGCCACTATTTGTACTATGATTTGAGACAGAAAGATTAAGGAAAATGATGGTCTCAAGGGAGGGACTATTGTCACTATCCAATATGTCATATGAAACTTAGTGCATGTTTCTTTTGGAGCACATATTGTGAAGATCCTCTATTCCCTATATGAATGGAAGATTGGGCAAGGAGGCTCACTAGAATCCATGAAGGGAATCATGAAGTTCCAAGTCTCTTTTGGCTTCATGAGGACTATATTAATGCAGCCCAAGATCATCAGATCCATATTTATCATAAATGGAGGGAGAGATAGCATGATTTGAGTATTATTATCTCTCATTTCCAACCATGGAGCCCCTACACATTGCATATGGTGGGGATTGGTGACTATTTCTTTGAGCTGCCAAAGATGGCTCACTTTGTTTGGATGATAGCATGGAGATTGAAGTTTCTCATGGGGTTTGAAGCACCCACTATTCACCATCTCTTATGCCTTGAGAATGCCAATGGACAACATATGATTCTCTCTATGTATCTCCCACTACTTCATGATGACAGCTATTTGGTTCATTTTGGGGAGGAGACAATTCCATTGGAGATTTTGCAGCACTCACCTTGTCAGTTTCTTGAGGGAAAGCAACACTTTTGGAGGGGAGGACTGTAATGCTCCTAATTAGCCCAAGCTAATAGGAATATTTAAATTTTGTTTTATTTTCCATTTATGAATAAAATGACTAATCGAGAACATGTAAAACTCCTTAGATCAGTGAATAAATCAATGCTCAATGTAAAGAAAGCTATATATGAGACATTTACATAAAATCCAGTTGCAGGTGTGAAAGGGGTTAAGCTGTGAGACTGCGTCAACCTTGACCAAATCTACAACGCTGTCTAGATTCAGTGTATCTCGTAAAGGGACAGTGCAATTCTAGAAGGAGGACCTCATGTGAAAGGGGTTAAGTGATTCAAGGTGGTTTAGAGTTTGCACATCCTCATCTTATAAAAGGAAGGATAAGGCTCAAGAGAAAGGTTGTTGAATGTATTATGATTTTGGATAATTTTTATGCTTAGACAAATTCTAGTTCTCTGGGCTTTTTAGCAAGAGACTAGAGAGTATATCCTGTGGGGTTCTCCATCCTTCCATTGAGTAGCTCTTGGACGGTTTTGTTCTTCTTCTCCACTATCTAGCATATGGCCAAGCTCCATCTCTTTTTGGTAACGTAAATCCACTGAGGGTTTCATTGTATAAGTGAGTTGCAGCAAGTGGAACTTTAGATCTGCAAAGATATAGCTTATATTGGAACCTCTTCTCAGTGAGTTTGTCTTTTAACCTCCTGGAAGAGTGCATCCACAGCTTGGGCCTCAATATCAGATCTTGGCATCAGGCCAAAGTGTATGTTATCATAAACAGTGCAGTTTCTCTCACTAAAATATGTAATTCCTGAGGTGCAGAATTGCAGGGGTTTTGGATATCTCTTGGAGGAGAGATCTCTAGTGGAAAGGATCCTTCCTTACACTGTGGTGATCCATGGATTGGCCAAGAAATCCATGTACCCTTCAGATCTGATTCATTTTCTGATGTATTTTCTACATAATATCTGAATACTGCTGCAAAACTGTGACTTAGATCTCAGATCTACTCACTGTTGTTGATCAATTGCTGAGATTTCCAAGGGGAGTGTAATAAAGAGCCTATTTGGCTTTTTGATATGTTATAGATCTATGTTTCATGTAAAAATTTTCTTCAGATCTGTAACTAAATAATAAGAAGCTTTAGCCTCCTAAAAATCACACTGTTCAGCTCTTCTGTCTCATTCCATGGTTGCAACACCTCATTTGAGGCCTTTCTTTATGTAAATCTATGTTTTTACCAAATTAAACCATATGAGTCATATTATAAGTTTCCATACTGATTTTCCATCATTATTTCAATTAAAACCCTCAGAAATTACGCTATCCATGCTTCAGAAAATTTTTGCATAATCTAAGCCATGGAAAATTAGGGTTTTTAAGCCTAGTTGGGGAAGGAGGAACTGTTTAACATAGCTATAATTATTTTTTTGAGCTGAAATTCAGAGAATAGGTCCCTCATGACCTAATATATCATATCCAACCATCATACCACCTTATTTTTATGCAGATACCTAAATAAACTCATTTTAGTGCCAAAATCACCTCTTTTCCCCACCCTTTTGAGTCCAAAGTGAGTTATCAGCTACTGCATAACCATTTAATTGAAGGATATATCATTTTAAATATTTTATGAGGCATATATATGCATCTCCAAGTGTGGAATACCTTAGGGTATTCTCATTGTTGTAGAAATTCCAATTTGGAACATTACAATGCTCCTATAAAAATTTCAGATCAAGTTGCACAATATATTCAGAGATATGATCTGTGGAAGTCAGTGTTTTTGTAGGCTCCTTAACTTCATCTCAAAGAAGCGACACTGGTAAAATCGTCATAACTCTCTCTCTAATTATCGGATTGGAATTCTGTAAAAAGTGTAGATAGTGAACGGACTGTAGCTTTCACTATATCAATTTCAGAGTCGAATAAAGAAAAGTGACACGTGACCCACCGTACAATTTTTCTCTATTGAAATAGTCTATAATTAGGTCATTGTGAGATATTTGGCATAACTCTCTATTGAAGAGTCAAAATTGGATTAGACCCATGGCATTGGAAAGAAGAATCAGAGTACTACTATAGAACCGAAAATCACATATTAGGGAGCTGAAATAATAGACATATACTAGATTCAATGTCAAGATCCTACAAGGCAAGAAAAAAATAGATCATGTGTTTTTAAGGGCTGCATAAGACCAGGATTTATAGGGCAGAAAAGCAAAGCAAGGTGCAGTACAGGGTAGCATGACAAGAGCAGCAATCAAGGTGAAGAACAACAACAAGAAGTTAAACACATGAAGTTTTCAAGTGGGAAACACTACATATAGTCATTATAAATGTGTCATTGTACTAAGTCATTATAAATGCATCATTGTAAAATTTTTACAAGTGTCTATCTACCAAGAGTTGAATAGGCAGTGTCGGGAGGTCTACGATCATCATTAGGTGGTTGTGTTATAGTTGGGGTTATGGTCTAGTGTGTCTTCTTCTTCTACATAATTCTATATCATTCTAAAGTGGACCATTTTCCCTGGTACGAGAGTCCATTCTTGTTTTAATCTTCTATAGGGTGGTAGGGTGGTGCTAGGCTGGTGCATGAAGTCACCAATAGGTTTAAGCCTGTGAAAAATTTAGGGTTGTAGGGTGGCGTTAGGGTGAGTTGTAGCTCACTGGGTGTTGGGGAATCCGTTCAATTGACTACTGAAGAATCTCAGGCATTGGAGAGTCCATCTAGTGGGAGCTGGAGAAGAATGATTTTCTAGATTCTAGGAAGTTGGAGCTTTATTTTCAATTGGAGTTGAATATTAAAGAATTATTAGAAAATCATTCAGGTGGTTTTTGTCCCAGAGAGGGTTCCCACCTTAAAAACTGTGTGCATTTTTGTTCCTTTTGTTTATTGCTATCATTGTACAAACATTGATAATATTTGAAGATTAACTAATGCTCTAATTGTAAGGAATATTGATTCACCCCTCCTCTCAGTATTTCCAACAAAAGAGGATTCTCATAGAAAGGAGAAGATTTGCAGAAGAGATGGAGGCAATAATCCATTATCAAGAGAAATTAAAGGAAAAGAGTTCTCAAAAATTCTTCTTCGAACTATGCAAGGCATTAACAGAGACATCAAAGAGATGAGGATGGAGAGATATAGAAATTATCCAAGAGGGTTTTCACATAAATAAAGCTCCAATATTTCACATTATGGGTGTGATCATTTAGCCTCACCATTAGATCCACAATGTTGTACCATGCCTACATTATTAGCAAGAGAAGAGGAAGAAGGAGAAAGACCAAAGGAAGATAGTCTTGGTGACTATCTCCAAGAATATGAATCTCAGTGTAGAAGATTCAAGGAGCATCTAAACTTCCAAGGATTCTGCATGGACCCAATAACCATAATAGAAGAAAATGGTACATGCAACACACTTTGAGTAGATTCTTTCTGCCTACTTTTGGTGGGTCACCCAAGTGCACAACTAAGGCTTGGGTAAGGAAGTTAGACACATATTTACAACTACATCAAGTTTCAGAAAAGGAGGTCGTTAAGGTATTAGCGATGCACCTTGAAGGTAAGGCTTATGCATAGTGGTTTTATGGTTCTTCTTCATTAATTCATGCAAATGTATCTACTTATGCAGAGTTCACTAGGAGGTTAGTGAAGATATTTGATCAAAAAATTATGAATCTTCTTTGGGTGAGCTATCCAAACCCAAGAAATTATAACCTTTGGATGAGCTGGTAGGAGCCACTAAACCTCTTCTACTCCAGAATTCTATTGAGGGGGTTAGAGATTTGTCGGTTCTTTACCAAGGGCAAAAGCCCCACTTTAGCAAGAACCTTGTTCTCAAGAGGAAGACATGAATATTCCTCCATCAAGAGGAGATCAAGACAAAGGATCTCTTAATGATGTTGAGGTATTCTCCAATGACGAGGAGGAAGGAAAGGAAGAATTGGAGGGATATATCAGTGCTGTAAAAGTAGGAGGAAATCCACCACCATTTGGATATGGAGATGAAGCAATTTCTTGAACTAGAGGAGCTCTTGTATCTTTGCAAGAAGTTACAAAGGATCTCACATATGAAGATCAGAAGTAGCATGTGTCTGTATTGATGGGCAGTGAGACTAAACAATGGAAGAAGTGTGTTCTAACATTGACCATAGTTTTGGGGACATACATCATTATATATCACTTCTTTGTGATTAATACTCTTTACACCAATATAACATTGGGTGTGCATGAGTTGATTACATTGGAGAAGGACACCTTAGACTATGAGATATTGCAGATGGAATGAGAAGATGAGAAGGATGGCTAGCATCAAGTGATTGGGGACATACAAACCCATACATTGCAATAGGTTTATGCATAGAAGAAAGTGGTTTATTTGCATAGTGAAAGCAGGGAAAAATAATTCCACTCACATATGCAGCCTACTTTAGGCCTTGATGTCTCATTACATGGAGGCATTCCACCAGGGATACCCCCTAACTAGAATATGATCAAAGAGTTCTCTCAACATGATGCATCATCCATAGATCTGGAAGAGGAAGGAGCCTTGGGAGAAGCTAGCACAGTGGAGAGAAAATATGATTAGTTCAACGGAGGGATGAGCAATAATCTAATATTTGCATTTCCATCTCTTACTCAACTACTTGTGCTAGAAGTTGGTGATTCAGGAGTGTGTGATGGCACAAGTGTGGTGTCAAAGGGCTACTCCATAAATTTGGAGAAGAAAATGATTCTTTCACAAATAAGGAAGACTTATGAATATGACAAGAGGTTGTTGACACTCTTGCATGCATTGGCCAAACTATGGATGTTTTGGATGGGAAAGGCCTTCCAAGAGGAGGTTGACCTCCATTTACTTCAGTATTGTCTTGGGAAAGATCAGTTGCAAAGCTTGCAACAAAAATGGGATAGTAGTACTCCGACATGTGGCTTTGGCATTGAGCATGTCAAAGAGGGGATTTATGAGGTGACAGATACTTCATTTCATAATTTAGAATTGTTGTCACTATTGAGGAGTATAGATCCATATTGGGAGTCCCAATTATTTGTGGAGTATTCCAAGAACGTCTTCACGTGTAAGTTTCTTGACAGGAAAGTGATCGATGGGAGATATAGATTGGTTGACGGAGTCATATATTTCCAAGATCTGATATACTTGACTAGAGACTCCAAGCTGAAGGAGGAGATTATACATGCAAGATATGAGGCACTCTTTTCTAGGAATGGAGATTTCATTGAGACTTATCGAAACATCATGGATGGATTATATTGGGAGGATATCAAAGAATACATGCACCAACATATTAGGAGATATGTATCTTGTTTGATGTATGAGGAGGAAAGAAACCACCTTGCAAGGTTGTTACAACCACTTCCCCTTTTGATGGAGAGATGGGAAGGCTCATCTATGGACCTCTTCACCAACTTGCCTACAATATATGGTAAGGATTGTGTTTTGATGCTTATTGATTAACTAACCATGTATGATCATTCCCTCACCATACATATGTAGCACATTGCTCCACAAGAGAGAAATCCTCTCTTTGGATTTCATGGTCCTTTTGGGACTAAATTTAGTGATGGGAATGGCCACTTTCTAGACGACTTTAGGCAATACTTATTTTTCTTGAATCATATTAACTTAACAGCTATTGTCCTTTACTATTTTCAAGATTTTGATAAGCTTATGGCAGCAAGCAAGTGGTTGGATGGTCACTTACCATATCATGATTTGAGACAGCTGGGAGTAGAACAACATTGATCTCACTTGAGACATTATTGTCACCATCCAATATGTGATGTGACACTTAGTCCATATTTATTTTGGATCCCATATGGTGATGATACTCTATTCACTATATGTGGGATGGATTTGGCAAGAGAGGTTCCTACAACCAAAGAGTGGGATCATGATAGTCCAGGTGCCCTTTGTCTTCCTGAGGACCATATTATTACAACCCAAGATCAGCTCCTCCATATTTATCATAAATGGAGAGACAGATAGCATGAGTTGAACAATTTAGTTTCTCATTTTCAGCCATACATCCCCTATACATTGTAGGGGTAGGGGATTAGTGATTGTTTCTATGAGCTACCAAGGATGGCCCACTTTGTTTGGATGATAACATGGAGATTGGGGTCTCTCATTGGGATTATTTTGCACTATATTTAAAATTTCTTGAGGAAAAGAAACATTTTGGAGGGGAGGATTGTAATATTCCAAAATTATCTTTCAGCTAATTGGAATATTAAATTTTTGTTTTGTCACTTAGATAGGTGAATAAGTTGGTAGGGAGACCCATAAATATCTTTAGTAGGAATAAGACCACTTCTCATGTGAATATGGCTAAATAAAGAACCCTTAGGTGTGAAAAGGGGCTAGAGCATGTGGAGAGGGTCAAATTTGACTAGTTCAACAATGTCATTATGGAGATAGTGGAGTATTATTGGAGGATAGCGCAGTCATTTAGGAGTAGTGTATGCATGAGAGTAACTCCTTTAATGAGTAGGACCTAGGGTGAGGAAGCTCACCAAACATAAAAGGAAGAGGATGGCAGCATTAGAAGACATGGATTTGAATTATTTATTTTGATATTTTTAGATCTGGATTTGTCATGTGACATGTCTATGCATGCCTTTGCTATTTAGAAGAGTCTGTAGTGCTGTTTAGAAAAAGGGTGTTTCCGAGCGGAAATCCCACCCTCATCCTCGGGGGAATTCGAATGCCTACTCAGGAAAGGTATCTTCAGTTGCATTACCACTATCTAGCATTTGGCCAAGCTTCAATCTTCATCTACAACCCAGTGTATTCTAGATTTGTGTTGTGTTGTAGGGTTGTATCAATGGAGGAGAAATATCTCTAGTTTCTAAGCTTGTTTTCCATTGGAGGGGTCACCCTTTCATCTGGGAAGCTACTGAGGAAGATCTCAGTACATTATTTCCATATCTAGTAGGAGGAAAAGTATCTACCATCAACTATTGGAGAAGCTGAAGAAGTGGGTTTATTGCCCTAGTTGGAGGAGTTGTATTTCCTGTGAGGTGATCAACCCTTAATTTGGGAAATCTATTGGAGGAGAATCATCCATCTCATATATCAGATCAACCACTTGTTGATCAGCGGTTATCATTGATGTCAACCCAAGCAGCATCAGGGGCTAACCCAATATTGCAAGGGAATTTTGACCCAAAAAATTAATATATTCCGGGTCAATAATGATTTTGATGGTTTCTACTTGTCAAGATGTTTCCGTTGATATATGGCATGCCATGTAATTCTTTACAGTTTGAGAAATATTCATGTTTGAAGTTTGTACCCCTAGTTAGTGGGCTAAAACCCCATGGGGTTGGGGCATGGGTCATGGAAAAGTCATAACTAATATTTTTTAAGCTCCTAAATTCCCTCCCACGTTAATTTTTTGAATCCCTTCTCATCTTAAGAATTTATATAAATTGTGATCTTCATTTCCTCCTTAGGCAAGGGATTTGACCATCTGAAATAGGTCATCGTGGCATTTGCGCTCTAAATTTTTTTATACGAAGGGTCATAAGCTGAAATTTTCATGAGGCGAAGCTAAAATCTTGAGGAAGCTACTGTAAAAATTTCTGATCAAGGTGCGCAATATTTATGGAGGTATGATCTGTGGAAGTCGGGGTTTTTGCAGGCTCCTGAAATTCATCTCAAAGAAGTGACCTTGGTAAATTCGTCATAACTCTCTCTCTGAGTATCGGATTGGAATTTCGTAAAAAGTGGTGGATAGTGCACCTTATTTAATTTTCTCTCTAAAAATTTTAGAGCCAAATGAAGAAACAGTGACACGTGGCATGCCATACAATTGCACTCTACTAAAATAGTCCATAATTAGGGAATTGTGAGGGATTGGGTTAGACCTGTGGCATTGGAAAGATGACTTAGAGGACTACTACAAGACCGAAAATCAGATATTGAGGATCTGAAATAACAGAGATACACCAGATTCAATATCGAGCTCCTAGAAGGCAAGAAAAAGCTAGATCATGTGTTGTCAAGGGTTGCAAAGGACCAGAAAAAGCTAGATCATGTGTTGTCAAGGGTTGCAAAGGACCAGAAAAAGCTAGATCATGTGTTGTCAAGGGTTGCAAAGGACCAGCATTTCTACGGCATAAAAGAAAATCATGGTGTAGCAGAGGGTAGCATGACAAGAGCAACAAACAAGGCTCATAACAATAGCAATAATTTCATCCTATGAAGTCTTCAAGTGGGCAGCACTCCATACAATCATTGTAAAGGTCTCATTTTACTAAGTCATTGTAAATACATTATTGTAGAAATTGTACTAGTGTCTATCTACCCAGGGTTGAAGAAACAATGCTGGGAGGTCTAGGATCATCATTAGGTGGTTGTGTGAAAGTTGGGGTTATGGTCTAGTATATCTTCTTCTTCTACACCATTCTATATCATTGTAAAGTGGACCATTTTCCCTGGTACGGGAGTCCATTCTTATTTTATTCTTCTATAGGGTGGCAGGGTGGTGCTAGGGTGAGTTGTAGCTCATTGGGTGTTGGGGCATCTGTTCGGTTTACTACTGAAGAATCTCAGGCGTTGGAGTGTCCATCTAGTGGGTGCTAGAGAAGAATGCTTTTCTAGTATATCTTCTTCTTCTACACCATTCTATATCATTGTAAAGTGGACCATTTTCCCTGGTACGGGAGTCCATTCTTATTTTATTCTTCTATAGGGTGGCAGGGTGGTGCTAGGGTGAGTTGTAGCTCATTGGGTGTTGGGGCATCTGTTCGGTTTACTACTGAAGAATCTCAGGCGTTGGAGTGTCCATCTAGTGGGTGCTAGAGAAGAATGCTTTTCTAGATTCTAGGAAGTTGGAGCTTTATTTTCAATTGGAGTTGAATATTAAAGAATTATTAGAAAAGCATTAGGTTGTTTTTGTCTCGGAGTGGGTTTCCACCTTAAAAAATGTGTTCATTTTTATTCCTCTTTTTTGCTGCTATCATTGTACAAACACTAATAATAATTGAAGATTAACTAATGCTCTAATTGAAAGGAATGTTGATTCACCTCCCCTTCTCAATATTTCAAACAATTGTTATCAGAGCTTGGTTCCTTCAATAGCAGTTTAACATCTGGAAGGACGTCATGGCACATACCAATAATGGTGTACCTCTATTCAATGAAAATAATTATGCAATTTGGAGAGGACGAATGGAGGTCTATCTCTTGGCACAAGGTTACGAAGTATGGGACACTGTTCAAAATAGATTTACATAAACTATGGATGAAAAAGTAAGAAGAATTTGGTAAATGATGCAAAACCAAAGAATATTATTATCAGTGGACTTATTGAATCTACTTATCATAAGGTGTTGGGTTGTAAAACTGCCAAAAATGTATGGGACAAGCTTGAGAATATATATGCAGGTGACTCAAATGTCAAAGAAGAAAATCATAAAATCTATACAGAACAATTTGAGCAACTCAGAATGAAAAAATATTGCAACATTACTGCATACTTCCAATACGTTGATGAAATAACCAATACTCTATAAGGATTGGGAGAGCCAATTGACGAGAAGATTGTTATATGGAAGATTATTAGAACGTTACTAGGGAGATTGAACCCAAAGGTATCGGTCTTAGAATACAGTGAAAATCTGGAAAAACTCAACAAAGAGGAATTACATGGACTTCTCATAGCATATGAAATGAGACTTGATGAAGAAGATAGTACTTCGCATCTAGAAACTGTGTTCGTTACATCTAAGAAAACCAATAAGGATAAACAACCTTCAATTGAAAAGACATACACCTGCAAGTGTGAAGAAAAGGGAGATGATGAAGAAGGTCTTTCAGATGAATAATCTGCTTACTTCATGAGAAAACTAAAAACTGGTAAGGGACAATTCAAAGGTAAACTTCCATTGATATGTTTCAGCTGTAATGAGGTTGGGCATTTTGCAGCGAAATGTCCAAATAGAAGTAATGGAAACTCAAAAGGAAAGAAAGGCTTTAATAAATTCAACAAGCAAGGATCCAAAAGGAACTTTCTCTCTAAAGAAGATAGATCATCATCGAATGAAGACAATGACAGTGAAGAAAAAGCCAATGAGAGAGTATTGTTTATGGCCAAGCACATTAAACAAGAGGTATCAAACAACGAAGAAGAAGGATGGATCATAGAATAATTTTATTTGGAAGCAATCAAGCTTATAAAAGATCTCAAGGCGGAGAAGATCCATTCCAATACTCTTGAAGAACAAGTTCAAGTTCTCAAAATTGAAGTTGAAGAACACAAATGCATTGAAGTGTTACTTCAAAAGAAGTTGGAAGAAAGAAACCAAGAAAGGGAAGAATTAGGAGCCGAAGTAGTCTCGCTAGGTGAGGAAGTGAAGAAAGGAAAAACTATCCAAAACTATGCAAATAGCTCAAGGGAATTGGAAGAACTCATCAACAATCAACGATCTTACAACGAAAAAACTGGCATCGGTTACAAAGAAGAAGAAGCAGGACCTTCTACAACAAAATACAATGAACCTATGAGATCTGACATGCATGTAGACTTCACTGGACAAGATTTGTAAGAACAGCCTTGGAAGACAATACCTCGATGAAAATTTCCATCCAGGTACCAACATATTTTTTATGGCTACTGTTATTCGTGTGGAAAATTTGGTCATAAAGCTATAGAATGTCGCATGTACCCTAGGAACGAATACAATTCCATGAGATCTGTCAAATATGAACCTCCCAGGGCTCAGTGAAACATCAATAGATTTGAACATTTAAGAAATAGTATTGAATGTTACAAATGTCAAAACTTTGGACATATAGCCAAAGACTGCAGACTTGAAAATCCTCCAGAAGAATCTTCGAAGCCACAGAACGAACAAACATGGAAGAAGAAGAAGAATGATAATTGTGCTCTCACTTTCAAGGCTCAAAAGAACAAATATGTGTGGTATGTTGATAGTGGTTGCTCAACACATATGATTGGAGATAGAAATAAATTTTTATCTCCGAAAGAGAAGAAGGATGGAACCGTGTCCTTTGGAAATGATGGATCTTCAAATGTTATAGGATCAGGTACTGTCACTCTCGGAAGCAAATATGCTCTAGCCAAGAATGTTCTATTGGTTGAAAACATGAATCACAATCTGCTTAGTGTTGGACAAATGTGTGATCAAGGACACACAATAATATTCAACTCAATGAAATGTGAAACCAGGAAAGGCGTGTATGGTCAGATTGTGGCTACAGCAAGTCGAGCTCCAAATGACATATATGTTATGGATGAAGCAAATAAAGCATGTCTAATAGATAAAGAGGATGATACAATAATTGGTAGCAATGATGATCGACTATGTAAGAAGTTTGCTACAAAGGTGCAAAGTGATTTCGAGATGTCTTTACTTGGTGAGCTGACATACTTCTTAGGGCTTCAAATATCTCTGCAAGAGAAAGGAATATTTATATGTCAATCCAAGTACATCAAGTAAATGCTCAAGAAATTTAAAATGTAAGATTGCAACTCCATCCTTATCCAATGGTAACAAGTTTCAAATTGAGCATAGATGACTCATCTAAGGATGTGGATGAAAGGTTGTATAGATCTATGATTAGTAGTCTTCTATATGTAACAACCTCCTAACCATATTTTATGCAAGCAGTTGGAAAAGTAGCAAGATTCCAAGAAGTACCAAAATAATCACATATTAAATATTCGCCAGCATTGAAATATCTTTGTTAGTATCTTGGGATTCTCCCAAGTTCTCATTAGATTTTATTTTTTTCAGAATATAAAGGGGGAGTGGAAGTAGATTATAGGTCTGCAGGATAGTTGTGTGTTAGGGGGAGTGGAAGTGTGTACAGGTCCATAGGATGCTTGTGTCTCAGGGGGAGTTACCCTTTTCCATTGATGTCAAATGGGAAGAGAATGTTGTAGGAATATGTGTCATGATCGCAGGGGGAGTACTTGTGTTGCCATCAATTCCAAACGGGGAGATTGTTGATCAGCGCTTGTCATTGATGTCAACCCAAGTAGCACCAGGGGCTAACCAAATTTTGCATGGGAATTTTGACCTACCAAATTGATATATTCTGGGTCAATAATTTTATTTATGGTTTCTACTTGTCGAGATGTTTCCATTGATATATGGCACACCATGTAATTCTTCACGGTTTGAGAGATATTCATGTTTGAAGTTTGTACCCCAGTTAGTGGGCTAAAACCCCATGGGGTTGGGGCATGGGTCATTGAAAAGTCATAATTAATATTTTTTTAGCTCCTAAAATACCTCCCACATTCACTTGTTGAAGCCCCTCTCAAATTAAGCATTTATATAAATTGTGATCTTCATTTCCTCCTCAGGCAAGGGATTCGACCATCTGAAACAGGTCATCGTGGCATTTGCGCTCTAAATTTTTTTCTACAAATTTTCATAAGCTGAAATTTTTATGAGACAAAGCTGAAATCCTAAGGAAGCTCTTGTAAAAATATATGATGAAGATGCGCAAAATTTTTGGAGATATGATCTATGGAAGTCAGGGTTTTTGTAGGCTCCTGAAATTCATCTCAAAGAAGTGACCTTGGTAAATTCGTCATAACTCTCTCTCTGAGTATCGTATTGGAATTCTGTAAAAAGTGGAGGATATTGCACAATTTTTACCTTTCGCTCTATCAATTTCAGAGGAAAATAATGAAACATTGACACGTGGCACGCCGTACAAGTGCGCTCTGCTGAAACAATCCATAATTAGGGAATTGTGAGAGATTGGGTATAACTCTCTTTTGAAGAATCCTAATTGGGTCAGACCTATGGAATTATAAATATGACTTAGAGGAATACTTCAAGACCAAAAATTAGATATTGAATATTTGAAATAATAGAGGTACACCAGATTCAATATCGAGCTCCTAGAAGGCAAAAAAAAGCTAGATCATGTGTTGTCAAGGGTTGCAAAGGACCAGAATTTTTACAGTAGAAACGAAAAGAAAGGTGTAGCAGAGGGTAGCATGACAAGATCATAAACCAAGGTTCATAACAACAGCAAGAAGTTCATCCTATGAAGTCTTCAAGTGGGCAGCACTGCATACAATCATTGTAAAGGTATCATTGTACTAAGTCATTGTAAATACATTATTGTAAAAATTATACTAGTGTCTATATGCCAAGGGTTGAAGAGGCAGTGTTGGGAGGTCTAGGATCATCATTAGGTGGTTGTGTCAAATTTTTGGTTATGGTCTAGTATATCTTCTTCTTCTACATCATTCTATATCATTTTAAAGTGGACCATTTTCCCTAGTACGGGAGTCCATTCTTCTTTTATTATTCTATAGGGTGCTAGGGTGGTGCTAGGGTGAGTTGTATCTCATTAGGTGTTGGGGCATCCATTCAGTTGACTACTAAAGAATCTTGGGTGTTGTAGCGTCCATCCAGTGGGAGCTGGAGAAGAATGCTTTTCTAGATTCTAGGAAGTTGGAGCTTTATTTTCAATTGGAGTTGAATATTAAACAATTATTAGAAAAGCATTAGGTGGTTTTTGTCCTGGAGTGGGTTTCCACCTTAAAAACTGTGTGCATTTGTGTTCCTCTTGTTTTCTACTATCATTGTACAAAAACTGATAATAATTGAAGATTAACTAATGCTCTAATTGAAAGGAATACTGATTCACCCCCGCCCCCCCCCTCTCAGTATTTCCAATAATTGGTATCAAAGCTTGGTTCCTTCAATAGCAGTTTAATAGTTGGAAGGAGGTCATGGAGCATACCAAGAATGGTGTACCTCTTTTCAATGAAAATAATTATGCACTCTAGAAAGGAAGAATGGAGGTCTATCTCTTGGGGAAGGTTACAAAGTATGGGACACTATTCAAAATGGATTTACATCAACTACAGATGAACAAGGTATGAAGAATTTGGTAAATGATGCAAAAGAAAAGAATATTATTATCAGTGGAATTATTGAATCTACTTATTATAAGGTGTTGGGTTGTAAAACTGCCAAAAATGTATGGGACAAGCTTGAGAATATATATGCAGGTGACTCAAATGTCAAAGAAGAAAAGCTTCAAATCTATAGAGAAAAATTTGAGCAACTCAAAATGAAAGAAGATTGCAACATTGTTGCATAATTCCAATACATTGATGAAATAACCAATACTCTGGAACGATTGGGAGAGCCAGTTGACAATAAGACTATTATATGGAAGATTCTTAGAACGTTACTAGGGAGATTCAACCCAAAGGTATCGGTCTTAGAATACAGTGCAAATATTGACAAACTCAGCAAAGAGAAATTAAATGGACTTCTCATAGCATATGAAATGAGAATTGATGAAGAAGAGGGTACTTCGCATCTAGAAAATGTGTTCGTTGCATATAAGAAAACCAATAAGGATAAGCAACCTTCAATTGAAAAGACATGCACCTGCAAGTGTGAAGAAAAGGGAGATGATGAAGAAGGTATTTTAGATGAAGAATATGCCTACATCACGAGAAAACTAAAAATTGGTAAGGGACAATTCAAAGGTAAACTTCCATTGATATGTTTCATTTGTAATGAGGTTGGGCATTTTGCAGCAAAATGTCCAAACAGAAGTAATGGAAAATCAAAAGGAAAGAAAGGCTTTAAGAAATTCAACAAGCAAGGATCCCATAGGAAATTTCTCTCTAAAGAAGATAGCTCATCATCTGATGAAGACAATGACAGTGAAGAAGAAGCCAATGAGAGAGTATTGTTTATGGCCAAGCATAATAAAGCCAAGAACAATAAACAAAAGGTATCAAACAACGAAGAAGAAGGATGGACCATAGAAGAATTTTATTTGGAAGCAATCAATCTTATAAAATATCTCAAGGCGGAGAAGATCCATTCCAATACTCTTGAAGAACAAGTTCAAGGTCTCAAAATTGAAGTTTAAGAACACAAATGCATTGAAGAGTTACTTCAAAAGAGGTTGGAAGAAAGCAACCAAGAAAGGGAAGAATTAGAAGCCGAAGTAGTCCCGCTGCGTGAGGAAGTGAAGAAAGGAAAAACTATTCAAAACTATGCCTACAGCTCAAGGGCATTGGAAGAAATCATCAACAATCAATGATATTACAATGAAAAAATTAGCATCGGTTACAAAGAAGAAGAAGAAAGACCTTCTACAACAAAATACAATGAACCTATGAGATCTGACATGCATGTAGACTTCATTGGACAAGATTCGCAAGAACAACCTTGGCAGACAATTCCCCGACGAAAATTTCCATCCAGGTACCAACATATTTTTTATGGCTACTATTATTCATGTGGAAAATTTGGTCATAAAGCTGTAGAATATCGTACTTACCCTAGGAACGAATACAATTCCATGAGATCTGTCAAATATGAACCTCTTTTGGCTCAACGAAACATCAATAGATTTGAGCATTTAAGAAATAATATTGAATGTTACAAATGTCGAAACTTTGGACACATAGCCAAAGACTGTAGACTTGAAAATCCTCCAGAAGAATCTTTGAAACCATCAAACAAACAAACATGGAATAAAAAGAAGAATGATAATTTTGCTCTTTCTTTCAAGGCTCAAAAGAACAAAGAAGATAGAGATAGAAATAAATTTGTATCTCTGAAAGAGATGAACGATGGAACCGTGTCCTTTGGAAATGATGGATCTTCAAATGTTATAGGATCAGGTACTGTCACTCTTGGAAGTAAAGATGCTCTAGCCAAGAATGTTCTATTGGTTGAAAACATGAATCAAAATCTGCTCAGTGTTGGACAAATGTGTGATCAAGGACACACAATACTATTCAACTCCACGAAATGTGAAATCAGGAAAGGCGTGTATGGAGAAATTGTGGCTACAGCAAGTCGAGCTCCAAATGACATATATGTTCTGGATGAAGCAACTAAAGCATGTCTAATAGCTAAAGAGGATGATACAATAATTGGTAGCAATGATGATCAAATAAGTAAGAAGTTTGCTACAAAGGTGCAAAGTGATTTTGAGATGCCTTTACTTGGTGAGCTAACATACTTCTTAGGGCTTCAAATATCTCAGCAAGAGAAAGGAATTATTATATTTCAAGCCAAGTACATCAAGGAAATTATCAAGAAATTTAAAATGGAATATTGTAAACCCATCCTTACTTCAATGGTAACAGGTTTCAAATTGAGCATAGACGACGCATCTAAGGATTTGGATCAAAGGTTGTAGAGATCTATGATTAGTAGTCTTCTATATGTAACAGCCTCCTGACCAGATGTTATGAAAGCAGTTGGAAAAGTAGCAAGATTCCAAGTAGCACCAAAAGAATCACATATTAAATATTCACCAGCATTGAAATATCTTCGCCAGAATCTTGGGATTCTCCCAAGTTCTCATTAGATTTTCTTTTTTTTTTTCAGAATATAAAGGGGGAGTGGAATTATATTACAAGTCTATAGGACGATTGTGTGTTAGGGGGAGTCAAATTGTGTACAGGTCCATAGGATGGTAGTGTCTCAAGGGGAGTTACCCTTTGTCATTGATGTCAAATGGGGAGAGAATGTCATAGGAAGAGGTTTCATAATCGCAGGGGGAGTACTTGTGTTGCCATCAATGCCAAAGGGAGAGATTGTTGATCAACGGTTGTCATTGAAGTCAACCCAAGTAGCACCAAGGGCTAACCCAATATTGAAAGGGAATTTTGATGTACCAAATTAATGTATTCAGGGTCAATAATGCTTTTGATGGTTTCTACTTGTCGAGATGTTTCTGTTGATATAAGGCACGTCATGTAATTCTTCATGGTTTGAGAGATATTCATGTTTGAATTTTGTACCCCCAGTTAGTGGGCTAAAACCCCATGGGGTTGGTGCATGGGTCATTAAAAAGTCATAATTAATATTTTTTAAGTTCCTAAAATACCTCCCACGTTCACTTGTTTAAGCCCCTCTCAACTTAAGCATTTATATAAATTGTGATCTTCATTTCCTCCTTAGGCAAGGGATTCAACCATTTGAAACAGGTCATCATGGCATTTGCGCTCCAAATTTTTTTCTATGAAGGTTAAGAAGCTGAAATTTTTATGAGGCGAAGTCGAAATCCTGAGGAAGATGTTGCAAAAATTTCTGATCAAGGTGCGCAATATGTTTGGAGATATGATCTGTGGAAGTCAAGGTTTTTGCAAGCTCCTGAAATTCATCTCAAAGAAGTGACCTTGGTAAATTCATCATAACTCTCTCTCTGAGTATCGGATTGGAATTTTGTAAAAATTTTAGGATAGTGCATAGTCTGTAATTTTCTCTCTATCAATTTTAGATCCAAATGAAGAAACAGTGACACGTGGAATGTCGTACAAATGCACTCTGCTGAAAAAGTCCATAATTAGGGAATTGTGAGAGATTTGGTATAAATCTCTCTTGAAGAATCCAAATTGGGTCAGACCTATGGAATTGGAAGGACAACTCAGAGGAATAATATAGGACCAAAAATAAGATATTAAGGATCTGAAATAACAAAGATATACCAGATTCAATATCGAGCTCCTAGAAGGCAAGAAAAAGCTAGATCATGTGTTGTCAAGGGTTGCAAAGGACAAGAATTTCTATGGTAGAAAAGCAAAGCAAGGTGCAGTAGAGGGTAGCATGACAAGAGCAGAAACCAAGGTTCATAACAGCAGCAATAAGTTCATCCTATGAAGTCTTCAAGTGGGCAGCACTGCATACAATCATTGTAAAGGTATCATTGTACTAAGTCTTTGTAAATACATTATTGTAAAAATTGTACTAGTGTCTATCTGCCAAGGGTTGAAGAGGTAGTGTTGGGAGGTCTAGGATCATCATTAGGTGGTTGTGTCAAATTTGGGGTTATGGTCTAGTATATCTTGTTCTGCTACATCATTCTATATCATTGCAAAGTGGACCATTTTCCCTTGTACGGGAGTCCATTCTTATTTTATTCTTCTATAGGGTGATAGGGTGGTGCTAGGGTGAGTTGTAGCTCATTGGGTGTTGGGGCATCCATTCAATTGACTACTAAAGAATCTCGAGCGTTGGAGCGTCCATCTAGTGGGAGTTGGAGAAGAATGCTTTTCTAGATTCTAGGAAGTTGGAGCTTTATTTTCAATTGGAGTTGAATATTTAATAATTATTAGAAAAGCATTAGGTGGTTTTTGTCCCAGAGTGGGTTTCCACCTTAAAAATTGTGTGCATTTGTGTTCCTCTTGTTTGCTGCTATCATTGTACAAAAACTGATAATAATTGAATATTAACTAATGCTATAATTGAAAGGAATACTGATTCACCACCCCCTCTCAGTATTTCCAACACCACCTCCTATCAGTTTTTCATTTTTAGTGGTTATTCAACCCTAGGGCCATATCTGTTATTTTTGTATAATGATAATTTATGAAAACCTTTCCTGGGTTGTCTTGGAAATCTATTTTGGAGCCTAGATTACTATCCCCGACATTTCTTGAGCCATATATCAGGGGATATACATTTTTTTACCTACCAGAAACAATTATACTCATTAAAACTGCATTGTGATTCCTTTCATCATTTTGTATAGTAGCAACACCTCATTGTTGAGGTTGTTTGTTCATTGGAGGCTTGTTTTCCTTGATTGTATGAGTTGTTCCTCAAAGATGTTGATCTTATTTTCTGTTGATATTAATAATACAATGGATTTTTCATTGCCTCATATTTGATCTATTGTTATTTACTGCATATTTCTAGTTCTATGCCTTGTATTGTTGCTCTCCCAATTTTGGGATACTACAAACCAACTGGATTACTTATTCTATTATGTAATTTTCTTTACACAATTATTTTTGAATAATACATGAAATAATAAAGCATCCTACACTATAATACTCATGATTATGAAACAAGCAATATAAACAAGGAAAATCATTCACACATATGACACCATTATTTTGGACTAAGTCCCTGGAAAAACCCAATGCAGGAAAACCAGTGTAGCAGATCTGAGGGTTTTATTATTAAGCAGTAGAAATGTCTGAATACATCTCTGAATACCCCAAGGGTAATTCAGTTATAGAGAGAAATAATGGAAGAATAATTTGCGAGGATTTACCTCACTCAATCACTAAGTTCTCGATTGATCTCAATGAAGAGAAAAATTCCCTTGGGAGGCACCCCATAGCCTCTGTATAGTTCCAACACTGGACCTTCTAGCCAATACGTGACCCCTTTCCAGGCTCAACGTTCAGACCCAACTAAGTCATTTTTCCTCTATGGATTTTGAGGAATAGCCTTTCGGTGTCACTTTCCAGATCTCGTCCTCCGAAACTGATCTATAAGAAAAATTACAGAAACCCTCCTCTGCCTATGTGTTGCTTCTGGTTGAGCCCTGTCCAGTCACTGTGTCAACCCCTTTCCTTCAGCGTTGGCTTGGTTATATCACCTCTACCTCTCGATAACTGATGCCCCATCGACTGAGAAAATCTCTCTCTCCAGAAGTTATCTCTGCCCCTCACTACTCAAATCTCTAGCTTGAATTTCTCATCAAACCGTGCCCCAGAAATTTCGAACTCTTAGATAAATTCAGTGTGTTTTTCCAAATGTACCTCAAGCATTCCTTTATATTCTTATCGTTGATACATCAATAAATGGGATTAGATCTCTAATCAATTTTTAAGAGTATAACATGACTTGATCTCCGCCTTCTAGATCATTCTCACTCATGTTTTATTAATACCCTTTAATTATTTAATTTCCCTAAGTTTTACTTAGGGTATATATTAAAGTAATTAATTATTTTAATAAAAAATTAACTCTGTGGGATTTTCACAGACAATTTCTAGGTTATTTGGAATACCAGTGTCTAATCCTCACCCAAAAAATGAGACTTAGAGCACTTTCTGATGCTACAAAAATCAACATCTTACAGGGAAGGAAGAAGGCTCCATCACTTAGGATGGTCACAACTATGTAGGCTAAGAAAAATTTCTGGAAAGGGTCTGTGATGTTTTTAGTTCATATTTCCATTAACAAGTGTAGGGATGTTGAGGATGCAGACATTTTCAAGAGGTACCCTATATTGTAGCAGTTTTAGGATGTGTTTCGAGCATATTTTCTAGATTTTCCTCCCCATATGGAAGTAAAATTTTCTATGAAGTGGTATGTTATGAAACCACCTCCAAAAATAGAAGAAAATAGAGATCAATGCCTTGGAAATAAGCCACTTTGAGGTGGAAACCTCCTTTACATTACATAAATTAAAAATTATTGGATGATACAAATGACAAAGCCTCCTTCTATATATAGGAGTCCATGGGGCCACAATATAATCCTAGCTGACCTAACAATAATAATCTAAGGGAACAATAATAACAATATTTGGGTTACAGGGGTACAACAATAACAATAAGGGGGCTACACTAATAGTAATAAGTGACTATACTAGTAATATAGAGACCTAACATGCCCCTGTCCTTCAAAAAAAGTGTTGTCCTCAATGCCTGAGTAGCTTTGGATGTTTCTGTATTCAATTCTCATCCTCCCATGTAGAATCTTCAGTGGGTAAGTTCTTCCACTTGATGAGATACTCTGAAATTGATCAATTTCATAGCTTCCGAGTTCTTGTTTCTGTGACTGCTTCAGGTTCCAATATGATTTTCACTTCCTCTTCAAGTTCTAACAAAATTGTTTGTACAAGAAGTTTGTCATCTATAACCTTATTTAAGCATGAAACATGGAAAACTGGATGCACTTGCAAAGAAGCAGGAAGCTAAAATTTGTATGCCATAGTACCAATATTTTGTAACACCTTGTAAGGGCCATATTAATTTGGTGATAATTTATTACCCTTCTTAGCTTGCTTGAGGCATTTGTTTCTATGGTTGTAGCCATAAAAATACCCAGTCTCCTACATCAAAACTTCTCTCACTGCGATGTTGATCTACCTGTTGTTTCATTCAGTTTTGTACCAAATTTCCGTTATCCTTTAAGAGTTTTAGAACTTGTTTTTGATGCTCGATGTGATCTTACACTTCTTGAACCTTACAATTTTCTCTTAAAGATGATGTGATGTGTTAGTGTTAGTATTTGCATACTTCCACCTGGTATCAAAACACATTTTCATGTTCATTTTAGGTGTCCCATTTTGAATAAATGTTTCATCATTCCATTAGGTCATGACATAAAATTGTTCCACTGGTGGTTGTCATTGTCAAATAAGCTTCTTTCTCCCTCAGAAGATCATATTCGTTGAATCATTTTCATGATTTATTGAGCATGATAAAACCTATGGAGATGCTCTGTTCACTTGGAAATCTTTAAAGTCAAAATCTTATTGAAAGGTCAGGTCAAAAAGTAGTCCCATTATGTCATTAGGGTTTTTCATTTCTCAAGGCCACTCCTTCATTCAGATAAGGTCAGCACATATGAGAGGGATTAAATAAGATCATCTTGATGTATTTATTATACTTTCAAAGTTGTATTTTTAGTTTAATGAATTTTATATCAAAATGTCATTTTGATAGAATAGTCAAATTTGTAATTTATTTCAATTTTTAAAAATGTAATTTTATGTTACTATATATAATAAATGCAATCCCAAAGCTGTCAAAGTGCAATCATGTCCAGCCTAAGTGAGCAAGGAAAGCCAAAATCCAGTTTGATCAAGCCTGCAATGCCAAAAGGTCAGAAAGCAAAAAGAGTATCAGTGTCAAAGAAGAAAAATGAACATTAGAAAAGTGCATAATTTAAATTAGATTTAAAATCCACTAAAGCCATAAAGCCCACCAAGCACTTCAAAACAAGTCATTGTTTCTATTCATCTATTAAGAGTCTTCAGAAAAGGAGAAAATATGAGATTTTGAGAACTTTGGGCAAAAATATCTTGGTGCTATGTTTTTTAACCTAGGCATTGTGCTAATGTCTGAGCGTTGCACTAATGCCTAGCCACGCGGCGCTAATTCCTGAGAGACGTAGTGTGTTTTACACAGGCGTTGCGCTAATAGCTAGAGGTGCTATGCTAATGCACAGTTTGGTCTATGAGCCTCAAAACTCAGTTAAGGTGCCTCCAAAACTGCGACAAATTTTTTCCTAAGCCTCTGACATGTAAGTAATAGTGAATTTCACCCCCTTGTTGTCTTCAAAAGGAATTTTATGGTTATTTTTTTTTCTTTGTGAAATTTGGAGGTTGGATAGCATATAAAACCCTAGTTTCAGTTTTTGTTCCC
This sequence comes from Pinus albicaulis, assembly GCA_034641835.2. NCBI lineage: Eukaryota > Viridiplantae > Streptophyta > Pinopsida > Pinales > Pinaceae > Pinus > Pinus albicaulis. Next base: position 142,121,614 of record CM076569.1, on the reverse strand, counting down.
ATTGTTCCCAAATTTTCCACTCATAAACCTCACATGTTCATCCTCCATCATATCCCTCCTCCCTAGACCCTAATCCTTCCCTAAAACACCATATCCCTATTCCCTCAAGCCTATTTCACTACCCATCCCCATATACCTCATCCCTAGGGTTTCAAAGCTTTCAAACTCAAAATTTCGGAAGAGGAGGACAGAGATATCAGTGAGGAACAATCACCTCAGAAAAGTGATCACAAAGGACGAAAAATTAATATATTTGAACCACTAACCACAAGGGAACGCATGACCTCTCCTCTCACTATATCTTGTTTCAAGCATGTTGATTGTTTTGAGTTTTGTGAGAAGGTGCGACAGATTCAGTATCACCCTGAGTTAACAAGGTTGTTCATCATAAATATTCATGATGGACATGTCACTATTGCTCGGGTCACTTTTATCATGTCCGATAGTATTATTTCAACTACTACAGGGATCCCTAATGTGGGAGAGAAATGGTTTAAAAAGGTAAACCTTGATCTGATTTATTATGATTTATACCTCAAACCTAGATATAAGGATGATAGGAAAATTGTTTTCCCTTTCTCTCATCTCCTTGACCGGTATTTCCCCATGATGAAAATAATCATGAAGTATTTCACTTGTGAGGGGAGATTTTCTCAACTCTATTCATACCATATCAGACTCCTAATGCACTTCACTAGAGTCAGAATTATTCATATACCTTACTATCTCTCCCAAAGCATTAACAAGATGGCATTCATTTTACAAAGGAGGCATTATAATCATCAAATGCAAATAATTTTTCACCATTCACTGATTAAGGTGGTAGTCATGCATCAGCTTAAGCAGGAGAACATTTCATGGGATACATTCATTGAAAATGAAGTTTTCACTACCTCACCTAGTCATCATGAGCAAAGAATCCCTTCATCATCTCATCCTCCAATATCTACATTTCCATCTCAGCCTACTGCTCATACATCATACCCTAGTCATATTCCTTCACCTCATGTTGACCCTACCTTTTCACCTTTCCACAATCCTTCACCATCACCCCATCATGATACTGGAGCATCAAGTAGTGAAAGGGACATTGAGGAAACTTGTGCTAATGTGACTGATGTTGAACCATTTCTCAAGACCTATCAGAGATGCCACGGGCATGTGTTTGCTTAACTTGGAGTGAAAGGGGCCATGCCTCCTTCATCAAAAAAACATGTAGTCAAGGGAAAAGAGCCAATCAGTGAGGAGTAGGAGGACAAGCATGAAACATATTAGGATTTTCAGCTGATTGACCTTGATGAGAAGGATGAGGATAGAATAACCAGTGCATTGATAAAATTCAAAGAGGAAAATATTAGTGAACTTTTAGCTAATCTCGATAGAGCACAATATGTGATTGGTTTTGTTGAGCAAGAGAATCAATAGCTGAAGAACAAGTAGATTATCAGTGATGTAAATACTATCAATGCAAAGAAAGAGGTAGAAAGGGCTAAAGCCTTGTTGGAGGAGACCTTGGAAAGATTTGGTGAGATTGATGATGAGAAGGATCAGTCTCCTAGACAGAGACCAAAGACAATAGGGGTAAAGAGAGCTCTAGCCCATGAGAGACATAGAGAAGTTGAGTTTGTAGAGCAACTCACTCCAAGTGAGTTGCTTGCCCTTGAGATTAACATAGATAGAGATTCATGGCTCGATAGAGCCAATTTGCATCTAGAGAGCTTGCTAGAGAAGGCCAAGAAGGACAATGATATTCAGAGGAAAATGGAAAAGCACTATGCCATGAGAAACAAAATTGCAAGGGCCAAGCTCAAATGAGCCCATGAAAAAATTCAAGCTTTGACCGATAAAAAGGACGAGAAGTTAGAAATACTTGTTGATGTATCTCTTCATGCCTCTAACTCTTGATCAGCAAGTAAAATCACAATTTTGACAAATTTTGGCACATTTGGCACTGTGGTGCATTTTTTGGATTTTTGGGAAATTTTGACACACAGTCACACTGCCAAAAATGCAGCGCCCTTGGTGTTGTGATTTTTATTGGAGAATCCAATGAAGGAATGGTCACCATAATCATGTTTAGAATGATGAGGACATCAACTCCAACAAGTTTCAAAAGGTTTGGAGGATCATTGGCGTTACACAACATTTTTTCACCGTCCCTGCACTTCCTCGCCCTACATATTGGAGGGTCTTTCCCGTGCCCTATGAGCAGTGTCATACTCTGCAAACAACTTCTTTGCATCCTTCTGCATACGGAAATCATTTCTCCTATTGAAAATTTCCTCATAAATCCGTTTTGGCCTTGGCGCAGGTATCGAGTTCACCCCTCGTGCCAATGTGGAGGATTGATCTAGGTGGATATTGGTGGCCACCCGCCTATTCCACTTGTGCCCTCCACTATTGTCTCATTCATTTTTTCAGTTTCGACATAATTTACTATTTTTAGCAATTTTTCGGGTCCTGAACTTCCAGAGCCATTTTGAGGCCCTAAACGAAGTTTTTTGGACATCACGCCTCCAATGAATATCATTTCGTTCTAGATTGATATTCGTGGCGAAAGTTGTAGTCCTCGGATATAGCTTTCTAATGATGTATCATGTGCGTCAAATGGAGATAGTATGCCAAAGTTACGTCCCTGGGAAGTTTAAACACCAATTTACCCCAACGGGGCCCATAGTTTTGGCGCTTCATCTCCTAGGGTTAGGTTTTTGGATGTTTAGGATTCTCCATTGTTTCCCAATAATAAATAGGTCCTCGAGCCTCATTGTAACTCAGTTCAGAGGCCTGTAGCCGCCACATCTCTTCTCAGACATAGCTACCAGAGCCCTAGCTAGTTTTATATCCATTTTGTTTGTAAGCAAATTTCAGTTCTTTGATATTAATGAAATGAAGTGTTATTTCCGCTGCATCTCTGTATTTATGGTCATATGCTTATTCTGTTGCATTCCTGCATAAATCTGGATCAGTGGTATCAGAGCGGTCTACTTTTTCTTGATCCTTCTTTGCATGTCCCCAACGAGGTCAGGGTATAAGGAGCTAGGGCTTGATCTGGTGGAACCTTTGCAAGATCAGCCTCGCAAACCTCGACGGACGCCCATGGGGGACGAAAAGAAAGATGAGGGAACAGGAGATCCTATCAAAATATTGCTCGAGGAGGCCCTCGAAAAACAAAGGAACGTGATGATGGATAAATTTTTTCAGATCCTTCAACGGCTACCCACCGGCGGCGCATCTGCATCCAGCAGCCACTCTGGAGGTCCGACTCCTTTTAAGGTACAAGTAAATTTTGACATTCCCATATTTAAGGGTCAAATAGACACAGATGCTGTAGATAGATGGTTGAATCTATTAGAAGGATATTTCTCTGTTCAGGACTTTTCAGACTGGGAGAAGATTATTTTTGCACTCCTCAAAGCTACCCCCCATGTTAAGGACTAATGGGAAACCTACTGTGAGAACAAGGACCAGACAAAACCCTCTCTGTTCTCGGCCGTACCAACTTGGAATTCTTTCCGAGACACCATCAAGGAACAATATTATCCCATGGGGAGCTATGATGACAAGCACATACAATGGACCACGCTGCGACAACAAAGGGATCAAGATGTGCATGAGCTGACGAATCTGTTCCATACCCTGCGCACAAAATTGGGTATCAAAGATTCAAAGAAACATTTGCTGCTAAAGTATTGCAGTTGTCTGCACAAATACATTCAGGAGGAAATGGAGTTCCTCGATGTCTCCTCGCTTGGTACGGCATACCGGTATGCTGCCAAGATTGAGTAGAAGTTCAAACAGAAGAAGCGAGACTTCGGATCTGCAAATCAAAAGAAAGGGAAAGGTGCTTCCAAACCATAGAACAAAGGACAGAGCCAAGGCATGGAGGCTAAATACAACCCGTCAAAGCCACAAGAAAAGAATAGCAATGCAAAGCCAAAGAAGGACACAGGAAAGTGGTGTGAGTTCCACAAGAGCTCCACTCACAACACAAGTGAGTGTCGGGCCAAGCAGTCGTTAGTGGCCGAGATGAGGGCTTCTGAGTTAGATGCATGCTTCGACTCTGAATCAGAACTTGAAAAGGGGAATGAAAAAGGGAAATAGATTATTGATGCAGAGCCCAATGCCACTGTTGCCACTACAAAGATCTAGAAGGAGGAACCGGAAGATCCAGAGGAGGAGGAACGTCTCTTCCACTCCCAGATGTGGGTAAAGGGCTCCCCTGTATAGTTCATTTTCGACAATGGGAGCCAAAAGAACCTCATTTCAGTAGACGCCGTGAAGCGGTTGGGCTTGCCGACCACATCTCACCCACATCCATACACCATCAGGTGGCTTCACCAAGGACTAGATCTCCGCGTCAGCCAGAAGTGCCGCCTTCCCTATAGCATCAAGCCCTTCACAGATGAGGTATTATGTGATGTTTCTCCTATTGATGTTTCTGGTCTATTATTAGGACAACCATACTTGTGGAAGCGCCATGATGTGTATGAGTCTCGAACTCGTGCTTTCATTGTTACTTTGGGAAATAAGTTGTATAGGATACCAGAGGTACCACCTCTTGCGGCTATCTCTTTGGTTACTGCAAAACAATGCAGTAAGCTCATTTCCCAAACCAGGAAATTCATTTTCCTGATGATCCGCCCCCAGGGCAAGAAGAAGACCGTGGCCACGACCTCCAGACAGGGCTCCTCTACACGACAGCAACAAATGGATAAGGTTGTGGAGGAGTACGGTGACATCTTCACCTCACCCACAGGGGTTCCTCTGCACTGTCAGGTCAAGCACACGATTGATCTGACCCCAGGTGTGCCGCTACCCAATGGACCGATCTATCGGTGCTCTGTTCTAGAGAATGATGAAATCAAGAGGTAGATTCAAGAGCTATTGCAGAAAGGTCACATCAAACCAAGTTCATCACGCTGTGGGAGCCCGATCGTGTTGGTACAGAAGAAGGATGGGATGTGGAGACTCTATATTGACTATCGGGCGTTGAATAAGATCACCGTCCAGAATAGGTACCCAATCCCACGGATTGATGACCTTTTGGACCAACTCAAAGGTGCAAAATATTTCAGCAAGATTGACCTGAAGTCTGGGTATCACCAGGTACCAATTTAACCCTCCGATGTGTGGAAGACTGCCTTCAAAGCCAAGGAAGGCCTTTTCGAATGGCTGGTCATGCCTTTCGGGTTGACGAATGCTCCCGCAACCTTCATGAGGATGATGGAAGACATCTTGCGGCCATTCACCAACTCATTTGTAGTGGTGTACTTGGATGACATTCTGATCTTCAGCCAGACTTGGGAAGAGCACCTTCACCACATCCGACAAGTCCTCTAAACATTGCGGCAACACAAGTTGTGTGCCAATTTGGAGAAGTGCACTTTTGGCATGACCCAGGTTCAATATCTGGGATACATTATTGATGAAAGGGGGGTGCATGTGGATCCAGCCAAGATCCAAGTCATTCGGGATTGGCCAGCCCCAACCACTATAATAGAGCTTCGCAGCTTTCTGGGTCTTGCTAATTTCTACCATAGATTCGTGTTGGGATTCTCTCATATCACTTGGCCCTTGAGTCAAGTCACCAAGGGAGGAGCGAGAGAAAAATTATTTTGGTCGGAACGTCAATAGAAAGCGTTCACAGAATTGAAAAATCGCCTCTGTTCTTCCCTAGTGCTCACATTACCAGACTTGCAACAGCCATTTGAGATTGAGACAGATGCCTCTGACTATGCTATTGGGGCAGTTCTTACTCAACAGGGACATCTAGTGGCATATCACAGTGAGACATTGTCTGAGACCATTCGCAAGTATCCCACCTATGACAAAGAAATGTATTCCATTGTGCAGGCCTGTCAACAATGGAAGCATTACATTTTGGGGAAGGAAACAATCATCCACACAGACCACCGACCCCTGCAGTTCATACAGACACAAGGGAATTTACAGAATGATCGCCATCAGAAGTGGTCCACATATCTACAACAGTTCCATTTGAACATCAAGTACAAGAAGGGTAGCACCAATAATGTTGCATACTGCCTCAGCCGACCACCGATCGTGGCGCTCACCACCGTGCTCAACTCTTGTGGGCATGAGAGGTTTGATTAGCCGCTTCTCTATGAGAGTGACCCAGAATTTGGCCACACTTACAAGGCACTCTTGGGGGGTACGCAAGTTCCAAATTTTCACCTCCAAGATGCACTTTTATGTCACCTGGGACACCTTTGTGTTCCTTCAAGCGAGTGTGCCAAGATGATATGCGAAGCACACTACAGTTGAGTCGCTGGGCATTTCAGGGTCGAGAAAATAGTAGCAGTACTATAGAAGTATTTCTATTGGCCGAACCTTCGAAAGGATGTCAAGAAGCACATCAGATCCTGCACTGCTTGTGCCATTGCCAAACTGACCATCAAGAACCAAGGCCTATATACTCCACTACCTACCCCTAGTCGACCTTGGGAATCCATCTCCATGGATTACATGTCAGGCCTGCCTTCTACTAAGAATGGAAATGACTGTGTTTTCGTGGTCGTTGACAAATTCTCGAAGATGGCCATTATGGCGGCCTGTAAGAAGAATATCACAGCAGAAGCCACTGCTAAAATCTTCTTTGAACGAGTGTGGGTGCACTTTGGGATCCTACAGTCTATGATATCAGATCAAGATAGCAAGTTCCTTAGCACGTTTTGGCCGAGCGTCTGGTCAATGTTGGACACAAAGCTCACCAAGTCCACAGCTTTCCATCACCAAATAGATGGCCAGATAGAGGTCGTCAACAGAATGATTGTACACATTCTTCGCATGTACAATTCAAAGCATTCACTCACATGGGATGAGAGCCTCCCCTATGTACAACATAGTTATAACAGGGCTCTCCATAGTTTAATTGGCCATAGCCCCTTTCAGGTGGGGTTGGGATTCCAGCCACTATGTCCCATTGACGTAGCCATGCCATTTATAGCTGCTCAGGCCGATTCAGCTCATGTCCAGTCTGAAGTTGACAAAGAAAGTAGCTTCATCGAGCGCATTCAACACATCCGCCAACATGTTCATGATATATTGGACAGATCGAATGTGAAGTACAAGCAGCGCCATGATCAACACCGAGTGCCACACAACTTCTAGGTGGGAGACAAAGTATGGCTACATTTGCAGAAGGAGCACCTCACTGGACCCCACCGCAAGCTTCGCCCACTCCAAGACAGGTCGTACACCGTCACCAAGGCTATGGGGAACAATGCCTTCGAGCTTAGTATTCCTCCATTCCTTGGTCTGCACCCAGTCTTCAATGTGGATTGCCTTCGTCCTTACTTCCCACCTCTACTGGACACCTCAGACATTGCATAACAACTCACACCAACAGAGTTAAACCCAAACTGCATGGAATAGGCCACCACATATTGTATCATGGACATGAAAATCAAGAACACTCGCCAACAAAATATCCAACTGTATCAAGTTGTCAAAACTGGCCAACTCCTGCACCAAGGAAAGTGGTTCACCAGGGACGAAGTTCAACAAACAATTCCTCATCTCATGGAGGAACTTAAGGCAATGGGGACCATTCCTTCCTAAGGGGGGAAGAATGATCCAGGTGGATATTGGTGGCCACCCGCCTATTCCACTTGGGCCCCCACTATTGTCTCTTTCATTTTTTCAGTTTCGGCATAATTTACTATTTTTAGCAGTTTTTCGGGTCCTGAACTTTCAGAGCCGTTTTGAGGCCCTAAACGATGTTTTTTGGACATTGCACCTGTAGCGAATATCATTTTTTTCTAGAATGATATTCATGGCGAAAATTTTAGTCCTTGGATAGAGATTTCTAATGATGTATCATGTGCGTCAAGAAGAGATAGTATGCCAAAGTTACGTCCCTGGAAAGTTGAAACACCAATTTACCCAAACGAGGCCCATAGTTTTGGCGCTTCATCTCCTAGGGTTAGGTTTTTGGATGCTTAGGATTATCCATTATTTCCCAATAATAAATAGGCTCTCAAGCCTCATTGTAACTTAGTTCAGAGGCCTATAGCTACCACATCTCTTCTCAGAGATAGCTACCAGTGCCCTAGCTAGTTTTATTTCCATTCTGTCTATAAGCAAATTTTAGTTCTTTGATATTAATGAAATGAAGTGTTATTTCCGCTGCATCTATGTATTTATGGTTATATGTTTATTCTGTTATGTTCCTACATAAATCCAGATCAAGGATGCACACTAGAGCCCGTGCCACCTGGCGCTCTATCTCTTTTTTGTGCCCACGCCAACCTTTTTGGGAATTTTTTTTTAACAAATTAGAGGCGGAAGTTTCCTTTAACCACCTCAGGGATGAGCCACACGAAGTGGTTAAACTTGATAAGCCATGGATCTCTTCCTTTAGGTAGTGGTTTTTACCTCCCATGAAACATTCTTTGAAGATAGGACTCCCCTCCATGATTATAGGGATCCTAAAATCTCCTTCTCCCTCTATATAAACATGCCTTCTCCCTTTACAAAAGCTAGCTGAACATATAGCCAAGAAGATGAATTGGAGAAGAGATACTATATCTGAGTAATCTATATCGAGAAGGTAGAACCAAGGAGAATTCAGTAGAGAGAGCCCCGTCCGAATTCGTGACGAGCCTTTGTGAGACACCATCCGCTGGAACCTTGTTGGAGGAGACCGCAACGTCGAAGCTTGGTTGTACTCTTCCTTCCTTTCATTAATATACTTGACTATGGTATTGGCTCCATCATTGTGTTATGTTTATTGATGCAATTTATTTAGTCTTCTATGACTGACTGATAGTTACAAATGTGGGATAGTATGTTGTGTATCGTCTTTTGTTTCTTGTGTATGTGCAGGTATCCGAGCGTGAGAATGAGTGGATCATGATATCTCGAACTAGGAGCGAGAGGCAGCCACTCTTTCTAATGACACAATAGCGTAGGACCTCTGGTAAGTTATCTATCGAGTCTCCATCCATTCGTTAACTAGGAATCGATGCTATAGCATGTCTTGTTTGTGGCTAGACCCACTCTAGGGCTAGTGGGATTGCCTCTGTCCGCAAAGGGGATTTACCTCACCAAAAAATTGGTGACTCTGCTGGGGATCAGTGTGAGTTTTTATTTCATCTATTAGGTCTTCTTATTGGTATTTTATTTCTTAGCTTTCCTTTTTTTATTATTTTTGCTGAGTTTAAGACCCCTGTTCAGCCCTAGAGGATCAGATCTGACCTCTGTTTTTCCAAAATTTTCCTTTTTTCTAGGGTTGGCTTGATTGGCGCGGTTTCCAGTTTTACAGTCATGCCCACTGGCGCTTGTTTCTAGTTTAGTACCTACGCCATCCCCTGTCTGGTGCTTATTACAGCCAGACAGTTGTGCCATTTCCTGTAGGTGTTACGGTTTGCCTTAGTTTGGAGTTTTTGGTTAGTACTTGTCTCTCTGGGTGTTTTCTTGACTTGATTTGAGTGGTTTGGGATTGTATGTGACTATGAGAAGCCTCCTTCCTTCGGTTTTTTTCCCATTTCTTGTCAGCATCATAGCCTTAGGGTTTTCTAGTGCTTTGGTATACTAAGCCTCCTGTAGGAGCTTCGGTCTTTTGTTTCACAACCACATTCATTATTTGCTTGATTGCATTAAGCTCTCTTGATCCGTTTGAGTGATTGCATTTGGTGGAATGAGTCTTGCCTCTTTCATTCAGTTGTGCTTCTTTTCACTCCAAGCATAGCTCACACTGCTTGTATGGGTCTGTTCTGACATTTTTCTTCGATTTGGGAGATTGCAGCATTGGTTTGAGTTTGTGTTTTGCTTACTTTTGAGTTGATTTAATTGTTTTGTTTCGACTCTCACATTAACATTATAGAACTAGTGTGAAGGTTTACTTTTCATGTCATTTAGTGCACTGTTTTCTGTATTACATTGAAAAAAAAAAAAAATTGTGCTTGTATTCTTACTTGCATTATGAAATTGGAAAATCTTTTGCATAACTAGAATTGGACATTCTAGGAAAGGTTTCTCGTTTTCATTAGCTTGCATCAAGTGTTGTATTGGATGCTTCTGTGTGTTCTCATTATTTTCTATTGCTTGAAAACACTGAAAATTTCTCGTAGATATATTTTCATCGAACGAAATGGTATTTTATGACATGTAGCTTGCATTTAGGGATTTGTGAGATCCAACATTCTGTAGGACCTTGGAATTGAAACATAAATACAAGGTCAACTTAAAATTTATTAAATTAACCTAAGGCAACATTGAAACTCAACAAAACATTTAGTAGTCTAAGTTAGAGACGTGTTCCGGCGTCTTTAAACCTAGCGGTTGTCGCTTGCCATCTAGCTTCAGACAGCACTAGTACGGACTTATGATCCCCGTACCGTTGAGTATATAAAGGGAGACCCCTCTAGGTTGCAATCATTTTATCCATAAGAAGCTGAGTTTGCCGCCTTGTAACCGTGATACACCGAACACATCATTCAGGGAGACTACCTGCATGTACGTCAAGTCCTTGGTTGATTTTTCTTTCATTTTATAACCAAGGTGTATATGGAAGTTCATGGGAACCTGGTACACCCTTTTACCTGTTGGGTGTGGAGCCTGATTATCTTCTTTACTTTGTATCACAACATTGGACCCCTGTACCTTAAAAGGGGCAGCAACGCCACCCGTAATTAATCGCTGCTGTGGGGGGTCCAGGGGGGAGGCAATGCTTTTTGGAGCCCCCCCCTGGCGGGGGTTTTCAGGGGTAGCGCCCTTGAAGCTAAAAACATATGTAAAATTGCCTTGTAAAAGTATAGTAATTTCTATTCAATCTGGGCCGTTCATTCGGAAAATGATCTGACGGTAGTAGTTATGTTTAGATTAGGGTCTTTTTCCCTAGAAGGCAACCCCTCGCTTTTATGAGGGCATTGTATTGCGGCTGTGCATTGTATGTGTATTCTCAGAGCGAGAAACAGAGAGGGAGACTGTGAGAGAGAATAGAGGATATTATAGCGGATCTGCTGTAGGTTTTGTCTCTTCATTTTTGTTGGATAATAGAAAGGAAGGACTGGCTGTTCGGGGTGGACGTAGCCCAAACTAGGTGAACCACGTATATCTATGTCTCTCTAGTTTTATGTGTTTTGCATGCTTTTATTTTCCGCATATTTTATGTGTTGCATTGCTCCATAATACATAATTTTTTAACATTACCTAGACTACCTGAGCAGTCATTTTTTATCTTTACTAACTCCATAAATTTGAAAATATCATCGAGCACTTGTCCTTTCACGCTTGTTTCAAACTGAAAGAGACTAGAGTCATCTTTGACTGTTTCTTGACTCTTAAAACATGAAACAAAAAATGTTTGGTTTCAATGTGGTAAAATAAACTACCTATGATTACATGCCCATTATAGTTTGATTACTTGGCCTGTCTTTGTTTTCCTTGGTTTTGATCCAAGAGTATTCATTTTCGATATTTTTCCTTTTTTGGTGTGCTACAATCACAGTGGCAGAACCATCAGTTTTGTCTACTCACAGTCCTTTCTCAAACAATTCATCTGAAACTTCACAGACCTCTAGGTCTGCCAAGCTTCAACATCATATCATCTCGTCAGAGTACCCCTTTGGGGAACCAGTTGAGTTACATTGGCATCTTTCAAATGCTTGGTTTGGGTTTAGGGTCGGGGAACATTTTCCCCCTATTACATCAAGATCACCATTTTTGGCTGCTATCATACCTCCTAGCCTCCGCAGTCTTTTGCAAGATCTCATGGTGGATTCAAACAGGGACTCGTCTCGTCCTAATGGCAGTGAGGGTATTCCAGTTTTTGATGAAGAATACCAACTTTTCATGGAAGACATCCATCAAGAGTCTGCTCAATCTTCACCATTGGTATTGCTTCCAGTTGGATGTAGTTTTTTGGGTCAGATTATAGCCGGTATTGCCTCCATGGCAACATCAACTCCGTCAAGGGGGCCGGTTCTCCCGTCATTATGGATGTTGCCGACGACACCTGTCTCGTCGACACCTTTTGTTACATCTGTCCCTACTAGGCCTACTGTCTATGTTGTTTTTTCGGCATTGGTTGTCACTATTCACTCGTCAGGAGTTTCGACTTCGGTAGAGACTTCGATTGCCATGGAAATCCCTGACATCCTTTCTTTTTAGGAGTATCAGTTGGTTGTTTAGTAATAGAGCTCCCAGACTAATTAGTCCCCTCAAGATCCTAATTGTCCTTATTTTTCTCATTATGGCACAGATGGTACCCCAATTTATTCACTTCTGTTCCAATATGATGAGCACAACAACCCCATCTATTTGCCTGCTCCTGAGGCTTATCAATTCATTAACAGTTTTATACCTACCTTTCCTATGCAACCTTATAACCAACAAGGACAACCCTTTCAGGGACAACCTTTGGTTCAGAAAGGGTATGCTTTTGGCCCACAAGGACAACCCTTTCAGGGAAAACCTTCAGCCTAGCAAGGGTATGCATATGACCCACAAGGGCAACCCTTATATGGACAACCTTCGGTCTAGCAAGGATTTTTTTACGGCCTACAAGGGTAGCCTTACAATCCTCAAGGTAAACCTTTACAAGCTCAGCCTGTGATCCAACCAGGGAACCTCAAGGACCAGCTGGGCAACTCATATATCAACTCATACCTTCATACAGTCCTGGGGGGTAGATCCATCCATCTCAACCTTTGGTGAAACCAGGACAACCATATTTTCTGATTGGTCCAAATGTTGCACAGCCAGGACCATCTTATGGTCCTGCTCCAGGCATAGCCTGGCCCACCACAGCCATCAGGCCAACCTGCTTTACAAAGGTAGCCTGGTGGCCCTCATCAGTCAGGTAAACCTAATCAGCTAGGCCAACCTGTACAGCCCATTAACCCTGCTCAGCCACCCCTCTACTCTGTGCCATAGTTGAATCAACTTGTGCACCTAACCCATCCAGCTCAGTAGGGACCTACTTATTAGCAGCCCATTCGACCCTAAGGCGATTATTACCCTCAAGGTCAATATCGACCTGTATACAATGTGCCTCAAGGTTCTGCTTATTACCCTCAACTGCCATGCTATACTTATATTCCACAGTAAAACCCTTATTCTACTCAATCGGGGCCCTCGTATACTCAGAATCAGTATCCTGGTTTTCAACCCCCGTATCCTAGTCCTCAGCCGCCATATCAACCGAATTATCCGGCTTATACCCCTTATAGTCTAAATCCTCCAGGACAGAACCAATGGGGGCAAAGTTATACTCAACCAGGATGGAGTATGGGTACGGGTCCTTATCGAGGACCTGCTATGACTTTTAACCCACAATTACCTTTCCTCATTGTTAGCCACCTATAATTTTTTGTCAAGCAAACAGGTGGCTAAATATGTTTTGAGGCTTCAAGAGAAACATTTCCCTTGAAAATATTTCATCCTTGAAGCCTCCATGTGTCTTTTTCCCTTTGAATAAGTCCTCACTGTTGTTTTCATTGAAAAGCCTCAATGTTTGTGAAAGAAATTGCTATAAAAAAGACTTCCATTTACCTTATTTCATTCCCACCAATTCCCCATTTTCACTTTTCTTCCCTTCATAAATTTCCTCCAAAATTCTTCTATTAGCCCTCTAAATCATCAAATTCCATTTTTAAACCTTATAGCTCCCTTGATTTGGTTTAGAAACTCCCTTTTCTACCTACCGGAACCCCCAAATTAACCTTAAAAACTTTGTTTTTGGCCTAAAACCCCTTCTTTACATTATAATACCCCTAAGCCCTAGAGGGCTTATACCCGTTGGCTCTCCCCCTCCATGAGACCCAAGCCCGCAATCGGGCGGTTAAAGCCTTTATAAACTCTTCTCCGAGCCTTTTTTCCTTTTATTTTATCATCCCCCGATGTGTTGATTTAATTCAATGAGAACTGTCAATCTCCACAGATCTATGGTTATCGAGCGCCTTTCATTGCATACCCCCCATTTCTTTTGTCGAAACACTAGATCTCCTATTGTGATCTTGACTGTCCAATGCATAGATCCAAAGGCTAGGATTTGTTTCCACCAGCCACATAGCCTTCTCCTTTCAAAAACACTTTGCCCCATCTTCTAATCATATCCATTCATCCATGCAGGTCCAATGGATAGCAATAAACCCGATGATTTTACCTCCGCCGCGCACCGTTCCCATTGCCCTTGCACCACCACCGTCATATCTTTCCGCCCCCGATCCAATGGCTAGGAGGCATATCACGTTATTTTTATGCCTGACATTTAATGCTCTGAAATTATGCGATATAAGTGGTTTTGGTTTGCCATGTGGCACGCGATGAGTGGAATTGCGTTGTTTTTACAAATTCTGCTTACCACTCCAGACCCCACACGAAAACCGCTCCGGTTTGCCGCTTACCGCCCTCCACATTGAACATTAATTTTAATCTCTGCCATTGATTGATTTAATCGAATGGTTCATACCCGATCTCACATCTTCCCCCTGCCTCCCATCTAACCTTTCAAAGGATTCCATCGAATGATCTAGGCCCTCCATCAAACTGATCTAACGGCCCGAATTTATTTTCGCCTCCGCTCATTCTCCTTTCACCTAGTCTCCCTTATGACCCCATCGGGTGATCACAACTGTCCATTATTGAAATCCGACAGCCATGATATAACCTTGCCCCATTCATTGATCTCTCCACTTAGCCTCCAAACAATCCCATCATGCAATATTAACCGTAGATCATCGGGGATTATTCTAATCCCACAGCCCAAAATCCTCCTCACCACAAACCTTCATCAGACTGTTTATCCTCCATTCCACATGGTTTTCCTCCATTTTTCACTTGGATCCACCATTTTCCTCGAATTGAACCACCAGCTCCACGGGCCTCCATAGCATTCCGCCCACTCCCACAGGTTTTTTCTTAATAGGTTTACTGTATTTTGCAGGGTTTGCAGGAGGAGAGTTAATTCTGTTCAATCACAGTAATGGTGATTTAGAGCACAGGAAGATATTTTTAGAGCCAGAGATTGCATAAAAGAATGCCTGAGAAAGGTTAAACGTGATTTTCATTAAAGCTCGGGTTATTAATTATTATTTAAGCCCTCCTACGCCATTAAAACTGCACATACACCAGAAACAGTCAGCAGAAGCAGAAAAGAGTATCAGTGAGAGAAATAAAAGTATTAAAGCCTATTATTGAAGATTTAGTGCCTATGATCCTATGTTTAAAGGGCAGAGACACAAATGAAGGCTATAAAGATGATTAAAAGGCTTAATGAAGCCTAAAACACATGAAACAAGCCATATTTATTTTTTAATATCAACAGAACATTTTCTCCAAGAAAGGACTAGCTACATGACTTCCTCCATCTTCCATCGAACCCCAGAACAGCTATTACACTGACAGGAGCTTCTGAAGTTGTCAGGACAACAGTTATGGAAGTATGGAAGACCTCAAAGACTTTCAATCACCTTACTTATATTAGAAGACAGAACAGAGTACCTGCAATAAGAAAGTACTTCAAAGCACATACCTGAAGAGATTATCAACCTGACATAGACTTATAGTCTAGCCTAAAGAGTACAAACAAGTCAATACAGAGCCATTAATCAGAGTGGCCATATGCATACTTCATCCCCTTTGTCTTAATGAATCATTCAAGTTCATATCCACTACTCTACCTCATCATTCACCTATAAGTATTCATTGAAATTTTTTTGTTGTTGGTTGGGATTCTATTAGTGTTAAAACTTTTATTGAGGGGAAGTGGTTGAGTAGTCTGTAATATAGTAGGATGGGAAGAGAATTTTGATTGTAAAATGCCACTAAGCTCAAAGTATGTGACTAGTTTTTCACATCGATTAATCAATTAGATTCACAGGATCCTGGTCTATATTATCAGTGATGTTTTACTTACTGCAACTGTTTCCTTTCATGTTTATCAAAATGTCCATTATTCTCAAATAAAGAAAAACAAGTATAGATTAGGATATGATGCTGGAGTATCCTAAATCTCACTGTAATATTTATCTTCATATTTTCTGCTAAGTTGTGTATCTAAGAACTAATTCATCATAGTTTAGCCAGTTTATAAGTTGGCTGGCCCATGCCTACTTATGTATGAATTTGGGGTTAGCTTCTTATATGTTCTTGATTGGATTAAGCTGAAAGAATTTGGAAACTAGGAGATTAGAGCTAGCCCTATCTTACTAGGTGCATCTTCAAACAACTAACCTTTCTAAGATCCCTTTGAGTGAGTGTCAAAAGCGTTGAAGGTTAAAAGTCTTTTTATGATCTTAGGCCTTATTTTATGTTCAATATTTAATGTTTTCTACCATTCTGAAAGTGGTTATGAGGATTGCTGGATTTTTTTCCTTCAGATTATGCTGAAAGCAGGTCTGGATTTAAATGACATCTGACCTGATCTTAAGCTACCCTTTGTGTCTTATTGAGAGTTTCCTTTGAAGTATGTCAAAATTAGGTCTGGATTTAAATGACATCTGACCTGATCTTAGGCTTCCCTTTGGTCTCTTTCTTTCACCTAGTCTTAATGTTCCATTCTACCATCTATCTAAAAAGACACTTTAGTATAGATGACTTGCCCTATGGAAACCCTTGGATATTTTTTATGCAAGTAATCCCCTTTCATGACTCCATAGCCCAATGGATTAACCTTTCTCTTGACCTACATTCCCATGCTGAAACATCCTTCTATTCAGTTCCTTCCTTACTTCCATAACCTTCTCAGTTAATGATCTCCAACCAAACAATCAAAATAAAACAAACCCTTGTGCTTCATACCTAGCCTAATACCTCATTTTGAACCTTAAAGATATATCATTCTTTACATTTATAGAGAGATCCCTCTCTAGATCCAGGAGGGCTAGATCTTAGGATCCCAAAGTGGTTTGATGTTGTCTTATCTTTTGGTCTTTCCAATCTAGCCAAAACATAGGAACCAAAAAATAATGGAAACTCCACTGAGGATTTCTGAGTGAACTTCATATTAGACACCCATAGGACCTCAGAAGACCAAAAAATCTCTGGTTAGGTTGGTATTCAATTGTTGATGGTGGACAGAAACCTGCTTCAAACATTCAAATTCATCCACCTAGGGACTCCACACTCTATAACTCTCAAAAGACCAAATGACTCCACTGGTAGAAGACTCTGAACTGGTTGAGAATATTCAGTGACCTATTTTCTGATTTAAAAACATGCTTCCACATATACAACGGAGATATGCCCCAATGAGCAGGGATCATATCCTTGGATTCCCACACAAAATGACTGAAGTAAATTTGTTAAAAAACCTGCCTACCTTTTAGGGTGAAAAGGTTGATGATCCCTAGTTAATCTCATCAAGTTTCATATACATGTGTGGAGGTTTAAATTTGAATGGCATGAGGAATGTCTTATGAAAATGTTCATGGAAAAATTAGAAGATAAGGCAAGGGAGTGGTATGAATGGTTAGAACCTAGGAGTTTGTTTTCTTTGAAAGATATGCACCAAGTATTTTATGAGAGATACAAAGAAAACTCTCCATCCCTATCATGGGATTGTTGTGATAAATCTCAGAACTTCATATGATACCTGTTAGATATTGATGGGGATCCGGTTAACATGCATCCTAAATATCTGTTAGAAGCCATTCAAGAGTTTAATTTGCACATTAATTATCACAAGAACTTGGATGAATCAGCTGAGGAAGAAGGCAGTCAAGAGACAATAGAAATTCCTCAAGATATTTCTGAAGATTCAAATAATGATTCATCATCCCTTATATCTGAGGCCCAAGATGACATCCAGCCTCAAATTCAGTCCTCACAAGAAATAGAGAGTTGCTGCTCTTCTGGTCAAAGAAATACAAGAAAATCTTCCCCTTTGATAGAAGAGGAAATAGATCAGATCATCAATAGACAGCCTGCCTCTGAGGTCTTTTATAGGACACATACTCTTGCCCATTCATCTACTGAGCTTAATTGTACATATCCAGAAAGATCTCCTGTAAATCAGAATGAAGAAATACTTGTTGATAATCGAGTATGTCTAATTGGTAGCATTACTTACTTCAATGATTTTCCTAGTTTTTATGTATCTGATGATGATGTTTTCCAAACAGAAGTTGATCTTGCAGAGCCATAATTAGTAGATTTGTGGGAGGAAAGTCATTTCCATCAGATCCAAGAAAGTAATGAGCCAAGTCAGGCTATGTATGATACTGATGGGGAAAGTTATGAAAGTTTAGTGATAGATGAAGATCCATTTAATTTTCACTCTGTTATACCTCAGATCATCAGTAATAGTTTCCATGTGATTGGAGATCATCAGCCTTTCATATCACAGGGTGAAGAGGAAGATAATGAAGAATTTTTTGAGTAGTTTGGAAACAAGGAGCCTTCTCTTGAAAAGGAGGAAGCAATGGGACAAACCCCTACTCAAGGACACATTAATATTTTCACAGAGCTCAGCCCACTAGATCAGAGGATCTTAGAGCTACAAGAGGATAGAACTTTCAAATATGACGAGTCCTCCAGTTTAGATGATGAATATGAGGAAGATATTCTTTCTCAAAAGAATCTTTTTCTTGATCCAGTGGAAGAGGAAGAAATATTGGTTGAAAAAAAATTGTCAAATACTCAAAACCAAGTATTATTTCAAGATCCTTATGCTCATTTCCTGCATACATTTAGAGAAGGATGAAAGGTCATCATGATTAGCTTGTTGCAGACAACAAGAAACATTTTAAAAGTTGTAGCTAAAGAGCAAAGAGAATGGGAGTGGCCCTGCCTATCCAACATGCTCAAAGAAATGAGCAGAAAAGACTAGTCATGGGATCATCTGATTGACTGGATGTATTGGAAAATAAGATTAGTTAGCTAGACATGTAAATATTTCAAGGTAGAGTAGGATAGGTAGGAAATCTCAATAAAGCTCAGCCTGTGAGCATTTATTTAGTTGTTTTTAATTTTTGCAAAGTTTCAGTCCATGTGCAACTTGTCTTTACGCTATGGACCCACAGCAAACCATACTGTCTAATCTTGGTTTGTATGTGTTTAAATTTCTATTGTAGAATGTAGAGAAAGAAATCTTCTAGATATTTTAATCCTAGAAGATATTAGTGCACGTAGAGAAGCTATGAGGAAAACTATATAATCTGGTCTCATGGAGTAATAAGGGTAGCAGTAGATAGGTTTATTTTCCTGTTTGAAAAAAATTGATGATGTAAAAGGTTTGCAAGTCTAAACGCACCTTGAAGAGAAAATGCTAGGACAATAGAATGGGTAGGTATTTGTTTCAGAAAATGTTTTCTGCTGATTCACCATCCATCATGTTTGTAGTAGCTGATCAAAGAAAAGAAGAAGATGTGTCAAGTACCAGGCATCTGGCCTACTCCCAAAGATCATTTTCTGATATTCTTAACACCTTCAAGAAGATTTCATCCCCATGTGGAGCCACTGTTAGCCGCCTATAATTTTTTTTCAAGAAAACAGGTGGCTAAATATGTTCTGAGTCTTCAAGAGAAACATTTCCCATGAAAATATTTCATCTTTGAAGCCTCCATGTGTCTTTTTCCCTTTGAATAATTCCTCACTACTGTTTTCATTGAAAAGCCTCACTGTTTGTGAAAGAAACTACTGTAAAAAATACTTCCATTTTCCTTATTTCATTCCCACCAATTCCCCATTTTCACTTTTCTTCCCATCATAAATTTCCTCCAAAATGATTATATTAGCCCTCTAAATCATCAAATTCCATTTTTAAACCTTATAGCTCCCTTGATTTGGTTTAAAAATGCCCTTTTCTGCCTACCGGAACCCCCCAATTATCCTTAAAAACTTTGTTTTTGGCCTAAAACCCCTTCTTTACATTATAATACCCCTAAGCCCCCGAGGGATTATACCCATTGGCTCTCCTCCTCCATGAAACCCAAGCCCGCAATCGGGCGCTTAAAGCCTTTATAAATCCTTCTCAGAGTCTTTTTTCCTTTTATTTTATCATCCCCCGACGCGTTGACTTAATTCAATGAGAACCATCAATCTCCATAGATCGACGGTTATCGGGTGCCGAAACACTGGAGCTCCTATTGTGATCTTGACCATCCAATGCATAGATCCAAAGGCCAGGATTTGTTTCAGCCAGCCATATAGTCTTCCCCTTTAAAAAACACTGTGCCCCATCTTCTAATCATATCCGTTCATTTGTGCAAATCCAACGGACAGCAATAAACTCGATGATTTCACCTCTGCCGCGCACCTTTCCCATCGTGCTCACACCTCCACCGTCAGATCTTTCCACCCCCCATCCAAAGGCCAGGAGGCATATCGAAATATTTTTATTCTTGACAGTTAATGCTCTAAAATTACACGATATAAGTGGTTTTGGTTTGCCACATGTCGCGCAATGAGTGGAATCACGTTGTTTTTGCGAATTCCGCTTATCGCTCCAGACCCCGCACGAAAAATGGTTCAGTTTTCCGCTTACTGCCCTCCACATTGAAAATTAATTTTAATCTCCACCATTGGTTGATTTAATCGAATAGTTCATACCCGATCTCACATCTTCCCCTTGCCTCCCATCTAACTTTTCAAAGGATTCCATCGAATGATCTAGGTCATCCATTAAACTGATCTAACGGCCCAGATTTATTTTTTCCTCCTTTTATTCTCCTTTCACCCAGTCTCCCTTATGACCCCATTGGGCAATCACGGCCATCAATTATTGAAATCAAACGGCCATGATATAACCTTGCCCATTCATTGATCTCTCCACTTAGCCTCCAAACAACCCCATCGTGCAATATTAACCGTAGATCGTCAGGAATTATTTTAATCCGACGGCCCAAAATCCTCCTCACCAGAGACCTTCATCAGATTTATTTTTCTCCATTCCACATGGTTTTCCTCCATTTTTCGCCTGCATCCACCATTTTCCTCGCATTGCGCCACCATCTCCATGGGCCTCCATAGCATTCCGCCCACTCCCACAGGTTTTTTCTTAACAGGTTTACTGTATTTTGCAGGGTTTGCAGGAGGAGAGTTAATTCTCTTCAATCACATTAATGGTGATTTAGAGCACAGGAAGATATTTTGAGAGGAATGCCTGAGAAAGGTTAAACGTGCTTTTCATTAAAGCTAAAGTTATTAATTCTTATTTAAGCCCTCCTACGCCACTAAACCTCCACATACACCAAAAACAGTCAGCAAAACCAAAAAAGAGTATCAGTGAGAGAAATAAAAGGATTAAAGCCTATTATTAAATATTTAGTGCCTATAATCCTATTTTTAAAGGACGAAGACACAAATGAAGGCTATAAATATGATTAAAAGGCTTAATGAAGCCTAAATCACATGAAACAAGCCATATCTATGTTTTAATATCAGCAAAACATTTTCTCCAAGAAAGGACTAGCTACATGACTTCCTCCATCTTCCATCGAACCCCATAACAGTTGTTACACTGACAGGAGCTTCTAAAGTTGTCAGGACAACAGTTATGGAAGTATGGAAGACCTTAAAGACTTTCAGTCACCTTAATTATATCAGAAGACAGAACAGATTACCTGCAATCAGAAAGTACTTCAAAGTACATACTTGAAGAGATTGTCAACTTGAAAGAGACTTCTAGTCCAACCTAAAGAGTACAAACAAGTCAATATAGAGACATTAAGGAGATTGGGCATACGCATACTTCATCCCCTCTATATTAATGAATCATTCAAGTTCATATCCACTAGTCTACCTCCTCATTCACCTATAAGTATTCATTGAAAATTTGTTGTTGTTGGTTGGGATTCTACTAGTGTTAGAACTGTTATTGAGAGGAAGTGGTTGAGTAGTCTATAATATAGTAGGTTGGGAAGAGAATTTTGATTGTAAAAGGCCACTAAGCTCAAAGTATGTGACTGGTTTTTCACATCAATTAATCAAGCAGATTCACAGGATCTTGGTCTATATTATCGGTGATGTTTTACTTACTGTAAATGTTTCCTTTCATGTCTATCACATTCTGTTATTCTTAGATAAAGAACAACAAGTATAGATTAGGATATACTTTTGGAGTACCCTAAATCTCACTGTAATATTTATCTTTAAACTTTCTGCTAAGTTCTGTATCTAAGAACTAATTCATCATAGTTCAACAAGTATAGAAGTTGGCTGGCCCATGCCTATTGATATATGAATTTGGGGTTAGCTTCTTAGATGTTCTTGAGTGGATTAAGCTGAAAGAATTTGAAAATTGAGAGATTAGAGCTAGCCCTGTCTCACTAGGTGCCTCTTCAAACAGCTAACCTTTCTACGATCCCTTTGAGTGAGTGTCAAAAGCATTGAAGGCTCAAAGTCTTTTTCTGATCTTAGGCCTTACTCTATGTTCAATCTTTAATGTTTTCTACCATTCTGAAATTGGTTATGAGGACTGTTGGATTATTTTCCTTCAGAGTATGTTGAAAGCAGGTCTGGATTTAAATGACATCTGACCTGATCTTAAGCTACCCTTTGTTTCTTATTGAGAGTTTCCTTTGAAGTATGTCAAAGGCAGGTCTGGATTTAAATGACATCTAACCTGATATTAGGCTGCCCTTTGGTCTCTTTCTTTCACCCATTCTTAATGTTCCATTCCACCATCTATCTAGAAAGACCCTTTAGTATAGATGACTTGCCCTATGGAAACCCTTGGATAGTTGTTATGCAAGTAATCCCCTTTCATGACTCCATAACCCAATGGATTAACCTTTCTCTTGACCTACCTTCCCATGATGAAACATCCTTCTATTTAGTTCCTTCCTTACTTCCATAACCTTCTCAGTTAATGATCTCTAACAAACAATCAAAATCAAACAAACCCTTGTGCTTCATACCTAGCTTAATACCTCATTTTGAGCCTTAAAGATATATCATTCTTTACATTTATAGAGAGATCCTTCTCTGGATCCAAGAGGGCTAGATCCTAGGATCCCAAAGTGGTTTTATGTTGTCTTATCATTTGGTCTTGCCAATTTGGATAAAACATAAGAACCACAACACTCACCACGTTGGAGTTACTGGATGTGTCCAAATTGACAAATGATCCCATTCTTCATAATCCTTTTTGGCATCCAGTTCCAACAAAGGTTCCAAGTGATTTTCCCAAGTTTGAGGGCAAGTCTAGAGAAGACCGCCAAGCACACGTCATGACATGGCATTTATGGTGTTCTTCCAATTGTTGGGTGGATGACTCTGTTCGACTCTGTCTCTTCCAGTGCACTCTCACTGAATCTACTGCTAAGTGGTATATTGAAATACCTCGTGGCATCTTTCAAGATTTCAACACTCTCGCTCTGGAGTTCCTTACCCATTTCCAGTTGCCAGTTCGTTACGAAGCTGGGACGCATATCCTAACATCCTTGAAACAGGACCGGGCTACCCATATCTCAGAACACATTCATGAATGGAGACGGTGTCGTCGCCTGATCAAGTTTGAAATTCCTGATCAGCTTCTTACTCATTGGTTCATTACCTCTTTTGTCAATCAGATTGCGAAAGATATCACCATGGGGGCATGTGTAACCGAGGAAAAATCCATTGCTCATGCCCAGTACCTTGATTTAGTGTACTCCCAATCGAGCATTTTGTATGGCATCTTGACTGAGGCTCCACGACCTAGGACCTTGAAAACGCCGGCTACCCCATCAGTCGATGGAGTTATTGGTTCCATGTCTCAGAATTCATGCAAGTCTTCCAATGGGAGGCAGAAATCAAATTCTTCCAATAATTTTGCTCCTCAGGCTATCTCGGATTCTGGTAAAACCTTAGAGGTCAACGTCGTTTAGGCTAATCTTGTAGACAAGAATTCCAAGGGGAGAAATAAGGGAAAAGGAAGGGCCAAATCTGATGCCCTGAAGCCAGAATCGTATAAACCTCGTGCTGATGATGGCTCACTACGAAATCCGAAGTATCCCTGTCTGATTCTTGATGAGGAACAATACACTAAGGATTTTCCTAGATGATCTGAGGTTAGTCAGTTGCTCAGAGGAACTAAGGGAACTCCAGTGGTCCTTAAAGAACCTTTCCCATCTTAGAAAACCCAAATGGTTAAGAAACCTCCACCATCTGCATCGTTTGGCTCTCAAGTATTCATGATGAATGGTTATGCACCCGTTTCCATTGCTACTCGGTCAAAGGATTATGCCGGATCACGCCAGGTAGCCAGGAAAGAGGTTGTTGATGGTCCTCCTCCCCCACCTATATCTGGTCCTCTTGATATTGAAAGGCCCAATGTTGAACCTATTGTATGGCCACCTTCTAAAGGTGTTCTCCAGAAATATTCTTATAATATTAACGCCGGTGCTGCTCAACATTACAGTATTGTTTAGGACTTAGCACAGGCGCCATCCACCTTCTAAAGGTGTTCTTCGGAAATATTCTTATAATCCTAACGCCCGTGCTGCTCAAAATTACAATATTGTTGAGGACTTAGCACAGGCACCATCCATGATGTCCGCGTTAGAAGTGCTTTAGAGTTGTCCGTATCAATAGAAAGCGTTGTTATCTGCGATCGACGGTATTGACCCTGCCGATTCTAGCCTTCTCTCTTTTGACTTATAGAACTTCGTCCCCTGATTTCTGCACTAGATTGCACTTTTCATAAAAGTCATAATTAATGGTCTCAACATCCATAAAGCCATTATAGACAAGAGTGCATCTACCTGTGTCATGTCATCTGCTTGCTGGAAGGCTATTGGCTCTCCAGCCCTGACATCGTCACCCAATGCCCTTGAGGCATTCAATGAAAGGGAATCGAAACCCTTAGGTGTTCTCGCTATCTTGCCGATCATGCTATAAGGAAAGACAGTAAAATTTGAAGTAGAAGTCGTTGATGACAAACTCAATTACAATCTTCTACTCGGTCATAGTTGGACTCACGTTATGTTGTGCATTCCGTCGACCCTCTTTCGACTTCTAAAGTTTCCACACGAGGGAAAAATAATTACTGTCGATTAGTTGTCATTCTTTACCTCGTCTTCTAAGAACAACGTGTCATACGTGGATCAGATTCCTTCTCCCCTTGATAGTGTAGGGCCGGGTCTTTTCAAAGATCTTGCTCTCATGGGTATCTTTCCCCTTCCACCACCAAATACCATTCAAGTTAATATGGTCTCTCGGTCAGATGAACCTTGGATCATCCATTTACCTGAACAAGTTGATTCATTTGGAGATTCGATGCTGCTTATTCCAATTGAAATCAATTATTGTGAGCTTACAGCTGCATCTGCTTCTCCCCCTCCTGAAGGTGCTCCTTTGAGCATGTCTCTCAATGTTTATTCTCAATCCCCCTGGCTCGGTGATGTAGATTCGCCTGATCCTTTGAAAGAAGTGTTTCCATCTAACAAAGATATCATGGAAACGATGTCTCTCGAAGATATACCATGGAGCGATGTGCATCATCATTCCTCGTTTATGCCTAGCCTCGAGGCAATGTCTAACTGTCTTGAGAGTTTTTGTCTCAAGTTCCTTATCTGCCACTTCAAACGCCTATTTTGACTCATGAAGTCTTCGCTAAAGGTAACTTGGGTAACATTACTCAAATGATGCCTATCGACATTTTCGTGAAACTGGGGATTGTCGAGAACATCCATGTACGAGTCACTTTCTCTTTCGAGGAAGTCCAAGTGTATACTAGCCTCTTTCGCGAATTCCATGATGTTTTCACCTGGTATTACAAAGAGATGCCTGGAATTGACCCCAGTATTGTGGTTCATGAGATTCCCACCTACCCAGGTGCGAAGCCTATTTGCCAGCGTTTTTGTCCAGTGCATCCTCGGAAAGCCGCTGCTATAAATGATGAAGTTGAAAAAATTCTCAAAGAGGGTTTCATTTATCCGATTCCTCTGACAGAGTGGGTTTCTAATATTGATCCTATGGATAAGAAGCAAGGATAAATTCATGTCTGTGTTGATTATCGTGATATCAATTAGACCTATCCTAAGGATAACTATCCCATCCCTTTCATCGATCAGATCATTGACGATTGTGTAGGGAGTGAAAGTTTTTCCCATATGGATGGTTTTTCTAGTGATAATCAAATCAAAATTATCCCATCTGATCAAGACAAGGCCTCTTTTATCTGTCCTTAGGGAATGTTTGCATATAAGAAACTCCATTTTGGCTTGAAGAATTCTGGGGCTACGTTCCAACGCGTGATGTCTTATGCCTTTCACAATATTCGTCATATTGTTCAACCATACCTGGATGATCTTCCAGCTCATTCAATTGCACAAAAATACCACTCAGACTATCTCCACTAGATCTTTCTTCATTGTAGATGCTACAACATTCAGCTCAATCTGCATAAATGCTTCTTCTGCATAAATTCCGGTAGAATTTTAGGATTTATCATATCTAAATATGGGATTAGCCTTGACCCACTTAAGGTTGAGGCTATTGTTAATCTCCCCTCCCCATCCTCATTACACCAGCTCCAGAGCCTCTAAGGGAAAGAAAATTTCTTATGTCATTTTATCTCGAATTACGGTGAAGTAGCCAAAGGATTCACACAAATTTTAAAGCAAGATGTCTCTTTTTGTTGGGATGAGACTGCTCAGCAGTATTTTGATAGGCTTAAGACGTTGCTTATCAACGCTCCTCTATTACGTCCTCGAAATTACCATCGTGATTTCAACCTCTATCTAGTTTCCACCTTCAGTACGATCGCTATGGTTTTGGTTCAAGATGATGATGATGGTAACGAGCATGTAGTTTACTACTTTTCTCAGAACCTTCTCGACCCTGAAACATGTTACGCACATGTCGAGAAGTTAGCACTGGCTGCGGTCCAGGCTGTCCAGCGTTTTCATCATTACATCCTTTTATGCATGGGTGACCGTGATTTCTGATTGTAACCCCATGACCTATATTCTATCTCGGTAGTTGCTGGGGGGAAAATATTCGAAGTGGATCGTTATCCTCCAAGAGTTTGATTTGGAGTTTACTACCGCCAAATCAAAGAAATCACTTGTTTTTTCTGATTTGATTTGTTCTCTCGCCGCTGACTCTGCTCCTTCTCATTTGGAGGATCATATTATGGATGAAACTCTTTTCTTGATTAGCACCCTTGATCCATGGTACGGTGATATCATCATGTATCTCCAAATGTCTCCTTTTAGGTTTGAGTTAACGAAAGATGCCTAACGCCGCGGTTGGCATCAATCGCAACCTTATCGTATCGTCGGAGATACCCTCTATCGTGTTGGAGTTGATTCTATACTGCGCCAATGTTTGAACCTCGAGGAAGCTGAGGAAGTTTTAAATGACTGCCATAGTGGCGCCTGTGGTGGTCACATGTCTGGCTATGCCACCGCACAGAATATCCTTCGTGCTGGCTATTTCTAGCCATTCATTTTTAAAGACTACATTGTTGCAATACACAAATGTCATGCATGCCAGATATATCAACGCAAGATGCGTGAACCACCTGTTCCTTTACACCCTGTCATTACCGTTGGTCATTTTTCCAAATGGGGCATCAATTTTATGATGTGTAACCCTCGTTCGGTCAGGGGGCATGCCTATGTTATCATCGACATTGATTATTTTACAAAATGGGCCGAAGCAATGCCTACACTGGCTGCAGATGGTAAGACAATGGCGCAATTCATATTCAATCATGTTATTGCTCGGTTTGGTGTCCCTCAAGCCATCGTTACCGATCATGGTTCTCACTTTCTGGAATATATGATGGTGGAGCTGACGTCTAAGTTTGGTCTGCATCACGACAACTAAACGCCTTCTTACCCTCAAGCTAACGACCAAGTTGAAGTTGTAAACAAAGTCCCTATTACAATGCTTCAACAAACAATTGGGATCCATAAATCAAATTGGCATATCATGTTGTTTTCATATTTATGGGCTTACCAAACATCAATCAAGAGTGCAACTGGATTTATCCCGTTTAAGTTGGTATATGGTCTGGAAGCCACTCTTCCGATTGAATGTGAAATCCCTTCACTCAAACTAGCTATCGAATTACTGCTTAATACTTTGCCTGAGGAAGAGCATCTCCTCTACTTAGAGAGATTGGATGAAACTCATCTCTTAGCTGCCTTGGTCATCAAAGCACAGAAGAAATGAGTCAAAGCTCGTTTTGAACAAACAATTTCCCCTCGCTCGTTTATCGAAGGCGACCTCGTTCTCCTATACAACCAAGCTCATGACAAGCTAGTAGTAGGTAAATTCCAACCCATGTGGCATGAGCCCTACATTGTCAAATGTGTGTTACAGAATGGGGCTTATGAGCTTATTTATTATGAAGGTTATCCCCTAGCATAGCCCAAAAATGGGTTGTACCTGAAAAAGTATTATGCTTGAGTCATTCATGCATAATATGTGTACATAGGTGATTTGTTTCATTTTTTTGCATGCTTTGGTTTGATGTTCTTTGTGAATTTTTTTCTGCTTATTTGGGTCTTTTTTGTTATGCAAATGTTTATTTCCCCTTATGTTGGTTTCGCGGATGGTGCTTCCCACAGTACCAAGAACTTTTCTTTGGCAGCCTGGGTAATTTATAATCCTATTGGTGAGTTGATTAACTTACAAGGTTATTTTATAGGACCAACTACAAACAATGTCGCTGAATATAGTGTTTCTTTGGAACTATTAACCGAGGTAGTTAACCTCAGCATACGTGCATTGCTTGTGAATCTGGATTCACAACTTGTTGTTCTTCAACTTAATGGTCATTATTCGGTTCGAATCCTCTGGATTTTGAGATTGTATTTGTGTATTCATTTACTTGAAAGAAATTTTGATTTCATTACATATCAACATATACCAAGACGAATGAATATGTAAACTGATGCAATAGCTAACATTGTGCTAGATATACATTTGTGAAATATATAAAACATCATCATATGTAAATAGACCCATGTAGAAAATAGATGTATATATATATATATATATATATATATATATATATATATATATATATATATATATCAATTGTTTGCAACGTGTGCATCATAAAACCCAAAAAAAAAATGTATATGTCTGTTTCAGTTACATCGCGAGACAACATGTCTCTCAAAAATTTGCGGAAGTAGAAGCATAACTGCCTAATCAGCGTGGTGCTCAAGATAGCACGTCACCACCCATACCAACAACCTCAGTAAGCGATGGATATGACTCGGCACCCCTACAGTGTGCCTCTGATAGGCTCGAGGCACATCATCCAAGTGAGCATAGTCTGGGATCCCATGGGCGAGTCCTCCAGGTTTTGTACTATCTCCTCCTCGCCACCCTCACCGTGATGATCAAAATCGCGAGGAACTTGCCTTGCTATCAGCAACATACCTGCAGGACGTTCTAGGCCAACATCTGCATAGATATAAGAGTTCTGTTAGAACATGCATATATACCAAATAATCATAAACTCATGAAAATAAAAAATGAGTCTCACCTAGCTCTTCGTTCCAATCCTCTCCCTCCGAGAGCGGGAGGTCTAAACCACCAGTGAAGTGAGTGCTGGTGTAGGACCAATCCTCCACGACAATTAGTTGTCATCAGAGCCGATCAAAAAACTCTGGTGTCTAGGACATCTGTTGGCCACAACCCACTCTAGGCATAAATGCAGCCCATCTGGCCATCCATGGCTCTCTGGGTGGTGGCATTAGGAGAATAACCTCCTAACGCTAGAATATGGGTAATCGTTCCAAGAATAATGATACCATAATCAATCCATACCCAAAATTCTTTAGTTTGGTCTTCTTGCACTTAGTGAGTTGCCGTTTGATGTTCATCGTCACAACCCTGGCCCAATTGAAGAGAGTCGGGTTCATACACTCCGTGGCAAGGATCAGTTGTGTCTATGTGGCCTCATGCGGTGCTTGCGATCCTGCAGCCCACGTGATAGTGTGTAGCACTAATTTTAGTGCCAAATCAAGGACGGTTTGGATGTCCACTTTGCCACTCCCTATTCCTTTTCATGCCCCTCAGCACACCTTTTCAATTACCATTTCCATGCTTTCTCCGAAAGGACAGGTACCAGTCAAGATAGGGACTGCACCCCTACGTGACAATCTAGTGATGAAATACACATCGGAAAATTCGAGTTCGAGCTCCTGATCCCGAAGTACAATTTTTTCTTGATCTTCATCCCAAATTCTTATCAAATATTGAAGCAATTCAGGTTGAGCCTAGAGGCCCGGTGTCAGGAAAAATTTCTTGAGTCCACAATTTTTGAGGGCATTCCTGCATTGTTCATTTTCCATGGCCTGTTCATCCTCCTCACTGTGTTCTCTCTCTTTCCACTTAATTACGATCTTTTCTACTTGGTACCTACATGCATTTTTCATATGAACATTGTAAGACTCCTTAGGAATCAAAATTTGTAATCAAATGGTTTCATTTTCTTAAAATTGAGGTGGATTTTGGGTTGCGCGGTTGGCATGACCCCTGTTTAAAAAGGGTCGATTGGCGCAGGTCCGTGGTCGAAACCCATGCTAACCATGAAGCCCTAGTTTTTACAAATCCTCCCCTAAGGGATTCAAAATGACAATTAAACGTAATAAAATTTAGCTCAAAATATGGCAAATGGTGTCAACTCTTACCTAAAACTAATGGAATCCAGATTGGTTCAATGGACTGCTCACAATCGTCGCCACAAGATCGCAAGGAAAACGGGTCACTGTTGCTTTGCAAAGAGGTAAAAGTGAAATGTAAATAATTTTTACCACTTATGGTCTTTTATAACTTTTTGAAATCTTAAATTAGGTTTTAAAACATATTTATCTATTATTTTATCATATTATTATCGAGAAATACATTTTATACACGTCTTTTTGTGTAACGATAGGTTTTCACATGGTTATGACGAAGCATGAGTTGTATTTTATACTTTTTTGGACTTGGTAAAAACACGAAAAAGTCACTTCTGGAGTCACCTTTCAGCTCTTTTCTAACTCTTTAAAACTAAAAATATTGTCGAGTCACTTGTTGTTTTGAACTCGTTAAATTGGCTGCGAAATGATATTTACCTAGTATACGTTTACCCATTTTTCAGGCTAGGATAGATTAATTACAAAAAAGGTATACCTTAGCCTATCATAACTAAGAGGTTCTCTCAGACATATTTTTCTACCTTTTCAAATCTAAGAGACTACTTATGAAAAGGGACTGCTGGAGTTTTCTTTTCCACTGTCTTTTCAAACTCTCTAAATATGAAAAGATGCAGAGTTCTCCCTTTGTCAGACTCGTTAAAACTGATGACATCAGACTCCATTTTCATGACGTTACCGAGTTCCTCCTTCCTAGGTCTTTTAAAATGTACTAGGTTGGATTTGTCAGAAGGACAAACTTACATCGGGTACTCACCATAAAAACATTACCCGAGTTCCTCCTTCCTAGGGCTCTTAAAATGTACTAGGTTGGATTTGTCGAAAGGACAAACTTACATCGGGTACTCACCAGAAATGGTGGGGGAAAATGGAACCAGATTGTAGTCATGTTGGTAGTATGTCGCTTTTGAACATGGCACTTGTCTGCATTCGTGTTAGGTTGGGGACATCTCATCTCATTATTTGTTTGCCTCCATGGGTTTGGGTAATATATTTTTACCACCCATCTACTCTTTTCCACGTCGCCATGACCTTAGATCCCTTGATGTGAAACACTGCCAAATCTAGTGTCATGCCACCGATATGTTCAAGAGAATTTTGGCTCTGAAGTTTTCAACATCCCTTTGATTCTCTGTTGGTCTTGATTCAAAAACATCATATTCCTCTATCTCGTGTTGACGATGTGGGAAAAATTATGGCCCACCTTCGATCAAGGTCACTTCCTGTTGACTCCAACTCATTATCCAGGAAGCTGATCTAGAGACTCCCTTCAAGTAATTTGGAGCCTGTATGCCTCAATGGAAGGTTATTTGCATTTGACGTAAGGTCCACATCATTGGCCTTCGATCGACTGACTCTACAGGTGTTCGACATTAGATCACTGTTCAAATTCTGTGGATTGTACCTTTAGTACCTTGAGAGCCATTGTCATTATTGGTGGTTTCTCTTGCGTCTGTTAACAAATTTTATCATTGGTTGGTAATCAGACGATTTTCTTGCATGTTCGACTTCAGCTCACATATTCGCATGCTAGAATTTGTACTTTTTTCGGGTCGAGATGGAGCGCAAGACCTTGGGTTTTATCTGATGAAATCCAGGCTGCGGGTTCTTTGTGGATTACTATGACTTATTATATCACTCTTCTGATTATATGGTTGTGACCATACCTAGGTCTCTTTTTTTAATCCCTGCTGCTGGATGGTTGTGTCCATACCTCAGATCTCGCTGTTTATGTACTCTATTTTGGATGGCTATGCCCATGCCACATGTCATGTATCAAATATATCAATTATATTCGTACTTTCAGGTCTTCCGATAGCAGTGTTTGGGTCAAACAAATTCTCATAAATCATTTCACCCCTCCCTCTCTCTCGGACCTCATGCTTTAAGGGGGCATCTGTTACACAACATTTTTTCACCGTCCCTGCAATCCACCGCCCCACATATTGGAGGGTCTTTCTCGTGACTTGTGAGCAGTGTCATACTCTAAAAACACCTTTTTTTCATCCTTCTGCATAACGACATCATTTCTCCTATTGAACATTTCCTCAAAAAGCCCACAAAAACCTATGTTTTGGCCTTGACGCGGGTAGCCAGTTCACCCCTTGCGCCAATGTGGAGGATGTACACTAGAGCTCGTGCCACGTGGATCTCTATCTCTTTGTTGTGCCCACGCCAGCCTTTTTTGGAATGTTTTTTAACCAATTAGAGGCAGAAGTTTCCTTTAACCACCTTAGGGATGAGTCACACGAAGTGGTTAAACTTGATAAGCCATGACTCTCTTCCTTGAGGCAGTGGTTTTTACCTCCCATGGAACATTATTTGAAGATAGGAC
This sequence comes from Pinus albicaulis, assembly GCA_034641835.2. Classification (NCBI taxonomy): domain Eukaryota; kingdom Viridiplantae; phylum Streptophyta; class Pinopsida; order Pinales; family Pinaceae; genus Pinus; species Pinus albicaulis. The sequence continues at coordinate 142,088,722 of CM076569.1, read as the reverse complement.
TCCCATCTATGATTATAGGGATCCAAACCTCTCCTTCTCCCTCTATATAAATAGACCTTATCCCTTTACAAAAGCTAGCTGAACATATAGCCAAGAAGCTGAACTTGGAGAAGAGATACTATAGCCGATTAATAATTATCAAGAAGGTATAACCAATGAGAATTCCATAGAGAGAGCCTCGTCCAAATTCCTGACAAACCTTTGTGAGACGAGCTCTTCTAGAACCTTTTTGGATGAGACCAAAACGTCGAAGCTTGGTTGTACTCTTCCTTCCTTTCATTAATATACTCGATTATGGTATTAGTTCCATCATTGTGTTATGTTTATTGATGCAATTGATTTAGTCTTCTTCAACTGACTGATAGTTAGGAATGCGGGATAGTATGTTGTGTATCGTCTTTTTTTTCTTGTGTATCTATAGTCACCTGAGAATGAGAACAAGAGGATCATGATCTATCGAACTAGGAGCTAGAGGTAGTCACTCTTTCCGACAACATAACAGCGTAGGACCTCTGGTAAGTTATCTATTGAGTCTCCATCCATTCGTTAACTAGGAATCGATGTTATCACGTGTCCTATTTGTGGCTGTACCCACTCTAGGGCTAGTGGGATTGCCTCTGTCCACAGAGGGGATTTACATCACCAACAATTGGTCCCTGAAAAAGGAAAAAAACTACCAAAAATATATGTTTCTGCCCTTATTTTTTCCTAGGCAGTGCGCTAATACCAGTCTTGGGAGAGATGATTTTTGACAGGGCATATGGGCACAATTTTGGAAGTTGAAGGCATATTTCAAAACTAGACTTAGAGATCTTTCCAATGAGCTATCATTGAGCTTCTTTGGACACCGATAATTCCTCCAAACATGGCTTGCAAGAGAGGCTATGTTTCTATCATCGTGTTGCACTTTTGCGAGGAAATTGTCATTTTCACCATCTTCAGCATATTTTAACTTTTTGACTTTTTATCTTGAGAAATGGAAAATTATTGATGTAAAAGGTCAAGATAAATGTAAATTTCATTTTTTTATTGTTATCTAGGGTAGATACATTATATAAGTCCTCTAGAGGTCAAATGAATCAACTTCATCTCTTTTAGAGGCAAATTGTTGAGTTTTCCTAGTCTTCAGATTCTTGTTTGAGAGTAGGTGAAACTGATCCCTATCTCATGGATTCGACTCTGTGAGGCTAGGAAGAGTTTTTGAGGTCTATTTTATGTATTTTACTAGTCATTGTAATGGTTGGACTCACTTTGAGCTTTGGCATATCAAGGGACATATTTGTATCAGTTTGGCTTGGACATTAATGATAAATTTGCAGTTATTTCTTTGGGATCCGTGTGGTATGCAGTGTTTGACATATTTTTTTCTTTATGATAATTTGTATGAATTTATTGTAAGCTCATAAATCATTTCCATGTCTATGACATGCTTAATTTCAAGTTTAAAGGCATAATTCATGTTTCATGCTCTATTTTGGGGAATTTTGCATAATTTTTTTTATTTTCTTCAGTTTAGGGAGAATTCATTTCAGATGCTCTTCCTAACTCCTCAATAGACTATTCACCTCACCATAATCATATTTTAATTTCAAACCTTCTACCTACCCTTCCCCATATAATACTCTACAAATTTTGACCTAATTTCCTTGCCCTAGCTGTTTGACTCCTCCTGGTCCAGCAAAACCCTACACAAATCAAAATAAAAACCCTGAGCTACTATACCTAGCCTAATATCTTCTTACTTCAATCATTTTGACTGTGATCCATATGGAGAGAGCCCTCTCTTGGACTAGTAGGGCTAGCTACTTGGCTAAGGGTGGTTTGAGGTTACCTCGAAATTGCCTCTCTCAGCTCGAGGTTCAATCTGAGTAATAACATTTTGGTGACTCCAATGGGGAAGAAAGAGTAAGATCAAACCAACTCAAGAAATAAGTTTTTATTTAAACTCTTAAACATGTGGATTATAGCTTTACATTTTACTCAAAGTATAAATTGAAAAATTTGTAAAGTGCATATTTGTTTTTGAAATTGGACATACTGGCTTCTCGAAGATACATGAGATCCAACCCCGATCCGAATCCTCATACCATTGTCAGTGATCCTTAGAACATTGGAAGAAAAGCTAAAGTTGTTATTGAGACTTCTAGTTCAGTTAGAAATCAATCATAAGGAATTTCTATCCCCAGAGCTCATTCATTTCTCAAAGGGTTAGAAAAATTGAAAGATACTGAATTTGATGTAAATTTTGAACAAATTTTATTCCAGAGAAAATATTTGAGTTGGATTGACAAAACAATTGTTGATTCCTCCATTCCCTTCCACAGTCCTGTTGAACATCTGTTTTCATCCTCCCAATCAGGGTCACAATGAGGGACACAACTCTTACAATTTCTTAAAGATTTTCAAAACTATTCTTCGCAAGTAAATTCTTGGGTGATAAGAAGACCTCAGTTGTCAACTGCTTCTACAAGCACTTCATCTACTGTTACCCAGAATATTCCTTCTCCCCCACCTCCTTCTTCATTTGTTGTTCATACTACTCAATCAGTGACCAATCCTCCTACATCAAGCATCCACATCCCTATTATAAATCCTCCACCTCCAGTCATCATGGCTGCAAGATATTCCCACCTTGTTCTCCCTCAGAACCAGGGTGCTATGCCGACAGATTATCAAAGTAAAATCACTTAGTTTGACAATACCTAGCCTATGACAGCTCAAAATCACATAGATAAGATGAATGACATTTTTTACCTTCATGAAATTGGTATAGAGGATGTGAAAATGAGACTATTTGCACAAAGTCTGGGAGGGGAAGTAAGAAAATAGTTTAGAGCTCTACGAGCAGCCACTATTGACACCTTAGAATTTTTGCATCATCAGTTTGTAGAAATATGGGAAGAAAAGAATAATCTCCTTCAAATCCTATCTGAATATTAGAACATCAAAAGGAATGTTCGTGAGTCTATTCAAGATTATTGTGTGAGATTTAATGCAGTGTACAATGCTCATCCTGCACATATCAAACCTCCGAACGGTTTGGATTTGGTCAAATTTCTGGAGGGATTTGATATTGATATGGCATATCAGTTTCATGAACGAGATCCTACAACATTAGAAGATATGTAGAAGAATGTTGTAAGTGTGGAAGAAAATTTGTTGTCAAAGAGAGAAAGGATGATATCAGAAAAGAGGGTGGCTATCAAAGAGGAGACATTTACTTCTGATGCAAAAATGGATTCATTACTCCGTACTATGGAGAAAATGAATGAATTAATGTCTATCTATAATAGACTTGAACGACATATCCGGAATCCAAATTTCAGAGGGTAGCAGCCTCAGTTTAGAATCAAGCAAAAATAACAGAAAGCACCTAACCAAATAACACAACAACAATAACATATCAGGACCCCGTTACAAAATAATTATGTCCAAAGAGGGGAAGAAGAGGAAGATGAATATCTGGTGGTTGAAACAAATCATTTCTTTACAGCAGATGGCTTGCCCATGTCCCTGACTGAAGATGAGGAGTATATTGAAAATATGGATTCTCAAAAATATGAAGACTATATCTTGGCAAATGATGATGATTTGGAAGCATAATCAGATGCTTACCAATGTGGGTATATGAATGTTTTGAGTGCACAGAAAAAACAATATTCCTTAAGGAGCGGAGATGTACTTGTCAATCCTATTGAAAAAATAAAATAGGTCCAGTCAAAGAATGATCTTTCTAATAATAAGAGAAAGGGTAAAGAACATGCAGATCAGAGTCATAGCAACATCAACCAGCCATTAACAAGCTCAGCTACTAAAGAGAGAGTCACTCAGAAAAAGGATACGAGGGATCAAAATGATAGAAGAGATCCTGTTGTCAAAGAGGTAGATAAAGTCACAACTTTTAATTTAGAAAATGAAATAGATAAATTTAAAGTGCCAATTCCTTTGACAGAATTAGTGAAGAATAGTCATTACAAAAATCTGGTGTCTAAAATGTTGCTAGTTGATCCCTTGTGCGATATAGTTAATGTTGAAAATGACCACCCCAAGCTCATTTTCGGTCCATCTATAGATGGTCAATTAGAAGAGAGTGAGGTTCCTCCTTTTTATTTGAGCCTTAGACTGCATGAGTACATACTTCATAATGCTATGCTTGATTTTCGTGCCTCTCACAATTTGATGCCTAAGGCTATTATGGTAAATATGGGCATAGATATCATGCGAACTTATCATGATTTGTATTCATTTGATTCTGGTAGAGTTCGCTACATTGGTGTCATCAAAGATTTAGTGGTTTCCTTGGACTAAATCCCAGCCAAGAATGTTTTGATGGATGTGGTGGTGGTTGATATGCCACCTCGTTTTTCCATGCTACTGTCTATATCATGGGGAGCTAAACTCAAAGGTACTTTACAACTTGAATTCTCTTATGCTATTGTTCCTATTTTCGGGAAATTTAGGAAATTGTATCGAGAAAAGAAAATGAAATATATGATAACTAGTAAGGATAATCCTATCAATCATCTGATACAGGCTGTACATATAGATCTAGAATCTTTTATTTTATATAATGATGGAGATTTGAATTATGTAAATAATGAGCTAGTAGTAGTAGAAGATGTGCCAAAAGTTTCATAGAGTTTCAAATCATCTCTTGATAAAGAGAAAGAAATGGTCCCTTCTTCCGAAAAACCTCTTGAAGAATAGAAATTCAGCACCAAATAGAAAAATGAGGTGACCAGCCAAGGTAAATAAGAACTAAAAGTTAAATTTCAGCATCTAGAAGATGAAGAGGGCCTTTGGAGCATGGATTTGAATGGTGCTTTGGGTAAGGGAGATGTGGGTATTGGTATTTCGATCCGAAGTCTTGTTTGTAAGTTAGGTGGAATTCTATGTAATGTTAGAGAATGCTCTTATAAGATGGATTTTGACTGTTCTAATAATGAAGCAGAGTATGAAGCATTGATCATAGGTCTCAATATTTTGAAAAAACTTGGTGCAAAAAGAAATTATGTTTATGGTGATTCTGAGCTTCACTTCTCAGCTTGTCCTAAATATGGATCCCTGTTGGGATTCGAAACGTCAACCATTGTTTGATCTCACTGTGGATAATCTAGAGATCTCTTCATCAAACAATAACCATAGAAGCTTGAAAACCAAAAATAATTTTTGTTTATGGTGATTCTGAGCTTGTCATAAAGTAGGTGAAATGAGAATATCAAACAAAGCATCCATGGATGAGAGCCTATAGAAATGCAGTCTTGGATATCTTAAAATGTTTCCTAAATATACATTAATAGCAATGCTAAGAACTCATAAAATCATTGTGGATTTTCTTGCTATGGTAGCAATTAATCTCAAAATTCCGATGAAATCAAGTAATAAATTTGAAATTCATGTCAAACATAGACCTAGTGTTCCAGATAATTTAAGGTACTCGTAAGTTTCTTGGGATGACAAGGAAGCTAATATATTTTTATAGAATGAAGGAAAATTCAAAGATGATTGTATTGATGATGTTTTTGATGTTGATGATCAATACATAGAGGCCAATCAGATGAATGTTTTGCAGCTAAAAGATAATATTATTCCTAGAGGTATTATACCTTTAGAAGATCTGTTCGATTAGGATGATATGGATAGAAAGCCAACATTGACTCCTACAGAAAATAGTGTGGAAGATGTGAACATTGGAACATCAGACAAGTCCATGATGGTTAAGTTGTCTAAGACATTATCTCCCAAGGCGAAAGATAAGTACATTAAATTTTTGTCTAAATTTTATTATATTTTTTCATGGGATTATGAAAATTTGAAGGTTTATGACAAGAATATTATTCAGCACACTATTTCCATCAATCCAGATCAAAAACCTTTCAGACAGAAGTTGAGAAGGATAAATCCCAAATTGTTGCCATCCATTGAGAAAGAGGTAAACTGATTGTACAAATCAGGTATCATTGTTCCAATTAGGTTTTCTGATTGGATTTCAAATTTGGTTCCAGTAAGGAAAAAGACCGAAGAGATAAGGCTATGCATAGATTTCCAGAATTTGAATAAAGTATCTTTAAAGGATAATTACCCCCTTCCTAAGATGGACCATGTTCTACAAAGGGTACTTGGAGCATCATGGATGTCACTGCTTGATGGTTATTCAGGTTATAATCATATTTTGGTACATGAAGAAGACCAAGGTAAAAATTCTTTCACAACACCTTGGGGGACCCTTCAATTTATTAAAATTCCATTTGGACTCAAGAATGCAGGGGCTACTTTCCAGTGGGCAATGGATACAGCCTTTGATAATGATAAAGATGTTTTCTTAGTGGTGTACCTAGATGATTTGACAGTATTCTCTACTTCTGATGATCAAGATTTGTATCATTTGAGAATTATTTTTTATAAATGCAGGGAGTTTGGAATTTATCAAAATTCGAAGAAGATTCTTTTTGCCATGGAGGAAGGCAAACTTCTTGGTCACATAATTTCCAAAGATGGAATTTGCATTGATCCTTCCATAGTATAAGCCATTCAGAAGATAGATTTTCAGCGAAACAAAAAGGAGATACAAGATTTAAATGGTAATATGAACTTCTTACACAAATTTGTTCCTAATTTAGCTAAGTATTTGCGAGAAATGACGAATATGTTGAAGAAGGAAAACAGTGTAAAATGGACCATTGATGCTATGAAGTCTTTCAACTTGGTAAAGCTTGCTTTAACCACAATCCCTATTTTGGTTAGTCCATATTATACTAGTGAATTCATAATATTTTCATTTGCATCTGAGCACACCTTGCTTGCGGTTTTGATGCAAAAGAAGGATCAGGTTGAACAACCTATTTATTTCTTCAGTTAAGCCATTAGAGATGCTACTCTTCGCTATAACATTATTGAGAAATAATCTTTAGCCCTAATCAAATCTTTGAAAGTTTTCTGGATCTATATTCTACATTCACATACTATAGCCTATGTTACAAATGCATCAGTAAAAGAAATTCTCACACAAACTGATCCTGAAGGTCAGAGAGGTAAGTAGATAGAAAAAATGCTATATTATGATGTCGAGATCAGGCCTACCAAATTGATCAAGGGACAGCGGTTAGCCAAGATGATGGCCAAATCCAACTTGCATGCTCTAGACATAAACCTTATTGCAGCAATGTCAGATGATGAAGAAGATGGAGCTCTAATATAGGTATAAAAAATGTTTCTCACTTCACTGCGGTATTCCAATATAGTATATGTTATTTAGCACTTATGTCCTCCTCTTGGAATGTCAAAAATTTAGGGTAGGTCTTTGAAATTGAAATCTGCTAAATAATACATTCTAGGTAGTGCCTTTTCTTGGAAAGATCCGGGAGGTTTTATTTTGAATTGTCTCGTTGAAGATGAGACTAAAAAGGTAATGGATGAATTCCATAGGGGAGATTGTGGAGGCCATTTGTTTCGGAAAAAAACAGCTAAAAAAGTGTTGAGAGCAGGGTATTATTGGCCAACATTATTTTCTGATTTGTATAAAATAGTCACAAACTGTCATGAATGTTAGGTTTTTCAGGGAAAAAGGAAACTCCTTCCTCTTACGTTAAAACCTGTTGTAGTAAATGCTCCTTTTCAATAGTGGGGACTTGATTTTATTGGGGAAATTCATCCCACATCATCAGCACAACACATATGGATTCTAACAGCCACTGACTACTTCACAAAGTGGATTGAGGCTATTCCTACAAGGAAAGCTACGGACACGGTAATTATTCAATTTTTAGAATCCAATATTTTGTCTCGTTTTGGTTGTCCTCACAAGATTATTACAAATAATGCTGCAAAATTTAATTCAAAGAAGATGGTTGAGTTTTGTCACAAGTATAATATTAGACTGGGCCATTCCACCTCATATTATCCACAGGGAAATGGATTATCTGAGTCCTCTAATAAATCTTTGGTGAATATCATTAAGAAAATGTTGGAGGAGAACAAGAAAAATTGGCATAGGAAACTTACCAATGCTTTGTGGGCAGATTGAGTGAGCACCAAGAAGTCTATAGATATGTCTCCCTTTGAATTGGTTTATGGTATAGATACAATGTTTCCTACATCACTTGCAGTCGTAGTTATAAGATTATTGCAGGAGGCAGATAGTGAGGAAGATGATATGCAATGTCAAATCAATTAGATGACTACTCTTCAACAAACAAAAGAGAAATTTTCTCAAACTAATTCTAAGATTTAGGAGAAAATCAAGTTTATTTATGATCACAAAACCAAAGTAGATAATTTTCAGCTGGAGGATGTAGTGTTGTGGTGGGATGAAAGAAATGAAGATAAATGTAAGCATGGGAAGTTTGAAAATATTTGGAAAGGACCCTACAAGATCTTGGCTTATCGAGGATAGAATGCCTACTTGTTAAAGGAGATGAATGGATAGGAATGTTTAGGAGGACCAGTCAATGGTAGGCTCTTGAAACATTATTATTTATGATACAACTTCCGAGAGAATGTTTCACTTTCATTGTAAATACCAGTTTATATTTTCTGCAAGGTTTGGAGAAGATAATCATCCAATCTTGGGGCCCGAAGTGAAGGCTATAAAGCTTGTTGATTTTTCTTTTTAATAGAGTTTTGGAGTTGGTTTTGAATTAGTGTCAGAGTCAGTGTTTGAGTTAGTTCCTAGTCACTTTAAATGGTTTCTGAGTCAGTTTAATAATCTGCAGTCTTTTGGATTATTTGACCATATTTACCCAATGGTTATGCACTTGGTCTATAGTGTTCTTGACACATCCAAGGAGCTAACATCCCCAATAAGGCAAATTTTAGTGTTATTATTTGCATACTTCCACCTAGGATCAAAACACATTTTCATGTGCATATTAGATTTCCCATTTTGAATAAATTGTTCATCATTCCATTCGGTCATGACATAAAAATTTTCCACTGGTGGTTTTCGTCAAATCAACTTCTTTCTCCCTCGGAAGATCATATTGGCTAATTAATTTTCATGATTCCTTGAGCATGATAACACCTATGGATATGCTCTGTCCACTTGGAAATCTTTAAAGTCAAAATCTTATTCAAAGGTCAGGTCAAAAAGCAGTCCCATTAGGTCATTAAGGTTTTTCATTTCTCAAGGTCATTCCTTCATTCAGATAAGGTCAACACATATATGATAGGGATAAAATAATATAATCATGATGCATTTATTATACTTTCAAAGTTGTAGTTTTAGTTTAATGACTTTTATATCAAAATGTCATTTTGATAGAAAAGTCAAATTTGTAATTTATTTCGATTTTTCCAAATGTAATTTTATGTTATTATATGTAATAAATGAAATCCAAAATCTGTCAAAGTGCAATCATGTCCAACCTAAGTGAGCAAGGAAAGCCAAACTCCAGGTTGATCAAGCCTGCAATGCCAAAAGTTCAGAAAGCAAAAAGAATATCAGTATCAAAGAAGAAAAATGAACATTAGAAAAGTGGGTAATTTAAATCAGATTTCAAATACACTAAAGCTATAAAGCCCACCAAGCACTTCAAAACAAGTCATTATTTCCACTCAACAATTAAGAGTCTGCAGAAAAAGAGAAAATCCGAGTTTTTGAGAAATTTGGGCAAAAATCTCTTAGTGCTGCGTTTTTTCACCTAGGAGCTGCAATAATGTCCGAGCATTGCATTAATACCCAATTGCGTTGCGCTAATTCCTAAGAAATGCAGTGTATTTTACACGTGCACTGCACTAATAGCCAAAGGTGTTGTGCTAATGTCCAAGTGTTGCGCTAATGCACAGTTTGGTCTATGAGCCTCAAAACTCAATCAAGGTGCCTCCAAAACTGTAGCAAAGTTTCTCCTAAGCCTTCGATAACTAAGTAACAATGAATGTCACCCCCTTGTTGTCTTCAAAAAAAAATTTATGGTGATTTTGTCTTCTTTGTGAAATTTGGAGGTTGGATAGCCTATAAAACCCTAGTTTCAGTTTTTTTTCCCATTATTCCCAAATTTTCCACTCATAAACCTCACATGTTCTTCCTCCATCATATCCCTCCTCCCTAGACCTTACTCCTTCCCTAAAACACCATATCCCTATTCCCTCAAGCCTATTTCACTCCCCATCCCCATCTACCTCATCCCTAGGGTTTCAAACCTTTCAAACTCAAAATGTCAGAAGAGGAGGATAGAGATATCAGTGAGGAAAAATCACTAAAGAAAAGTGATCACAAAGGAGGGAAAATTAATATATTTCAACCAATAAACACAAGGGAACTCATGGCCTCTCCTCTCACAGTGTCTTTTTTCAAGCATGTTGGTTGTTTTGAGCTTTGTTAGAAGGTGCAAAAGATTTAGTATCACCCTGAGTTAACAAGGTTTTTCATCACAAATCTTCATGATGGGCATGCCACTATTTATGGGGTGACTTTTACCATGTCCACTACTGTTATTTAAACTACTATATGGATCCCTAATGTGGGAGAGAAATGGTTTAAAAAGGTAAGCATTGATCTGAGTTATTATGATCCATACCTCAAACCTAGATATAAGGATGATAAGAATTTTTTTTTCCCTTTCTCTCATCTCCTTGACCGGTATGTCCCCATGATGAAAATAATCATGAAGTATTTCACTTGTGAGGGGAGATTTTCTCGACTCTATTCATACCATATCAGACTCCTCATGCACTTCACTAGAGTCATAATGCTTCATATACCTTACTATCTCTCCCAAAGCACTGACAATATGGCATACATTGTACAAAGGAGGCATTATAATAATCAAATGCAAAGTATTTTTCACCATTCACTCATTAAGATGGTAGTCATGCATCATCTTGAGCATAAGAAAAGTTCATGTGATACCTTCATTGAAAATGAATTTTTCACTACCCCACGTAGTCATCATGAGCAGAGCATCCCTTCATCATCTCATCCTCCCATATATACTTCTCCATATCAGCCTGCTACTCATATATCATCACCTAGTCATATGCCTTCACCTCATGTTGACCCTACCTTTTCACCTTTCCGCAATCTGTCACCATCACTCCATCATGATACTGGACCATCAAGTAGTGAAAAGGACATTGATGAAACTTGTGCTAATTTGATTGATGTTGAACCATTTCTCAAGAACTATTAGAGAGGCCACATGCATGTCTTTACTTCACATGGAGTGAAAGGGGCCATGCCTTCTTCATCAACATAACAAGTAGACAAGGGCAAAGAGACAATCATTGAGGAGCAAGAGGACAAGCATGAAATAGAGCAGAAGTTTCAACTGATTGACCTTGATGAGGAGGATGAGGATAAAATCACTAGTGCATTGATTAAAAGAAAAAAGGAAAATATTAGTGAACTAAAAGCTAATCTCGACAAAGCACAATATGTGATTGGTTTTCATGAGCAAGAGAATCAACAACTGAAGACCAAGCAGATTATCAGTGAGGTAAAGACCATCGAAGCAAAGAAAGTGGCAAAAATGGCTAAAGCATTGTTGGAGGAGACCTTGGATAGATTTGGTGAGATTTATGATGAGGAGGATCAACCTCCTATAGAGAGACAAAAGACAATAGGGCTAAAGAGAGCTCTAGCCTGTGAGAGATACAGAGAAGCTGAGTTGGCAGAGCAGCTCACTCCAAGTGCGCTGCTTGCCCTTGAGATTACCAGAGATAAAGAGTTATGGATTGATAGATCCAATTTGCATCTAAATATATTTCTAGAGAAGGCCAAAAAGGACAATTATATTCAGAGGAAAATGGAAAAGCATTATGCCATGAGAAACAAAATTGCAAGGGCTAAGCTTAAACGAGCCCATGAAAAAATTCAAGCTTTGACCGAGAAAAAGGAGAAGGAGAGGCTAGACATACTTTCTAAGGTGTCTCTTCATGCCTATAACCCTTGATCAGAAAGTAAACTTACAATTTCGACAAAGTTTGGCACTTTTGGCACTGTGGTGCATTTTTTGGATTTTCGGGCAATTTTGACACACATTCACACTGCCATAAACGCAATGCCCTTGGAGCATCCAATAAATGAATGGTCACCACCATCATGTTCATAATCATGAGGACATCAACTCCATCAAGTTTTAGAATATTTGGAGGAGAACTAGTCCCTCAAAAAGGAAAAAAACTACCAAAAAAACATGTTTCTGCCCTTGTTTTTTCCTAGGCGCTACGCTAATACCAGTCTTGGGAGAAATTATTTTTGACTGGGAAGATGGGAAATTTTTTGGAAGATGAAGGAATATTTGGAAATGAGACTCAGAGATATTTTGAATTAGCTATCATGGAGCTGAATTGGACACACGGAAGGCCTCCAAAAGTGGCTTGCATGAGAGGCTATTTTTTTCATGGCGCTACGCTTTTGCCAGGAAATTGTCATTTTCACCATCTTCAACATATTTTGAATTTTTTACTTTTATCTTGAGAAATGGAAAATTATTGATGTAAAAGGTCAAGATAAATGTAAATTTCATGTTTTTTTTTTATATATATATATAGGGTAGATACATTAGATAAGTCCTCTAGAGGTCAAATGAATCAATTTCCTCATTTGGGAGTAGGTGAAACTGATCCCTATCTCATGGATTTGACTCCCTGAGGCTAGGATGAGTGGTTTTTAGATATATTTGAAGTATTTTCTCAATAATTGTAATGGTTGGACTCACTTGGAGCTTTTCCATCTCAAGAGACATATTTGTATAAGTTTGGCTTGGACATTAATGATAAATTTGCAGCTATTTCTTTGGGATCCATGTGGTATGCAGTGTTTGACATATTTTTTCCTTTGTGATCATTTGTATGAATTTATTTTCAACTCATAAGTCATTTCCATGTCTATTATATGCTTAATTTCAAGTTGAAAGGCAAAATTCATGTTTCGTGCTCTATTTTGGGGAATTTTGCATAATTTGTTTATTTATTTAGTTTAGGGAGAATTCATTTTAGATGCTCTTCCTAACTCCTCAATGGTATATTCACATGAACATAATAATATTTTAATGTCAAACCTTTTACCTACCTTTCCCCTTAGAAAACTGTGCAAATTTTGACCTAATTTCCTTGCCCTAGTTGTTTGACTCCTCCTGATCCAGCAAAAATCCTACACAAATCAAAATCAAAACCCTAAGCTACTATACCTAGCCTAATATCTTCTTACTTCAGTCATTTTTACTATGATCCATACAGAGAGAGCCCTCTCCTGGCCTATTAGGGCTAGCTACTTGGCTAAGCGTGGTTTGCGGTTACCTTGAAATTGCCTCTCTCAACCTGAGGTTCAATCTGAGTGATAACATGATGTACGATGGATGATATCCATAAAGTGCCACAAATGGGGTCATTTTTGCTATGGTATAGAAGAAATTTTTATACCACCTTTGAGCTAGAGGTAACCACTTGACTCATTGTGTTTTTTTGTCAGATACAAAAGAACGAAGATATCCTTCCAAAATTTTGTTCACTATCTTAGTTTGACCATCAGATTGAGGATGAAAATATGAGCTACGAGCTAGTTGAGTACCCAAACAAAAAATAATTTCGTCCAAAAATTTCTAGTAAAAATTGGATCTCTGTCACTTACAAGAATCTTTCGGTTTCGATGTAGCTTTTGAATTGTTTCCATAAATGCAATAGAAATTTTACTTTCTTTAAATGGATGAGATGATGCACAAAAGTGTGCATACTTGGTAATTCTATCAACTAACACCATGATGACAATATTTCTTTCAGACTTAGGTAAACCTGTGATAAAATCCATTGAAAGCTCCTCCCAACGTTGACTTGGAATGGATAAAGGTTATAGAAGACCTAGGGTCATAATTATATCAACTTTATTTTGCTGGTGTTAGTCATCAGTAATTTTTGCTGATATCAAAAGATGACTAAATTATGATCATATATTTCTAGAAAGAATATTTGAGAAATATTGTGGGTTCTAGAAATATCACTGCCTTCATTATCCTAAGTTAAACTATTTTCACTATCTTTTCCTCTCTTTGCCTCCTAAAAGGTCTACCCCACTGTTGCAAAAAGGGGATTTTTCTCATTTGGCCTGTTTTGTCTCATTTCATCACCTCACCTCACTCTCATTTATGGCCTTTTCCTCTGAAAAATCCATTTTCTCCTTTCCTCAAGGCCCTCATAAAACCCCTTCATTTATCATTTTTTCCTTAGACATATTACACAATGTAAAATGCTCCTTTTTTACATTGTTTAAAATTGAGTCTTAAACTATCGGGTCCTTTTAAATCTATTAAAAACCCCGTTTTTATGTATAAAACTGCCCCTTTTGATATAAAAGGCCTTAAGCCCCTCTCTTCTAAGCCCCAACTGTCTTTTGCCCGCATAAGACCTTGCCCTTCTGCTATCCTTTAGCCCCTTCCCATATAAAACAATACCTCCACCCTTTCCATTTGCATACACTCCAAAACCTTATATAAAGGCCCTTAAAACCTTTGAAAAATAAAATGTGGGCCCCGCCTTTTCATTACACCCACGCCCTTCACCGACTCATCCGCACCATTGATTAAAACCTCGAGCCCCGCCTTCTGCTATACCCCGCTTCCATTCAGATTATGCCACCTATCCCTGGGCTCCACTCCTAAAACCTACTTGCCACTTCCTGAGCCATTCCACACCATTGATCTCTGAACCTGAGATTCAATGACCCAAGACACATATCACAATTTTAATTATGATCGGTTTAAAGCTTTATAACCCACAAGAAATAGGCGGTATTCTACTGCCACATGTTGAACCCTGGGGTATATCACGTCCATTTTGCTATAAACCACTAACCACCCATTACCCACACGATAAATCACTTATGGTTTTTCAAAACCACTTTTCCCCTCCATGCCAAAATACAATTTTCTCCCGCCTTTGTTTGAATATCTCCTAATTCTGCCTTCAGAACCCTGTCCCTGCGCCCTCTGCTCTTCTACAAATGCCTTCCGACGGCCCAAAACCCCATAAAAAGCAGTCTTAAGACCTCCCCGCAGGTTTTCAACTAACAAATGTGTTTTATGTGCAAGTTTAATGGCAAAATGCCCAACAGGAACTCCGATGGTCAAAAAATGACCAAATTGACCTTTGGGTGATGATCCAAGAGGATATTTCAAATAAAATATGGTCGGGGGATTTGTATTAATGTTGATCATCGATGAAACATGATCATCAAATGATCAAATAAACCATCCTGCCACGAAGAATAGCCTCCCCTGCACACAATTAACACAAGAAATTGAAGAAACAGTGAAAGTGAATAAAGAAGCAAGATTAGGGGGCTAATCCTAATCGAAGGATAAAAATAGAGGATTAGCCCAAAAAGCATAAAGTCAAAGAAAGAATGAAGACAATGGAAAGACAAAATAATAATGGCAAAAGGATCAAAAGAAATAAAATAAATGATTAAATAAATAGAATAGAGATCAAACAAAATTAAAGAGAATATGATAAAAAGAAGACAGTCAAAGCATAAAGACAGAGTTTATGGCTTAAAGACAGGGATTAAAGATAAAACAAAGGATAGATTAACAAAATACAAATTCGAATGACTCGGCCTGTGGCAGTTATTCCTTTCAAAAGATATTTGTGCCACGTAGTGCTTTGTTTCCCTCAATAAAGCATTAGGTAGTTATTAGACTGACTCAAAGATATTTATATCTTCTAGATATTTATTGTAAAAGTTATGAACAGGCCTTAAAGTCAAACATTTCACCTATTTTTCCTTAGGAGTTAAGATAGAAGCTATTATTGAGAGAAATATCTGCAGATATTCCTATGTTGAGCCTTGCATGGTCTTCAAGGTTAGGAATTCATTAACTCTGTAATAAATGACACTCAAACCCTAGCTTAGCTTCACCTCCTCATTTGCAGCATAAATACTGCATTTGAACTCATTATCTCATTTGGATTTGATGACTCTTTGAAGTAATACATAGTCTCTTGGAAGTTGAAAAGAAATTGATGTCTTGGAACTTGTGGATGCCCTGATTTGTTTTTTGATGGAGGAGGCTAGATCACTGTATCCCTGAGCTTGGTTGTTGGTGAAGTGCTTATAATATGTTATTATTATTTCCTGTTTCATTATGTTTCCATATTTCTGTGTTGCAGTAGAATAAAATTTTTAGGCTAAGAAATGTCTTTTGAAAGCACCTTAGTTATATTTATTCTTCACTTCCTTAATGTTTTCTTCTACTAGGACATTTTAGAGAATTCTTAATTTCTCACTAGACCCCCTAAGATTGTTTATTTCATAACTAGTTGAATACAATTGGTATCAAGCATGATTTATGGTTTTCCATGCTTACTTGCTGCCACTAAAACACTGTTTTTGAAGTCTCTCTCTAAAGTACCATTCTTTAAAGTCTGCCAAAGAGGTTTTGTTTTGATCATACCCTTTGTTCTTGCTTAACTAATTGTTTTAGAGATCTTCATAACTATAATCAAGGATGTTTAGGAGTTCCCTCTTCTCTGATTACAGTTATATGTGTGTCTTAAGTGTTTTTTTTCCTTGAAAGTGAAATCACTAGAAGTTAAATGAGTTTCCCATTCTATATTTCATGGGAAAAGTTTGTCTTGAATTATTATTTGTTGTAGTGTGGATTGTATAATTTATGGTTTTCCTTGTCTATTGATTGCCTCCTCATTTTTATGATATTTAATTCCCTTTTTTGAGAAGTACATATGATAAAGGATTCTTGATTTCCCTTTACCATAATTTTTTATTCTTACAATTGATGTCCATCTCATTACCCTTAAAACTTGAAGATCCACTGGCCAAGTTCAGTTTTCCCTATGATGCTCCCTGATCCATTGATGAACCTATCATGACTTCTATTAGACTCCATTGCCCAATGATTTAGATATTTCCTCATTATACGTATGCTTCTTGATCATTATACCCAACCAAAACAAACAACAAACCTCACACTTAATAACTAGCCTAAAATCAACCCTATAAAGAAAACAAGTTCATATCCTTTGCAAACAAATAGATAGATCCCTCTCTGAGTCTAGGAGGGATAGGTCCTAGGACTCCAAAGACTAGTTCTATGTTACCCTATCATTTGGTATACCAATATGCTAAATCACAGGAACCTAACATTCTGGCGATCACGGTGGGACTTTAGAGTAAGTTCATTCTTAAATATCCCTTAAAAAAATCAGAAACCCTTGACAAATAGTATCTGGTGATTAATCTGCCACCTCATCGCCACCTAAAATTCTGGAAATCATGATGGGAACTTCTGAGTTACTGACAACATGAGTACTTCTTAGAACTCCAGAAACCATTATCAAATCATAGAAACTCAACTGATAGCCATATAATAGAATTTGTTTATTTCACCATATTAGCTAAATGATGATACAAGTATAGGACGCTCTTACAAACCTTAGGAATACATTAAGAAACTCAGAAAACCCCAAAAACATCCCTACATTGGTTTTTTGTCAATTATTGGTGGTGGACCATACACATTTACCTTCAAAACAGCTAAAAATTTCCACCTGGCGACTCCACTAGCCCCAATAGGCCTATTAATTTACTAGTTCTTTTAGATTTCCTTAGGATTGTGTCAAACCAGTCCCAAGAAGTTTAGAAGCCTAGTCCCATATTTTAGAAGTTTATTAAATGTTGTGAGAGGTCATCCTTCTGAAAAATAGTCCTAAAAATTTCAACCTCTATGTTATCACAAAATTAGGCCTGATGGGCTGCTCATCAAGTAAACATTGTGTAACTGTTTCAGACCAATATTTTGGCTGAGGCTTAGCCTCCTCAACCTAAAAGGGCTCTCTCAAAAGTTTATGATTTTTGATAAATAAGTAGATGGCTAACTCTAAGGTAAAACAGATAGATGATATAATTGGTTGTAAATCACATTAGCAAACATTCATTGGGCTATGGAGTAAAGATGATTTCAACAAAAACATCACAGTCTATATAGCATGGAATTTGGTGTTCAAATTAGGGAGTAAAACATATAGAACAATGAAACACACAGTTAGTTTGTATATGAAGGAAGTTAGAGCATTATGAATGAATTCTAAGTATCATAAAAAAACACCACTGTAGATAAAAATATTGAAGAATTCCATTAGAACAATAATGATTAACAAGAACTCCTCATGAATCTTGAGTTTTTTAAAGAGAACTCTATTTTAAGTTGAAAAAAACATTACATACAAAACACAGTCTTTGTGAATAAAAATGTCCAAACATTTGCTAATTCAACCCCTTGGCCTTTAATAGACATATTACAACATAAGATAACCTTCTCCACAGCTAGACACATCGAATTCCTATCTTTGACACCTATCCTAACCATAAAACATGGTATTTATTACAAAAACAACTGTAAACGTAATACAGAGTCCTATTACAAAGAGAATTAGAACTCTTTTAACTCTATTCAAAACAACTTTATCTAAGTTTAATTACATCATTTTCTACCTATATTTCCATTAAGTCTAATCTTGATGATGATCTCTAACCTGTTATGACCATGATACTGATGATGTTGATTTCCTACAATTTAGGAAATTTCTCCCCTGTTTTTAGGCTTAGGATCCTTTTAGTTTCTTGAGATATTATGACCACTTCCAACTGATAATTTCGAGACTAATTTATGTTAGGAACATGAGTGACATATGTCCCAAGTCATCCCTTAGTGCCAGTTGTTCAAAATCCACTTCAAACTCTCCAAAATAGTGAAACAGATCTACGCTACGAAAACAACCTAGTTTCGTAGCTCTTTTTCGTAGCGCAGTATTTTTAACATTTTTCCTTCAAAATTTTGGCTTCTTATTTTTAGATTTATCTTCCTTGACACTTAACACAACTCCCTTAGAAATTTCAAATGAAAATTCACATTTTTTCCCTTCCAAAATTTAAGAGAGAGAGTGAAAAAGCATGCTAAAGCAGTTTCGTAGCGCATTTCACTCATTTTGCACTGTTGGTGCTATGAAACTGCTGAGTGAGCAGTTTTGTTCAAAATTTTCAAAAATGAAAATTTGAAAATGTGCCAAAAATTCAAATCAACCTTCTTCTAACATATAAAACAAAAATATCAAGTGAAAAATACTTTCATAATAGTCTTCATGAGATTCCTTCTTCATTTGCAAATGTTTCCCATTTTTCCCTGAAAATTAGGTCTTGGGACATAGCTTATATCTCTTAATACATGATGTATTTTGAGAAATTGAAGAAGGTTTTTATATGCCATGATTTATTGAATATAACCTCTCTTGTTTTTTTGAAACACATCTCCTGTTGTCCAGAAACTACCTTTGAAAAACATGTGTAAAACAGTAAAACTCTGCTTCTGAAAATAGGGCTTCAATGAAATCCTTGTATCTCCCAACCGATAACACCTGTGAGAAATTTGAGAGAGCTTTTTGTAGCTGGAGCTGGGATGAAGACAAACTGATTTCATAATTCTAGAACACTTTTCCATTTGGCTAGAAACTGAACTTGAGCTAAAAAGTCATGTACAAGACAATTTAGTAACAGTAGTTTCATAGCTCATTTTAATTTATCAATTTCTCCCACCTAATAATGAATTTAGAGAAAATGAGAGAGGTTTTTATAGTTAGACCGATTATGAAGCAAAAAATCTTTCATATTTCTTAAATTCATTTTCAGTTGCTCAGAAACCGCCTTTGAAGTTGACAGCTACAAAACCGTGTTTTCGTAGCGCCTGTTGTGTATTTTCTGCATTTTGCGCTATGAAAGTAGCAGCGCTTTTGTAGCGCAAATCCCCTTTTTTTGACCTAGCGGTGCTACAAAATGGAGAATTCTTGGCTAATTGTAGAAATTTAACCTAAAACCTTATGGATTGACCCCTAGATGGAAAATGTTAATATTTGATCATGGAATGGACCTCTAAGGACTTTATTTGAATCCAATGATGACCTTTAAACTTATAAAAACTCTAACCTACCCTTAACCAAATCCTAAAATGACTTTCAAACAAATTTTAGACCATGATCAAAAATAGAGTTGACACAATGATGTTTTGAAAATTTTTGGGTGATAACACTCTCCAAAAATTTTGAGTTTGAAATTTGGCTTCACATAGGATCAATACCAGATCTCATCCAGACCCTAATCCTCCTACTATAGTTGATAATCCAAAAAATATTTTGTGGCAAAATTCTAGAGCTATAAATTCAACTATTGATATGACTATCCAAAGAACAACATATGTCCCTAAAAACCTTACAGTCTTGAAAGATCCTCAGTTTTACTTGTGTCATTCAAAGAACATATTTAGAACCAAGTCACATAGTGATATTGACCAGAGTGACTTTGATCCCATATATTTGCAGGAGATTTCAAGTAGAGAAGTCTCTCCTTCCACTCCTCCTGATTTTCATCTTCTCCATCACTTTAGCTCCTTCCATAAAAAATGTGCTCATAATTAGTTTGTTGGTCCAAATATTTCCACCACACCCATCCATTTTTAGACTCTTCAAAACACTCCATTTCATTCCACTTTCCCTTCCTCAAATCCACCTCTTGTAAATCTTCCATTCACTCCTATCATGGCAACATGGTATGCTCCATTAGTGTTACCAAAACCTTTGGTTCCTTTACCAAATGATTATCAATCCAAAATTCCCTATTTCACTAGAACTAAATCTACTATTACCCAACAGCATGTAGATAAAATGGATGATGCCTTTGATTACATGGAAATAGAAGAAGAGACCATTAATATGAGAATCTTTGCCCAAATTTTAGGAGGAGAAACCAAAAAATGGTTTAAAAGCTTAACTCCTAATATCATAAATGATCTCCCTTCTCTATACCAAAAATTCATCAATAAATGGGAAATCAAAAGAACCCTCTCCAAATCCTTTTAGAATATAGCAACCTAAAAAGAAATGTTGGGGAAAGTGTGCAATATTATTGCACTAGATTTAATAGTGTTTACAATGCACTACCCCCAAACATGAAACCTCCACTAGGCTTAGATTTAGCAAAATTTCTAGAGGGCTTTGACTCAGACATGGCCTATCAGCTAAGAGAAAGAGGCCCCTTGACTTTAGAAGATATGCAGAGGGGAGCTATAACTGTAGAAGAAAATCTGATTGAGAAAAGAGCTAGGTTGAAATAAAAATAAAAAAAAGAGTTACATACAAAGATGAAACAATGGCATCAACCTCATTATCTGATGCCAAAATTGATAAATTAGTAAGGGTAATGGAAAGAATGCTGGAAAAGATAAATTCAACTAACAGAGTACCTCCTAGGGAGAACCAAGTGAATCCCCAAAACAAAAATATAAATCCAAATTTTAGAAGAGATCCTATTCAAAATAGACAAAGAGATAATGACCAACAAATTAGGCCTCCTTTCCAAGAAAACTATGTAAATGAAGAATAAAGGGAGATTGAAAGGTTGGAAGAAAATCATGTAAATTTGATAGGATATGACAATGAGGGTGATGCTTTTCTCACTGAAGAAGAACAAGGATTATTCTCCTCAGAACAAATTGAAAACAATCATGAGGATTCTGAAGATTATCAATTGGGGTTTGAAAATTCTATAATGGAGGTCCACAGACAATATGATCTTAGGAGAAAAAAGAATGAAGAGGCCTCCAAGAAAAATAACACACAAAATGTTGTTAAGAGTACCTCATAAAATATTCATAAAAAGATAGCAAACTGTACTAACACTATGGCTAGAAAAACTAATTTGAACAAAGAAAAAATCAGCCAGAAAAGTGTTGACCCAAGCTGCCCTAGTACTTCTGCTAGTGGCCCTAAGAATTCTGTCCAAAATAGCAGTCCTAATAGAATTCATCAAAACAGAATTGCTGAAAAGACTATGTTTGACAAATCAGATGTAAATATGTCAAAAACACTAGTCCCTTTGAGCCTTGAGGAAGAAATTTCCAAGATCAAAATTAGCATACCCTTAGCTGAACTAGTAACCTAGGATGTGTATAAAAATCAAGTTTTGAAAGCTTTGAATATAGGAACTGATAATGATACTTTAAAATTGACATATGATAAATCAGAATTATTGTTTGGTCTTAAAGTAGAAGGAAAATACCAAGAATGAGCTATCCCTCCATTCTATGTCAGCTTAAATATACATGATAAAACCTTACATAATGCCATGCTAGACTCTCGTGACTCTCACAACCTCATGACAAAAGTAGTGATGGAGAGATTAGGCCTAGAAATTACTAACCTTATGTTGGGCGGTTTAATTGTCGGATTAAACCTCTCAAGGTTAATTATCAATCCGGGAGTCGTAAATGCGAGTTGTACTATGTCTTGGCTAAGGTTAATGGTCAGAGTATATAAGTTTCCTTCCATGGTTGCTTAAGTATGAAATGCTAAAAACACTCTTCTATTAGCCAAGCAAACTCACACTTAAATGCAAGAAATCTGAAAGAAATTATCTAGTTAACTCAATCTACAATTAAAAGACAATCTCATCGAACAAATGTGCGATGAAATTAACTTCAGCTACAATCTTAAAGAGACTAAGCATTAATCTATGAGGCTAAACTATAATTCCGGGATCAAATCTTGATCTATTGTATTCAAAATGGAAATCTAGTTTATCCTTATCTTCAAACAACCTAAAGAAAAATTAAATCACACATGGAATATAAGTTTCACTCTTTATTCTACAATATTAGAAATGGAAATCAATCTTCTTCTATTAAGTGAGAAGAAATCTAAATTACCCTATGATAATTTAATAATGCAAAGAAATATTCATAAAACACATAAAACAAATCAAATGATTTAAATTGCAAAAATGGAAATCTTTACACCTACTGCAACTAGTCAAATTAACTCAACGATTTAAGTAAAAAAAAAACTCAATCCTTAAATGATAATACATCAAATCTCACAAATGGTAAATCTGAAAAATCACTCTAATGCTTTCTAAACGAAACTACTGTACTCTAGTGAAATCACTCTTTACAAAACAACTTGATTACTTTGCGAAATGAATCTCTCAACCTATTTGGAACTTAAATGAAATCTAATTATCTGATTAAAACACACTGTCGGCTTTAAATTATTTTACACTCACATGCACCAAATCATTCCTAATATCAAACAAATAAGAATAGAAAATGTTCAAGAGTTCATGATTAAAAATCAAATGCAAGCCATCACACTTTGTCAAATTAAAAACTCAATAACTATTACAATCTAACTTGTTGAAGCATAAATGAAAAATCATTCTATTCGATTTTAAACTACAGGACAGAATATATGTGCCCAGAAATCATTTACTCCATGTTCACAAAGATTCTCTTCACAATACACTTGTTGCCCCTTTCAAATTCAAACAAAACAAATTTATAATTTAAGTACAAAATTTGGAAATCTAAGATACTATTTAAAAAAAATTCAAAACAAAATATAATTATCGAAATTACACTAAAGCACAATTCCTAAATCTATGAAGAAAGAGGGACTCTACTCCAGTAATACACTCATTGAATTCAAGAAAACCAAACGATGATTTTAATTACAGAAATGAGAAATCTACAATTCTATTTAGAAAACAATTCACAACAATTAAAATTCATGCAGTAAAGTAAAGATCAATTCCTACAGCTATAAAGAACAAGGGACTCAACTCCAGGTTTCACTGGCTCCTTGCCACTCCCTGGAGAAAATCCTAAACTAACTCAACACTGAGAAATAAATAAAATTACAGTACTTACATAAAAAACAATTGTCGCAACTAGAATTTATTAAATTCAATCAAAACATCAATTTAAATGTTAGTTAAAAATTTCACTAGCTATTTCTACCCAATTAAAATTCTGGAAAATTCAATGTTGGATCTGCATTTATAAAATTCTACCTCTGCTACCAATTACATTCTCATTCTTGTTTTATTCCTGTCGATCTTAGCTTCCCGCTATCTAATTGACGGACTACTTTCATCTGCGTCCTGTCTACATCTGAGAAAGTTGAGTTTACATCTGAGAGAATCAATTTTTCATATGAGAACTATGCTCTCTAAATGACGGATTAACTAATTCCTTTCTACTGATAATCTATTCCTCATGTATTCTATAACCATTGAATTACAATCTAGGATTCTAATTAGTCAATTAGAATATAGGATTAGAGATTTCTGGTTCTAGCAATTTGCCAAGAATAAAATTAAGTTGACAACAGAATGCCAAAATAAGGAACGATGATGTTGATGGACTCCACATCAAATAGGAACAATATTTTAGCCGTAGAAGAACAATCCCACGATATTCCTTAATTGTAACGAAAAATAAGTTATGGTCGAACCCTGGAGTATATCTAGCACTTGGCCATCAACAAATATCCCTTATTTTGACATCACAATACTCGAACCACTTTGTATATTTAACAAGCTTCCAGATTAGTGACATTGTTGTCGTTCTTCAGCAATGGTAGTTTTTATGAGGGGAAATGAAACTGATCGATTGGTTAGAATATTGAGCTATATCACCCACAAGAGAAACACGATTTGATGCAGGATGCATTTTCTGGATTAAGGAATCTCAGTGAGATGTTTGTAGATAACAATCCATATCATCAAGATTTTTGAAAATAAGTTATATAATAGAATCACTGACTGGAAAATAGGCAATAACAAATCATGGTACAAGATCCCACGTTCCCAAATAAAAACTTCTAGATGTCAGAAAATCATTCAGTGTGAGATATTGAAATCAGAAATCATATGGTTGGGGTCTTATGAATATGCATTCATAACTTTCATATTTATTTTGAAATCCTCGGATTTCTCATTAGTGAACAGGCTAGGCAGCGACATAAATGAAAAACAACATCATAAAATATTTATCTTCGCTTAAGTTAGTAAAATTGCTTTGCAGTTTTGAAATTGATGAGACCCTAGTAGCAATAATGGGATTACTATTTGGATCTTAAATTGTCAACCATAATTCTGCAATATTCACTTATGCTTAGCCATTTGTCTCCATTTATAAATGTGTTTTTTAGAAGCGGCGTGGCCTATTGACTTTCCACCAATATATTTATACTAAGACCATTTTGTTAAGAAGCTACACCATTAAAGTCAACAACGCTCTTAGATTGTGATTTCAATGTCGACGGAAATAGTTGAATGAACCTCTATTTGATCAAAGTGAATTCCATCATCAATGAGCACTGTAGAAATATTGACAGCACCAAAGCACTTTAAGAAAATATACTTCAAGCCCAAGGAACTGTGGCATGCCTCAATACCCTCTACAATAGGAGAAAGTGTCCCATCATAATCCAGAAAGACTAACATACACTTTGCTGCACCCATCATCTGCTCAAACATTCTCAAAGTTGAAGCACAATCCACCATCCATAACTCATAAGCTTTGTTTTACCGAGGATAGAGAATACACCAACACCATTCGTATCAAAAAGGTTTCATGAATTCATTTTGAAACTATAATTTGAAGACCAAACTAGCCAGTTTTGAAGTTGTCAACCAAAACCGTTCTACAAAAAAACGGATCCAAATTGACCCAATACATTCACATTCAGAAATGGTTTTCAGTGTAATATTCCTGTGACGATAACTCCTTCACGAAGTTGAATTTTTCCAAACGGTTTTTGGGTTATATGAAAAATGGTGCTATGAACAAAACCCACGTCTCAGAATTTCGATGTTCAACTCCATTTGATTACAAAATGGATATTTTCACCTACAACATTCTCGTACTCAACTACCCAACTACTGCTTTTATGCATTTGGTGAATTCGTACTCAAATGCATTCCTGCACCGAACCTTCCTACAACCAAGAAGGAATTTATTAAAAACACTTATCAAATTAACTAATAACAAGAATTTATAAATTAATAGCTATTGTTTCTAGATTCCTCTAATTAACAACATAATGGATTAATAATGATTAAAAACACCAGGTACAAGTATGTATTTATTTGATAAAAATCGTAAAAATTTGGAAAAATATGCAGCTCAACACCTTCCAAAGACCTATATTCCTTTCATTCAAGTAGGGTCAAGTGTTTAGGTCTAATCAAGGATTTATGTGTCAATCTGGCACAAAATCCTACTAAGGGTCTAGTTATGGACATAATTGTTGTTGACATTCCCCCAAAATATGGCATGCTTCTATCCAGATCATGGGGAGCCAAACTTCAAGGGAACCTTCAAACGAACATGTATTATGCTACCATTATATTGTTTAACTAGACAAGAAGGCTATATAGGGAATCTCATATGAAATATATGGTAGGCAACATAGATAGGCCAAACAACACTCCTGTTTATTCCATTCATTCAAACCTTGATTCATTTATCTTGTTCAAAGAAGATGAAATCAACACACAAGAAAATGAAAATGAAAAAGAGTTAAGCCCACTTGAACAGCCAGATCTGCCCTCAAATAAAAAACATAGCAGCTCAAACTTTAGCAGCCCTAAACAGAAAGTGAGGATGAGTATGAGATAGAAACACTTTGGAACATGAGCTTTGATGGCTCTTGTGGAAAATTTTGTTCTGGAGTTGGTGTATGGATACATAATACAAACAAAGGACATTCCTACAAACTTGATTTCCAATGGACTAATAATGTTTCAGAATATGAAGCTCTCCTCCTTGGCCTACATTTACTCAAATATTTAGGAGCCAAGAAGATATTAGTCCAAGGAGATTTAGAGCTGATTATTGGGAAAATAAAATGGGAGTATTTAGCCAAAAGCCCAAGGTTAAGAGAATATAGGAATGCTGCCCTAGATCTCCTAAAAACGTTTGAAAAATATAAACTCACTTTCATCCCTAGAGCTCAAAATAACCTTGCAAAAGAGTTTGCCTTCACTGCCAGCAATTGTCAAGTACCCCATGTAAATGAACTGTTCACTCTCAAAGAAAAAACTAGGCCTACAGTCCCTGACAATGAAAATAATTGGCAAGTGTTTGAGGGAGATAAACACATTGATGATTTTATGCAGTCTAAAAATGATTTTTTTGTACCAATATCTAGCTCAAGCCATAAGGAAGATTGTTTTCATGAAAAACAAGTCTCTAAAATAGAGCTATCCTCTACTGCTGATATAAACCAATTTGAACATATTTATAAAGCAGAATTACTTGAAAACTTAGACCAAAATTCCTTGATGTTTTACAATGCAAAGATGATTCAATACCAAGAGGCCTTACACCATTAGAGGAGCTTTTTGACTTCAATGATGTAGCTAAAAAACCAAATATGGAGCCTACAGAAACTAATGTAGAAGAACAAAACATAGGTAGAATGAATGAACCCAAAATGATCAAGTTATCTAGCACTCTTCGTACTCATATAAAACATGAATATATTGAACCTTTCAAATAGTTTGGAGATGTGCTTGCATGGTGATACAAAGATCTGAAATCATATGATACCAGCATTATTCAACACAAAATTCCTCTGAAGGAAAATCAGAAACCTTTCAAGCAAAAACTCAGAAGGATAAACCATGTTTTATTACCTTTAGTTGAGAAAGAGATCAAAAAGATGTATGATGCTGGGATCATAGTTCGCCTTAGATGCTCACAGTGGGTTTCCAACCTTCTATTTGTTAGGAAGAAGACCAGGGAGATTAGGCCTTGCATTGACTTTAGAAATCTGAAAAAAGCCTCCCTGAGAGATAATTACCCCTTGCCTAAAATGGATCACATATTCCAAAAGGTGCTTGGATCTAAGAGAATATCACTCTTGGATGGTTTTTCAAGCTACAACCAAGTGCTAGTACTCCCAAGTGATCAACACAAAACTGATTTCACCACACCGTGGGGTAAATTCATGTATGTTAAAATGCCATTTGGTTTGATGAATGCAGGGGCCACATTCCAAAGGGCCATGGACATAGATTTTTCAGAATACATAGGCTATCTCATAATCATTTACCTTAATGATATCATTGTTTTCTCCAAAACTGACAAAGAACACTTAGTCCATTTGAGAGAAGTTTTTGAGAAATGTAGGAAATATTGCTTGTCCTTGAATCCCAAAAAAGCACTTTTTGGTCTCTAGGAAGGAAAACTCCTAGGCCACATAATCTATGAATAAGGAATCAAAGTGGATCCTGAGAGGATTGAAGGCATATTGAAAATCAGCCATCCTAGAGACCTCGAAGAATTGCAATCTTTCATTGGGGAGATCAAATTTTTGAGAAGGTTCATCCCCAACCTTGCTGAAATTTTGAGGAATATCAAAAATATGTTCAAAACAGAAATAGGAGTTAAATGGACCTTATAATCTAAATAGTCATTTGAACTAGTGAAACAAGCTCTCACTCAAACACCAGTTCTCATTAGTCCTGATTTCACCAAGGATTTATACATTTTTTCATTTGCATCTGAACACACCATTGTTGCAGTGTTGTTGCAAAAGAATAAATTGTGCGAAGAACAACCAATATCATTTTTCAGTAGAGCCTTAAGATATTCTCCACTCAAATATAACATCATGGAGAAACAAGCCTTAGCCTTGATAAAAGCATTGAAATATTTTCGAGTCTACATTTTACACTCTCATATCATTTCTTTTGTCCCACATATAGTTGTCAATAAAATTCTAAATCAAGACCCTAATGGAAAAATGGGAAAATGGATTTCTATTATTTTAGAGTATGATTTCTAAATAAGGCCTACCAAGCTGATTAAAGGACAATGATTAGCAAAATTTATGCTAGGATATTGGGTTAAAACAGATCCTAGCTTATAAAAACTCGAGTGCTTCCTTTAGCATTCAAAATATGAAAAAAAACTCTTCATTAAACAAAATATTTGATTCAGCTAAACATATACATAAAGGAAAGAGAACCATACAAAAAAACACTGACATATATTAACACAAGAAATTCTAGATTCAAACTATTTGGCCGAATATTATAATGGATGGCCTTTCGGCTCTCGGCCCTTTACAAAATTTCTCAAACCATCTGTCTATCTCTCTCTGTATTCCTCACTTGTCTTTCATCCTTACACAATCCTCCTATTTATACACAAATATGAATTTATTCCACTCCATAATTTCCTCCACTCAAATCTCAACTAAAATATTAATTAGATTTATCTTTCTTGGACTCAACTAAGTCTCGTTTAAGGAATTCCTAATCCCTAGATTATCTGCCTAATTCAAATCCACTCATATCCTTAATTATTAAAGGAATATTTACAATAATCCTCACATTTATATTTTCTCTCTTTAATTTATGAAAATAAGAAAAATAATTAATAAAATAATTAAAACACCTCACCCCCTAAATTACACAAATGAATAATGAAAATTTAGCTTTAATGCTCCTGCATCAGACTCCCCATTGTTGGGAAAAATACTGAGAGGGGGGGGGTGAATCAGTATTTACTGCATAATCAAATCTTTTTACTTTTTCATTCCTTAAAACCCATACGCTACTTTCCTTCAGTAAACTAGCGTATATACGCGGATCCCCTTTATGAAACTAGCGTATACACAGAGATTTAGATCTGTCATTAAATCTTCACTTATATTATTCCATCATTCATTCATCAGATGTTCAATAAACAGTAAACATGTGCAGTAAGAACATAATACACCATCACACAAAGCATCACACATGAACACCAGGATTTTTAGGTGGAAACCCAAATCGGGAGAAAACCACCGCTGCAGTTGCTCAGCCTTCAATATTTTATTATAGAGAAAACATCTTACAACATATGTGCTGGCGCAGACTTGACCAGCACGCAGGCACCCACCTGCGCTCGTTTACCAGCCTCTCCTGGAAGGGAGCTCCAACCCCCTCACTCGTTTACCAGCCTCTCCTGGAAGGGAGCTACGACCCCCCGATCTCGTTTACCAGCCTCACCTGGAAGGGAGCTACAACCCCCTGACTGAAGGCTACAACCTTCAGCACCACCTTGGACCACGTTTCATCAATTTTCACACTGGATCCAACAACTTCAATAGAACAACACTTGCAGCCCACGTTTCATCATATTTTCAGACTGGACCCTTTTCATACTTTTAAGCACAAACATACATCACCAACAGATACTTATCAACACAGATCAGATAGCAGAAACACAGCAGAACAGATCAGATAGTTCATACCCCTTGCTTCAGCAAACCCTAGTTTGCATACGCGCTTTCCCTTCACTGATGTCGCGTATATACGCGCTTCCGTCCACACAAACCAGCGTATACCTCAGTGTATATTTTATTGCGCATACGCGCTTTCTCTTTGCTAAAGCCGCGTATATACGCGCTTCCTCCACGGCGAAGTAGCGTATAGATCTTCAATCATTACAGAGCAGCATACTTCATCAGATCAGATATTCAGTTCATATCTACCCTTTTTCTTCAGACAGATGTTCACCTAGATGCTCGCCTCATCACAGATCTAAGCCTTCCATAATCAGATCTAGCAAATACAAGAGCAATTCAGATCTAGACCCCCTTCTTCATCATTGGTGCATCATACATTCAGATTTATCATTCAAGTGTAACCCTTTCCATTCAGATATACTTCAGAGAGAAGTATTCATTCAAGCTCAGACATCTTGCACCCACACACATGATTTGCACAATGAAATTCTTCTCCTTATATATGTTTATCCTTTTTCAATACCATGAGCCCCTTTTTCAATACCATGGGCCAAAACAATACCATGAGCCTAAAACTACCTGGACGGGGTCAATTAGGCGGATCATTACCCAATACAATGGGTCAATACCATGGTGGTTACCCTTGGTTTTGCACTTTTTGAGCGCTTTAGCCCATACGCTACTTGGAACGTTCCTTTCCGCGTGCATACGCGACTTCCCTTAGGCCAATCCGCGTATACAAAGAGACATACTCTTTTCATCATAATTTGAGCACATTATGAATTCCTTTCTTCATTGCCTTTTGTACACACTGTAGATACATCATATTTTCTTCATCAGGAACATATTCTCTCAAGCACAACTTCATCAAGTAAGTTGTCATCATCTTCATCAAGAGGGTTTCCTTTCAAGTACAACACTCAGCATCATATCATCAACAAACATCATATCACATCAGATTTACATCATTTACCAAGTCCATCAAGTCAAGAAAACTTCATCAGGTGGATTGCCATCAAGGACAACACATGTCAACAGTTGCATGTCTTCATCTTCATTCAGTGGGTTGCCATCAAGGACAACACTCTGCATCATATTTCCAACACCCATGTAGAGAAGTTTCCATAGACTACTGTCTATGAGGTCTTTCACTTTTCTATAATAATGCGACAAACACAAGTCCTGATGACTTGCTCCCTCTAGGATTCTAAACTATGTTCTGTCGTTGGTCCTTCAAAGTCTCAACTTGATTTGGTAACTCATCACTCACTCTGTCAATCGGCTTCCATCGGCTTCTCCAATACTTTCTTTCTCCAATTCCTCGAAGTAATTCCTCTTTGTTTGATGCTTTCGTCTCCAATGGTGCTGAACATTGAACTTTCTACAATGAAGAATAATCAAGAAATACTTCTTGATTACAGCTATATTCTTTGATTGCTCTTATAGCAACAATTTCCTCATCCGGAGTTGTACCTGCATTCATCAACAAACTATTAGTTTTAAAAAGATAACACATTTCGGTCTCTTTTGATGCTTCAAGCACCAACCTCCCATCACCGAATTTCTGGATTTTGGTAGATCCTGTTTTGAACTACTGGCTGCTTTCATCTTTACCCTATTGGTTCAATACTTCTGTTTCCTTTATTTCTCTAAGGACACAACTTTCTTGTTGCCCCTAATCTTTCATCTCAGCTCCAAATAATTTCTGCTCAATTTCTCTGATTCATCATATCTATTAATTTCATTTTCTATATCTATAGTCACATTATTATTTGAAAAGTTATAACATTCACTCAACTCTATAAATGTTAAAAACATTTCATCCCTATCATGCATAGTAACTGCAATCTATTTTGGATCAGATTCTACAAGCTTCATTTCTCCCTCAAGTTCTTTGAGCGAACTTTCCAAGAACTCGATTTCCATGTGAAATATTTCCAGCACTTCTTCACAACCTTCATTCCCAGCTTCATTCTTCTTCTGGAAATATTCCTAAGTTATCCTATTTTCTATTTCATCACACTGCAAAATTCCGTCAGCAATTTCATCAAGCAAATACATTTGTTTACCTCCTTGGAATATCTCTTTGGCATTTCCATTATGCTTCTACTCCATAACAGCTTCGACTAGCTATCTTACCCTCAACAAGAATTCATTTATGATTTCTTCCTGCTGCAACAAATCAATACCTTCCTCCCTTGAAATTCATTCTCCATCACACTTCTCCTCAATATTTTCCTTCACCTCTGTGACATTTTCACCAGAATTTCCACCATCTTCTGCACAGCCTGCAAACATACATAAACTGTGATATTTAAAAAAGCAAGGCTTCATAGCCTCATCTGCTTCTCTCAATAACACATCTTCAGATTCTTTTGAACTATTCCAATAGTTCATGAGATATTTGTTATGAAGGTAAATCCTCTTTGTGGACAGAGACGATCCCTCTAGCCCTAGGGTGGGTCTAGTAACAAAAGGATACGCTAAAGTGTTGCTTCTTAGTTAATTAATGAACAAAAAACATGGTAGATTGACCTACCTTGAATCCAATGCTGTCATCATTACAAAAAGAGTAGTTGCCTCTCGCTCCTGACTTGGAAAATCACAATCTGTTTGCTGTTATGCTCAGATACCTGCACATAGGACAAAGAACAAGAACAACATAGGACATAATAGTTTCACTCATAACTATTAGCCATCAAAGAGGGTTAAAAATATTGCATCAAATAAGCATCATAACATAATAGTGGAACCAAACAGTAGTCATGTATATAAATGAATAGAAGGAAGAGTACAACCAATGCTTTGGCATCACAGTCTCCTCGAGAGGGGTTCAGGTGAAGTGCATCTCAAATGTTGGACAAGGGATTCAGATAGGATTCAATCTCTCTTAGAAGTCATCAACTCAATATTCGTCAACGCAATTCCTTCTTATGCTATCTCCTCTAGCAGCTCAGCTATAGTATGTATAATTCTCCCAGTTCAGCTAGCTTCTACTAAAATAGATAATTCCTTTTATAGATGAAAAGGAGGAGGTTGGGATCCCTACAAAGGTGGGAAGGATTCCTATCCTTTAGGAGAGTTCAAAGGGAGGTAGAAACTTCTAACTAAAGGAAGGAGTCTGTGGTTGTTTCAGCTCAACCACTCCCAATGACTCATCCTCGAGGTGGTTGGAATGGAACCTCCACCTCTATTTTTTTTTTAAATTCCATAAACATCTCGGTGCGGGTGTCTAACTGGCACAGAGCGTCAACTGGCACGGACTCAGTGTTAAATTTCTCTGTCGGCGCGAGGGTGTAACTGGCTACTCGCGCCAAGGCAAAAATAGGGATTTTTATAGTTCTGCTCAGGGAATTGTCAACAAGAAGAATGTTTCTGTCATCAAAATGGATGCAAGGATGGTATCTGAAAAGCATGACACTGCTTATTGGTCATAGAAATGAGCCTCCAATGTGTAAGTTGGGGATTGTAGGGATAGTGACAAAATTCTGTGTAACAGATGCCCCCTAAATCATGAAGTTCGAGAGAGAAGGAGGGGTGAAATTATTTATGAGAATGTGTTTGAACTAAACACTGTTGTCAGAAGACCTGAAATTACAAATACAACTGATATCTGTGATACATGAATCGTGTGTCATGGGCACAACCATCCATAACAGAGTATATAATAATTGAGATTCGAGGTATGGACACAACCATACAGCAGGAAGGATCAATAAATAGAATCAGGTATGGTTGCAGCCATCCAATCAAGAGATTCATGGAATAAGTCATAATAATCCACAAAAATCCATAGCCTAGAGTTTATCAGACAAAACCCAGGGTGTTGCGCTCCATCTTGACCCAAACAAGTACAATTTCGAGCATGCGAATATATGAGCTGAAGTCAAACATGAAAGAAAATCATCTGATTACCAGCCAATGATGAAAGTCATTAATAGACATGAGATAAACCATCAATGATGACGATGGCCCTCAAGGTAAAAAAAGGTACATTCTACGGAATTTGAATAATGATATGATGTCGAACATCCGCAGAATCACTCGATCGAAGGCCAATGATGTGAACCTTGTGTCGAATGCGAAAAACCTACCATTGAGGCATGCAGGCTCCAAGGTACCAGAAGGGAGTCTCTAGATCGAATTATTGAATAATGAGCTGAAGTCGACAGGAAGTGACCCGATCAAAGGAGGGCCATATTTCTTCCCACATCATCGACACGAGATAGAGGAACATGATGAAAGTTGATAAGGACCAACAGGAGATCAGACAAAGGTTGACAGCTACAAAGGCAAACTTCCCTTGAACATATCAACAACACAACACTGGATTTGGTAGTATTTGACATCAAAGGATCTAAGGTCATGATGACATAGAAAAGAGAAGATGAGAGGTGAAAAGAGATTACCCAAATCCATGGAGGCAAAAATAACGAAATGAGAAATCCCCAACCTGACACAAATGTAGATAAGTGCCATGTTCAAGAGTGACATACTGTTAACATAACTAAAACTTGGTTCCATTTTCCCCCACCATTTTTGGTGAGGACCCCAACTATTTTTTAAAACAAGTTTGAAGGGGATAGCATATGCTTGCACTGTAAGTTTTTTCTTCGGACAAATCCAACCTAGTACATTTTATGAGCCTTATGAAGGAGGAACTCGAATAACGTCATGGTGATGAAGTCCAATGTCATCATGGTTTAACGAGTCTGACAAAGGAAGAACTCAACATCTTTTCATGTTTAGAGAGTTTGAAAATAAGGTAGAAAATAAAACTCTAGCAGTCCCTTTTCGTAGGTAGCCTCATAGGTCTGAAAAGGTAGAAAACTGTGTCTAAGAGAACCTCTTTGTCGCGATAGGCTAAGGTATTCCTTTTTCGTAAATAATCCATCCCAGCCTAAAAAAGGGTTAAATGTATACTAGGTAGATATCGTTTCGTAGCCATTTAACGAGTTCAAAACGACAAGAATCTCAACAATTTCTCAATTTTAGAGAGTCAGAAAAGAGCTGAAAGATGACTCCAGTAGTGACTATTTTTGTTTTTACCGAGTTCGAAAAAGTATAAAATAAAACTTGTTTTTTCACAAGAGACATGTGTAAAACCCATTTCTCAAAAATAATATAAGAAAATAATCTAAAAACATGTCTTAAACCTAATTAGGGTTGTGAAAAAGTTATAAAATGCCAAAAATGGTAAAAATAATTACTTTTCACTTTTTACCTCTTGTGGAGCAATAGTTACCCATTTCACTATGCAATATTGCGGCGACGATAGCAGCCAATCCAGTAGACCAATCGCAAATCCATTAGCTCCAGGTAAGAACCAAGATTCCTGTTGCTATTTTAAGTCATTTCTTACTATCTGCAATTTTCAATTTCGAATTTTGGGGGAGGAAATGCAAAATATTAGGGCACGGCAGTTGGCACGGGTCTCGGGCATGGATTCGCACCAACCGCCCAATTTTTTACACTAGGGTGCACCCATTGGCATGACTGTTTGGGAAACAGTCACGCCAACGGCGCAGACCATTTTTAGGAAAAATGTTGATCAAATACCCCAATTATTCACAAATTTAAGGTTCAAAATTGACTAATACCACTCATATGAATGTGTTTGTAGGTAGAAAGAGGCAAAATGGTCATCGAATGGAAAGAACGGGAAAATAGCGAAGAAGATGAGTTGGCCATGGAAAATGAGAGAGTCATGGAAGCTCTCAAAAAATGTGGTCTGAAAAAATTCTTCCTAATGCCATGTCTTCGAGCCCAACCAGAGTTATTACAGTATCTGGTCAGCATATGGGACGAAAATCAAGAGAAGTTCATCCTTCGGGATCAAGAACTTGAGATTGAAGTCTATGATGTGTATTTCATCATAGGATTATCACGGAGGGGAGCAGCATTGATCCTAATCAGCACCAGCCTTGCATGGAAAACATGACCATGGTGATAAACATGGTATGTCCTAAAGCACGGAAGGGATCAGGTAGTGGCAAAGTTGATATTCAAACTATCCCAGATTTGACACTACGAGTGGTGCTACATACCATCACACAAGCTGCGGGGTCACAAGCACCGCACAAAGAAACAAATAAACAGTTGCTTCTTGCTATAGACTGCTTAGCACTGACCATCTACAACTGGGCAGAGGCCGTGACAATAAACATCAAGCGCTAGCTAGAAAAATTCAAGAAGTCCAAATTGAAACAATTTGGTTATGGATCTATTCTGGTATCATTATTCTTGGAACGACTACCTATTTTTCAGCGACAAGAGGTCATAGTCCCGACACCACCAGCAAGAGAACCACGGATGGCTCGATGTGCAGATCTGATGCCAAGGGCAGGGGGCGGTCAACAGATGTTCTGCGGACTGGAATTCTTTGATTGGATTCGCCGACAACTGATTGTCATGGAGGATTGGCCCTATTATGGTACTAATTTCACTAATGATCGGGACCTCCCACTCCCAGAGGGATAATATTGGGATGAATATTTGGGTGAGACTCATTTTTTATGTTTTATGAGTATTATGATTTTTTTATTTATGCATGTTTTGACATTAAATCCATGTAATTGCAAAATTTTGCCCACAGAGACCTGCCGACATGTCACCGATAGCAAGGCGAATCCCTCACAATTTCGACCCTCAAGACGAGGGCAGCGAGTAAGATGAGATAGTGTGCAACCTAGAGGGGATCACACGAGGAGTCCCAGATTATGTACGTTTTAACGATGTTCCTCGTGCCTACTAGATACATACCGTAGGGGTGCCCAGCTGAATTCACCAGTTGCTGAGGCGGCTAGTACGGGCAGTGACATGTTATCACAAGCAGCATGCTGATTAGACACCTAGGTTTTATTTTATCTGCATATTTGAGATACATGATGTCTCGGGATGTAACATAAACACACATATATTTTTTAAAGTTATGATGCACACGGCTGCAAACATGTGATATATATATATATATATATATATATATATATATATATATATATATATATATATATATCTATTTCCTTACATGGATCTTTAACATATGATGATGCTTTTACAAATTATGCAAATTTCTATGTAATACAATGTTAGCCATTGTATCAGTTAATGTGTTCATTTATCTAGGAATATGTTGATAGGTAATAAAATAAAAATGTCTTTCCAAAAAATGAATACATAAATATAATCTCAGAATGTGCGGATTTATAACTGAATAATTATTATTGAGTTGCAAAACGACAAGCTATGAATCTAGATTTACAAGCAATGCGCGTATGCCGAGGTTGATCGCCTTGGTTAATAGCTCAATGACAGCTCTATATTCAGCAATATTGTTTGTATTTTGTCCTAGACAAATACCTTGCAGGTCTATCAACTCACCAGCGGGATCATAAATTACCCAGGCTGCCAAAGACAAATTCTTTGTATTGCGAGAAGCACCATCC
Source organism: Pinus albicaulis (assembly GCA_034641835.2). Classification (NCBI taxonomy): domain Eukaryota; kingdom Viridiplantae; phylum Streptophyta; class Pinopsida; order Pinales; family Pinaceae; genus Pinus; species Pinus albicaulis. Next base: position 142,051,199 of record CM076569.1, on the reverse strand, counting down.
GTGAAACCGACATAAGGGGTACTAGAAATCTGCACAATAAGCAAGACCCAATAAGTAGGAAAGTGCTCACAAAGCACACCAAACCAAAAACATGTACAAAAATTAAAAAAACACCTATGTACACCTATTACGCATGAATGACTCACGCATAATATTTTTTGACATAGAACATATTTCTGGGTTATTCAAGAGGATGACCTTTGTAGTCAATTAGCTCATAGGCCCCATTCTTCAATACATGTTTAATGATGTAGGGCCCATGACACATAGGTTGAAATTTTCTTTCCCTCAACTTATCATGAGCTTGGTCATATAAGAGGATGAGATCTCCTTTAAGGAAAGACCGAGGGGAAACTGACTGATCAAAATGAGCTTTGAGCCACTTTTTCTGTGCTTCAATAATGAGAGCAGCAAAGCAGCGGATTTCATCTAGCCTTTCTGAACAAAGGAGATGATCTTCTTCTGTCGAAGTATTTGACAATTATTCAATAGCCAACTTGAGCGAAGGTATTCACATTCAATTGGGAGAGTAGCTTCTAGGACATACAACAACTAGAAAGGAGTGAACCCGGTTGCGTTATTAACTGAGGTTCGGTATGCCCAAAGATCCGAAAATAACATGAGATTCCAATTTGATTTGTGAATCCCAAACGTATGTTGAAGCATCGCGACAAGAAATTTGTTCACAGCTTCAACCTGGCAATTGGCTTGAGGGTAGTACGTCGTTGACCTGTCGTGACGCAGATCCAATTTAGAAGTCAACTATGCTGCCATATAATGCCGAAAATGGGAACCATGATCAGTAACGATGGCTTGAAGGACATCAAACCTAGCAATAATGTGATTGAATATGAACTGAGCAGCTGTCTTACCATTAGCGGGAAGTATAGGCATTTCTTTGGCCCATTTGGTGAAGTAGTCCATGGCTACGATAATATAAGCATGCCCCCCGGCTGAGTGAGGGTTACACGTCATAAAATTGATGCCCCAATTTACAAAGGGACCAACGGTAATGACAGGATGAAGACGAAAGGGTGGTGCATGCAACTTGCATTGATAAATCTGGAAATCATGGCATTTAGTAACTGCGACAATACAATCTTTGAAAATAGAAGGCCAAAAATAACCAACACGAAAAATCTTCTGTGCAGTAGAATAAGCAGACATGTGACCTCCACAGGCGCCACTGTGATAATCATTCCAAGATTTCTTAGCTTCCTCGAGAGTCAAACATTGCCAGAGTATGGAATCGACTCCAATACGATAGAGAGTATCTCCAACTATATGATAAGGTTGCGACTGATGGCGGATGCGTCGACAGACATCCTTCATCAACTCAGATCTAAAAGATGAAGTCTGCAGATAGAATATGATATCACCGTACCAAGGATCGAGGGTGCTAATCAAGAAAATTGAATCGTTTGGAATGGATTCCTCAGAATGAGAAGGAGCGAAGTCAGAAGGGAGAGAATAGAGTAAATCAGAAAAGACCAATGATTTCTTAGACGTGGTAGCAGTAAATTCCAAATCAAATTCTTGGAGGATAAGAATCCACTTTGAGTATTCCCCCCCCAAAAATTTTCGAGACAATATGTAGGTCATGGGGTTGAATTTAGAAATCACCGTCACTATATGCAAAAGAATATAATGACGAAAACGTTGAACGGCTTGAACAGGAGCCAATGCTAACTTCTCGACGTGGGCATAACACGTTTCAGGGTCAAGAAGGTTACGACACAAGTAATAAATAACATGCTCATGACCGTCATCATCGTCTTGTACCAAAACCATGGAAATCATGCTGAAAGTGGCAGCTAAATAAAGGGAAAAATCATGATGATAATTTGGAGGGAGGAGGAGAGGAGCATTGACCAAAAAAATTTTCAACGCATCGAAATATTTCTAAGTGATCTCATCCCAATAAAAAGGAATGCCCTACTTTAAGAATCGTGTGAATCCTTTAGCTACTTTGGCATAGTTAGGTATAAAACGACATAGAAAATTATCTTTCCCTTGTAAACTCTGCAACTGATGCAATGAGGAAGGAGAGGGGAGATCAATAATAGCCTCAACCTTGAGAGGATATAGGCGAATCCCGTGTCTAGAAACAATAAACCCTAAGAGTCTACCAGAATTGACACAGAAGACACACTTGTGCGGATTAAGCTGAATGTTATAGTGTCTACAATGAAGAAAAATCTGACGAAGATCGTCAGGATGGTCCCTACTCTTAGCTGAATGAGCCGAAAGGTCATCCAGATAAGGTTGAATGATATGGTGAATATCATGAAAGGCATAAGACATCACGTGCTGAAATGTGGCCCTGGAATTCTTCAAACTAAAAGGAAGATTCTTATATGCAAAGGTGCTCCAAGGACAGATGAAGGCAGTCTTGTGTTGATTAGTCAGGAGAATGTTGATCTAATTATAACCCCAAAAACCATCCATAAGGGAAAAAATCTCGCTCCTAGCACAGTCTTCAATGATTTGATCGATGAAAGGAGTAGGATAATTATCCTTAGGACAAGCTTGATTTCTATCACGATAGTCAACACAGACACGAATAGTGCCCTGTTTCTTATCTACAGGAACAATATTAGAGATGCATTTGGTCAATGGAATCGGATAAATTAAACCATCTTTGAGAAGATTTTCCACTTCGGCCTTAATGGCAGTAGCTTTCGTAGGATGCACTAGATGAAGATGCTAACAAAAAAGTTTTGAACTGGGGTAAGTAGGAATTTCATGTACCACTATGCTAGGATCAATGCTAGGCATTTCTTCGTAGGATCATGCAAAGACATCATGGAATTCGCGAAAAAGGCTAGTATAGACTTGCACTTCATCAGAAGAACAAGTAACCCCAATATGGATGTTCTCGAAGATTCCCGGTTTAATGGAAATGTCGATGGGCATCTTTGGAGTAATGTTACTTAAGTTATCTTCTGAAAAAACTTCATGGACCTAAATAGGTGTTTGAAGCGGAGGAGAAGGAACCTGAGAGGAAAAACACTCAAGATAGGTAGACATGGCCCCAATACTTGGTAGAAATGAGGAACGATGATGACCATCATCCCACGGTAGATCATCAAGAGACAGGGTTTCCACGATAGCCTCATCGGAAGGAAACACTTCTTTCAAAGGATCCGGTGAATCAAAATCACCAAGCCAACGGGATTGAGAATAAATGTCAAGAGTCACGCTCGAAGGAGAATAATTAGAGGATGGAGTTTATGTTTGATGAATTTATGCACCAAAAAACACTTAATATAATTAGCCAAAGTAAGTGGCCCAAGTCCATGCATGCTTAGCTAAATATTTTTCATTTTCCTAGTGTAAAAGTCATTAGTTTAGTTCAATTTGTGCCATGGAATTTGGGACCAGGAACGAATTATTTGTGGAGAGAAAGAAATATCTATTACCTTTGAAGTTTTGGGTGATCCTAGGCAAGCATATGAACACTCTCCATTGATAACTCACCATCTCCCTATAGTTGATCATTTAGATTAACTAGAAAAAATTGAAAGCAGCCCATATCCACACATTTTTTTTTTTTTTTGAGCAAGGAATAACAAAACATAGTTTAAAAGGGGATTGTGAAAAGGATCAATGCATATCCACACGTTCAAACTATGTGCTTTTTCACCTTTTGTTCACACACATTCACACCCTAAGTAAATTGAAGACACCTAAAACTAACTTAACCAAAATCAATAAACTCTCCCCATAGGGGCCACAAGAGAATTTATATTCAAAGTTAGGACCAAGGGGGTAGGAATGCAATAAACCCCCTTGGTCAGTCTTCATCTTGAAACATAGAAGTTTATTGTTTAGGGAACTTTCAAATATGTCTATCTACCCACGGAAAAGAAAACCTGAGCATAGAAAAGACCCGATTCAGAGGCAGTTAGGCTTAGGCCCATTGCGTGCAGTATTATTCGGGGTTACCTGACCCATATAATACTTGGTATTGGTAGCTGAATTACCAAGAAGCCTAAAACTCAAACACTCACGTAATATGACAACTATTAGTGGAAAAAATTATGGCATCCTTCCCTATAGGTGACAGTGCAGGTAGCACTAGATCCTCTACCCTTACCTTGGTGGATTTTCTTCGGTTGACTGGGGGCATCACTAGTTATTTCGGGACGTTGTGCCAAAATTCATAAGATATATTCTCAAGGCTCAGTTACTTTTGAGCGTGTGAGGATGAATAGGTCTTCTAGGATTTTAGTATCATCCACAAACAACAAAAAACCATATTTTTTGATTGATTGATCACATAATATTAATCTAAAGGGAAACTTTACCTTTTTTTTATGTATGCAATCTGATTTTTTCTTTCATTATAATCTCTATCCTCTCAAATATTTCAAAAACCATACCAAGTTGATGCCATAATAGACCCAATGGGACCTCGTAGATCTAAAAGTATTTTGGACCTCCCCCTATTATCGGGAGGGGTTCCAGGTCCTTCACCATTTAGGCGTCAAAGACGAAAGACTTCCACCATTATTGGTTCATCCCTTTTTCGGGCAGCTTTAGTTGGGAACCCTAGTTGGTCTCCCAATGCAACACTAGTAAACACCCCCACATGGTCACCACACACCACTCCTCCCACAACCCCTAGTGGGCAGAGGAGTGCTACCCATTCAGGAAGCCATGTGAACACATAGTAGGGTATGTCAGAGACAAAACCTATTCTTAACCAGAACATTGTGTTTTCACAAGTCGCAATGGCTACAAACTCGCATACAAATTTCCTAGCTGTTGGAATTTTTAGAATTCCAAAATAATAAAACTGCCTTCCTTAACACAGAGAAATATTCAGAATTTCATACACAGTGACAGAGTTTCACATAAAAAAATTCTATTAAAAAAACTGTTGTTACAATTCTTCTTCTCTTGGAGGGATTACAAAATAATTTTGACTGCTGCAAACACAGTTCAACAATTATCACTCTGTCATTTACAAATGACACTCTATCTCACTAAAAACATTCACTGCTATGAATACTCTGTTTTTCAAAACACTCTGCTGTGTTTTTCAAAAAAATACACTGTTGTGCATTCACTTCTCTGTCTTTTACAAAATGCACTCTGCTGTGCATAACAATTCTGCTCTGTGTGTAATAATAAAATTACAACACTCTGTTTTTCGTATTAGGACAAAATATCCCAGATTCAATTAATGCCATTAACTGACATTCAACCACAAAATTCACCGCTTCAGATTTCATTTATGGCATCATAAATTTCTGCAGGCACCGCTTGGAAACGCATTGATGGCAAATTGAATTTGTGGCACCGCTGTTCTTTCCTCCTTCCCGCACTGCTGTGCAATGAAACTCTGTCTTTTTTTTATTTTATTACTAACACACTCATGTGCATTACATTTCTGTGTAATAATATAAAAAAAACAAAAACAACTCTGCCTTACGGGCTTTTTAATATATATATGTGTTATATATATTAAAAATAAAACAAATAAAATTTAAAACATTAAAAAAGACTTATGTTTTAAAACAAATGCCGTGATAAGCATTTTAACCCGCAATCCTTTTAACATATTTGTGTGGCCGTATAATATATGTGGGCCCCCAGCTCGGTGATGTCAGCAACAATTTCGAGGGGGTATTATCCTCCCCCTGCCTGGCTTGATGGACCCCCGCGGAATTGACTTCCGCCTCATCTCTTTGCTGCCGCGTCCGTTCAGTTGGAAATTAATTCCAACACTCCCCCTTAATTTCAACTTCTAGGTTTTCTTGCATACCCATGCATTTCCTGAAATGTTAAAAGCTTTTCTGCTGTAGTGGCTTTGTGAGGATATCTGCAAATTGATCCTCTGTTCTACAGTGCTGCAAAACAATCTCGCCATTGCTAACCAATTCCTGTATGAAATGAAACTTGGTGTCAATGTGATTTGTTATTTTATGAAAAACAGAATTTTTAGACAATGCAATAGCTGAGCTATTGTCACAAAATATCACTGTCCCTTTTACCTGTTCTTGACATAAGCTTCTCAACATTTTTCTCATCCAAACTGCTTGACACGCTGCTGCTGTAGCTGCCACATATTCCGCTTCTGCTGTAGACAACGCTACAATGGGCTGTTTCTTAGAAGCCCATGAAATGGCTCCTGAACCCATATGAAAAACATACCCGGAAGTGCTCTTCCAATCATCTACACTTCCAGCCCAATCACTGTCCGTGTATCCAACTAAATCTGAATGTTCTGAAGTAGTATAAAAAATACCAAACCTTTTAGTACCTTTAACATACCTCAAAATTCTTTTTGCTGCTTGCCAATGTGCATCCTTTGGCTTTTCCATGAACCTGGAAATAAAACTAACAGCATGCATTATGTCTGGCCTAGTTGCAGTGAAATACATGAGGCTACCAACTATGCTCTTGTACAAACTAAGATCAAAATCCTTGCTGCTGTCCTCTCTGCTGAGTTTTAATCCCATCACTGTGGGAGTGATTGCTGCTTTGCATTCCTGCATGTTAAATCTTTCAAGCACCTCATTAACATAATTTGCCTGTGAGATAAAAATCCCACTTTTATATTGTTCTACTTCTATTCCCAAGAAGTATCTCAATAAACCCATGTCAGTCATTTCAAATTCTTCCTTCATGACTGTTTTGAAATGTTCAATAAGGCAATCATCATTACCTGTAAAAATAACACCATCAACATATAAGACTACAATCAAAATTTTACCATCTTGTTCTTTGATGTAGAGGGTGGGTTCTCCCTCACACTTTTCAAAACCATTTTCTAGTAGATATGAATCTATCCTACTGTACCACGCTCTTGGCGCTTGCTTCAGCCCATAAAGAGCTTTCTTCAACCTGCATACTTTGTGCTCTTGGCCTTTCTTTTCATAGCTGAGAGGTTGTTCAATGTAAACCTCTTCCATTAACACTCCATTTAGGAATGCTGACTTCACGTCCATTTGGTAAAATTTCCATTTGTTTTGTGCTGCTATGGACAACACTGCTCTCACGGTTTCCATTCCGGAAACCGGTGCGAAAGTTTCCTCATAATCTATGCCATGCTTCTGCTTATAGCCTTTGACCACAAGCCTTGCCTTGTGTCTCTCTATCTTGCCTTCAACATTACTCTTGGTCTTGTAGACCCATTTAACACCAATGACATCTTTACCTTTTGGGAGTTCAACCAAATCCCAAGTTTTGTTCCTCTCTATGGCATTTATTTCCTCATCCATAGCTTCTATCCATTTCCTATCCTTGATAGCTTCTTCGAAATGAACATGATCATCAACATGATAGTATAAAGCAAACAAAGAATTGATACCTTCATTAGCTATATCTTGTTCATAAATTTCTTTCAAACTTCTGAATTTCTCACCTCTTTGAAGCACTTGAATTTCCTCCTTGTGGTGTGCTTGGAGAAGCACTATCATTTCTCCTCAAGGGTGTGCTTTGTAGCTCTTTTGTTGGTGTTTCAGTTTGGGGATGTATTTCAGCCAACTCATCATCATTCTCATCATGAGATAAACAGTGTTTAACATTCACTGTTTTCTCTATGCTTCCATCCCAAGCTTCCTCTTCAATGAACTGTACGTCCCTGCTCACAAGAAACTTCTTGTTGGATGGGTTATATAACCTATATGCCTTGGATTCCTCACTGTATCCGATGAAAATACATTTCTCCCCCTTGCTGTCCAACTTCTTTCTTAGCTGATCCGGAATGTGTGCATAAGCCACACATCCGAAAACCTTCATATGTGTGACACTTTGCTTTGTCCCACTCCATGCCTCTTCTGGCACTTTGTTCATAACCAATTTTGTAGGGCACCTATTCAAAATATATGTTGCACAATGTACAGCTTCTGCCCAATAATCATTCGGCAAATGCTTTGCCTTTAACATACTCCTCGCCATGTCCATTATGGTTCGGTTCTTCCTTTCGGCTACTCCATTTTGCTGCGGAGTATATCTAGTTGTAAACTGTTTATGAATACCATTTTCTCTACAAAAATGTAGAAAATATTTAGAGATATACTCACCTCCTCTATCAGTCCTTAAGACTTTGATATGCAGCCCACTCTGGTTCTCAACAAGTGCTTTGAAATTGCAAAATTTTTCAAACACTTCACTTTTGTTTTTTAAAAAGTAAACCCAAGTTTTTCTTGTAAAATCATCTATGAATGTTAGTACATAGTGGTTGCTTGCAAGTGATGGAGTTTGAATCGGTCCACATACATCTGAGTGGACAATCTCTAAGGGTGCTTTTGCCCTTATGCTTTTCCCGGAAGGAAAACTTTCTCTGTGTTGTTTCCCAAGAATAAAACCTTCACAAAAGCTGTTCGGTTTCTCTATCAATGGTAAATCACTTACCATCCCTTTTCTGTTCAATAAATTAAGACCTCCAAAGTTGAGATGACTGAATCTCAAGTGCCATAACCAATTATCATCCTTTGGTTCGCTTTGGAATGTCTCTTGTGCAACTGCTGCTTTCTCTTCACCATTCTTCAAATCTGCTCTCATTCTGAGAGGGAACATCCTGTTCCTTGTCATCTTCACTTCAGCAATACATAGTTTGCTGGGTGGTTTATCCATGATGGTACAAACATCATTATCAAAGAAAACATTATACCCCTTATGAACAAGCTGTCTAACACTTAAGAGGTTACACTTCATTCCTGGAACATAATAAACATCTGCTATGGTTTTCTTTGCTCCTAATCTTGTTAAAACATTTACATCTCCTTTTCCCATAACAGAAACGTTGCTATCAGTTCCTAGTGTGACTTGTGACTGCACACTCTCATCTAACATAGAAAACATTGCTAAGTTTCCTATCATATGGTTACTACAACCGGAGTCTAGAAACCATAAATCCTCATTCTTTTCTTCAGCCATATTACAAGCTAAAAACAAATTACTTTGACTGATATTTTCTTTTGTGAAAATTTCACTAGTTTCACTTCTCATATCTTGTTTCTTCTTTCTACATTCATTAGCATAATGACCATATTTTTTACAATTGTAACATTGGAAATTGGACTTATCATACCTTTGTCCTTGAGTATTCTGCTGACCACTTTGCTGGCTGTTGCCTTGGCCTTGATGCTGATTTGGATTGCTGCCCCTTCCTTAAGCATTTGCTGGACTGTTCCTTCCACCTTTATTTTGGCTTCTGCCTCTTCCTCTTCCTTTGCCTTTCCCTCTTCCTCTTCCGAAAGACATCTGGGTCTTAAAAGCATGTTCAAGAGATGAATTTTCACTCCTACCCAATCTCTGTTCATGGGTCATCAGTGATGCATGTAGTTCACCCACTGAAAACTTTGTGAGATCCTTAGTCTCCTCTATGGTGGTGACAATCACATCGAATCTTGAGGGTAAACTTCTTAAGAGTTTTTCAACAATCCTCTTGTCCTCAAGAGTCTCTCCATGAGATCTGATTTGTGTGACCATTCCAATCACATGAGTGAAGAATGAGTCAATAGTGTCTGACTCTTTCATGCAGAGAGTCTCAAAGTCTCTCCTCAGCAACTGAAGTTTTGCTGTCTTCACTTTCTCCATTCCCTGATAAGCTGTCTTGAGAGTTTCCCATGCTTCACTAGATTTCTTGGCTGCTGCTATCCTTGGAAACACACTCTCATGCACTGCTTGATACAAGAAGAAAAGAGCCTTGGCATCTTTCTTCTTATTGTTCTTCAGTGACTCCCTTTCTGCCTGAGTTAAAAGAAGAAACTCTACTTCATTTGCTGGCTCTTCAAAGCCATCCTCAACTAATTCCCATAACTCTTGGGAGACAAATAAAGCTCTCATAGTTATTGACCAGTAGTCATAATTTTTTCCATTAAATTGTGGGAGATGGATATTTCCCAAACTCATACCAGTGCTGGAGCCAGCCATTCTGCACTCTTAACTATGCTTCAAAAACACTTGACTGTGTGTTTTAAAATTAACAAACTGTACTGCAACAGTAACACAAAACTATATATAGAAATACCTTGAATTCCTTTTGGCTGAGTCTTCACACTGCTAGAGAAGCTGATGCAACAAAGAACTCCTTTCCTTCAGCTTATTTGACCTTCAAATAGCCTGGATTGGCTCAGCTTATTTGACCTTTAACCAATTTGAAAAATGACCCCATTGCACACAGCCCCACATGGCCTCCCATGCCCATGAAGCTCCCTTCAAAAATTCCAAAATTTGAAGGGAAGCAAGAAGAAGACCCCGGAAATCATGTTATGAATTTCCACCTGTGGTGTTTTTCGAACAACATTGTTGTTGATACTATTCGGCTAAGAATATTTCAATGCACCCTAACCGAAATAGCTATGAAATGGTATGTGGAGCAGCCCTATGCTACACATGGAACCTTTAGTGCCCTTGCTACTGCGTTCCTAACCTATTCTCAGTTACACATCCACCATGATTCTCGAATGGAATTACTGACCCACTTTAGGCAAACACCTGTCGTCCATATCTTGGACAATATCCATGAATGATGGTGGCATTGTAGTTTTGCAAAGCCAAACTTGATGATCGAGTAGTGTTAGACCTGTTCCCGAAAACTCTCACCGTAAATATTTTAAAGTATGTGGCATATCAAATGCCCATATCCGAAGAGGAATCCATTAGTAAAGCCCAGCAACTCAAGCTGATCTATATGTAGTCAAGATATATTTCCAATATCCTGCCTAACGCCCCGTGACTGCAAACTTACAAATAATTTCCAGGAACGTCGAACTCCGCAGATGGTTTGATTGGGTAATTTACTCAAAATCACCTAAGCAGCAATTTTCAATACCTTGGCTACACATATGATTCTATCTAGAACATACCACAACCCAGCTACCAAAGTCATTCTGTGCCTCTGCAAAATTTTACTAGTAGTGTGTCATCATACCACCATCAACATAGAGGACCCTATCCTCCGGCTCAGGGGACCCAGTACGTAGCTAGACATGCTGATGAACGAGCTTCCCCCCCAACAAAATTTTATGAGCGAGGGACCGCAATACGCCCACTCCCCAACACAAGGCCTGCCCATGCTGAATAATGCACAGGTGAACTTTATGCAACCTTCCCAAATCCAGCCACACCAACCATACAATCAGGAGAATCTAAATTATCCTCCTAATGTGGTAAAGAAAAAATAAAAAAAAAATCCTAAATGAAAACCTGGACAAGGACATAACAACCAACAATTCCCCCCACGATCTCAGATAGGAGGAAAATCCAACCGAAATCAAAACCAGGAGCCAAACAACCCTCAAAGGCAAAACAAGAGCAAAAATCTTCAGACGAACCACTCTTGTTTGATCTGTGGTGAGTACGGCCATTACACTCACAACTCTCCCGACCTCCCTGAGCTGAACAAGCTTCAAGGTAACCATGGACAAGGGGGATCCTCATTACAGATAACAGTTAGGCTAGAGCCCTTCCCCCATCAAGTGACAATTAGCATGCAGTAACAAACTCCCGACGATTCCATAAAAAATAGCCATGAAATCTACATGACTAGCGAAGAAGATTTTTTTCAGACATGGAACCGAAATTACGATACCCCACCAGACAAAAATTTGTCAGGGGCTAGTAGAAGTGCACCAACAACACCTTTGACCATATCAAATATGCCTATTGAAAATTTTCCAAAAATGGCTAAGGGACAAACTAGGTGGGTAGGAAACTATTCCAAATAAGCCCATAACTATAGCATTGTGGATGATATAGCTTAATCACCCACCTCTATGTCATCTTTAGAGGTATTAAAATCATTCCCGAAGAAACAGAAAGCTTTACTTTCCGCATTAGGCGCCATCGACCATGCCAATTCGCTCCTGATGGCCTTTGATTTAGATAAAGCCACCCCTAGGCTTCCCTCGATGGTCGCCTCTCAGATATCGGTGTTAGTTCAAAACATCACCATCCACCAATGTATAATTGATGAGGGTGCATCCACATGCATCATGTAAAATTATGTTTGGCAGAATTTAGGGTCTCTTGAGCTAAATCCATTAGACATCACGCTTAGAGCATACGATGGTCACCCTTCAGCCCCCATCGGTCTCTACCAAAACATCGAGGTCTGCTTAGCCGGCAAGATGTTCATTATAGACATTTAAGTCTTAGATGCCAAACTAGATTAAAATATACTCCTTGGCTGAAGTTATATTTATGCCATGTCAGCCATAGCCTCCTCCATCTTCTGAACTATGATGTTCCCCCATGAGGACTGAATCATTACTGTTGACCAGTTGACAGACAGTGAAAAACGACCCTTAACAAATACTAATGTCATTCTACCCTACGTAGACACATTTTTCGTGATGATTAAAAGGTACCAAGAATATGGCCCGGACCAATTGAAACCATTGTCCATCCTTGGGTCATTCCTAGGTGACTCCCCGGTTATCCCAAAGCCATCATCTGGCATCAGAGAGGCCCTCATGTGCATGATGTCCTCATCAAGCACCGAAGCTAGTATAAACATGGATACAAGTAGTAATGACATCGATTCCTCAGCCATGATAACCTCTCTAGCTTATGCCTCCTCCCAAACTCCTTTCCTCTACCCCCCAGTTGGTTTTGTATCCCAGCAGGACTTGGCCACCCTGGTGTTACCAAACGTATCTTTTGCAATCCCAGTTTGGTACCTAGTCCCACCTACTAGGATAGGAAACACACACATCACCTCTACAGGGTTAGTCCCCCTCAGTCCCAAGGAGGTCCCACCCTTTAAGGAGACTGTCGCAAACATCCATGTGCAGATAACTCCTACCACAAATCCGATGATTACAGCCAAGAACAACAATAAATTAATATAGAAGGTGGAGAATCCCACCCTGCAACAGAAATCACCAAACTCCGCCATGTGTGACATAGTAGGCCATCCTACCCACATTTTCCTAGATCTAGACAAATTAAAACTGCTCCTTAGCTCTGTGGTAGACATCGCGACACCAAGTTCCTGTAAAAAGGAACCTACGACCAAAAGTCAAGGGAAAGCATTATGTACAAATCACGCATGCGCTATCTGCAGCAATTTTGGACACTATACCCATCATTTACTAGAGATCTCGTTATATAGGGACACCTTACATGCCATTAAGAAATCATATCAAGAGGATGCCTCCACCTAGTCATCCGGAGAGGAACCTCGTGCCATTCTATAACTGCAGGATGAGAGATAGTCGCCAGAAAGACTCTCGTTCATATTCCCTCCTCTTATCATATACTGCTCATTGTGTGATGAACGTGGTCACTTCATTGAGGAATGCACAACCCTAGAACTCATCCACAAGTGGTATCCAATAGAGCGTGTTTACTATGTTGGTTTGCGGGCAATGCAATTCACTTGTCCTTTATGTGCCAACAACCACATTTTATAACAATGCCATTATATCCCTCAATTTCGCTTAGCACTCACTAGTTTAAGACCACCTATAGCCTACCTCTCCCAAGAAGATGGATCTAACTCTGAATCCATGTACAGCTAAACAACTCAAGAAGATGTAACAAGTAGATCCATCCTCTTCCCATCAGCAAAAAAATGACCAATCAAGGAACCCTTAGTTACCTCCAATCGCCCTCTGCAGAGAAGACCAACATGTACGTTGTGTAAAATTCCAAATCATGTGGTCGCCACTTTCCATGACTTAGAAGCGCTATGTCACTGGTACCCAATCACGCCATCAAGCGAGAAGGACAGGAACCCCATATCTAGGTTTTTTTTCCTGGTGTGACATGACAATCACCATTAGCAGAACTATGCTTCTATTACGTGAGTTAGTCCTCTAATTGATATAATACATACATTAGAGAAAAAATGCGAAGATATCCTCAACCAATATACAAGGAAGAACACACCTAGACCATCTACCCCATACCCACATTGGCGTAATGGGAAAGATGGGACGACACACCAACCAAGCATGACCTAGGTTCAACCTAGGATAATATGCAAACTATGCAACCTGATCGTCCACTGGGTCAATCAGTGCAAAGAATTGAAGCCCCTTGCAAAAAATTTTCACATAGTCTCTTCTCTCACGTAGAGACATCTCTCTAACCAAGAGAAAATCACACACAACTATTTCTAGATTTGTTCACACTTTTATCATACAATAAAATGTGAGCATCTCCCAAATCTTAGAGAGGCAAGAGAAATGTTAAGTCTACAATCCCCAAAATAATTTGACATACCCACACCAAAAAATCAGAAATGGAAGTGTTGAGAGATGGAAAAGGTATGAATTTTCCATTTATTTCTTTATATTTTTCTTTAATCATAACTCCTTTATATTCTAAAATGGTAATATATCAAATAATTATAGTACAATTAAGGAGATTTTTGATCGTTGCAAATTGATTAAATATTGTATTTTATTCTATACAGAAAATAGAAGAAATAGAAAGCCACCATTCGGGAGGAAAAGACAAAGCAGAAGTAACTGTTGTCCCTTCGCCAGGAAGCCATATCCAGACAAGATCAGAATGCACAACCAAGGAAAGGAAAGGAAAAGCAAGACATCAGCGTAAGAAGACAAAAATATGACTAGAGATAGAAGATAGAGTGAATCCCTCAGGATCTTTTGATCCTGAGGGATTCCTGCTTCAAAGCTCATCTATATTCTCGTTTTGTTCACCTGGCTATTATAAAAGGACAATACTTGTAGAAATCAGGGAGAGCATGTATTGCCATTATCCAGATTTTCCTTTTGTTTTTTCACTTTGATCATCGACTCTCGTTGGCTAAAACAGAGTGCGATTGCCTGTAAAATTATTTACACATGATTAATATATAATTCATTTGCTGTCCCATTATTTGATACTGGAGTAGTTCGGTAGTGATTCACTAGCGGAAAAGGTCTCGGCCCTGGTGGATCCACTTGCTATTTGTACCATTACTTTACAATTCCAGTCGTGTGATGGTCTCCTTTAATTTTCATTTCCCTTAATCGGATTGCTTTACAGTTCCCTGTTTTATAGTTTATTGTTTCAATATTTCATGAAATCGTTTTATTGCATAAGCTGTGATTGAACCGCGTTGTCGTTCCCTTCCACCATAACAAGATTACTATCCTTTGCATCTTATATTGTTATGCTATTCATTTTAATTATAAAGCTTCGTTGTTCATTTCAGATTTTGCTATTCATTTCTATTAAATAGCTTTGCTGTTCATTACTACTAAATAAGCTTCCTTGTTCATCTCTTTCCTGTAAGGATTTGGTTTTGCTTTAGAATATTATTGCAGTGAGCACGTTTATTCCATTTCTATTGGCAGCATTATTAATTAAATTCATTTATCATTTCCAATTAGTTGTTTTGGTGTGGAGTGTAAGGTCAACAACTGTAAAGGACATTGGCTATTATTGTCTAAGTTCTCAGATTGAGGATCTTGTTTATGTTTGATTTCATTTACATCAGTTGACAGAGGAAAGAGTTATTACTACTTCATCCTTGATTGATGATTGCTGGAGTTTCCTGAGTGAGTGATCTAGTTTCAGAACATTGAATTTCTTGTAATTGGAATTAGATTTTAATTTCAAGCATCCGTTTACTCTTATATTTGGAACATTTTACTGCAAATTGGAAAACAATACTCTTGGATTAAATTGCCGCCTCAGACTAAGTACACTCTTGAAATAAAAATTCGTACCTGGATTGATAATTAATGTGAGATAAATAGGAGTTTAAAAGATGCCTTTTATACCTCAACATTTTGGAGTCGTTGCCAGGGACAGTGTAGCCATTTTTTTTCCTTCAAAGAGTAGTGTGATGAATGTCTACTAAGGAAGAACTGGGTATTAAAAACGAAAGGTAAGAACCTCCGTAACGAATGAGGAACATGCTTGTTCACCTGCTCGCTTCATATCAGAACTACGTAGAAGTCTAAGGTAGGAATGAATGCTTGCATTTTTTGAATGACTGGAAAATCTAAACAAAACAAATTTCCTCCTAGACCTGAAAAACCTAAGGGACCGGTGACCCTCGGGCAAACAACCTTTATCGACAAAATCATAAGAAAATATGAGTCTCAGTCATCTGTAGGACCCAAAATTATTACTGCCAGATGTCCTATTGATTTCCTTCAAACCATGAGATCACCATATGTGGCTAACACTGAGATTCATGGTGAAACTGAAGGGGTCAAACAAAGTTTTCAGGATACTAAAAATACGCAAACAAGCCCTTCACAAGGAGAAAATCCTAGTACCCTCTGCGAAGGAGGAGGAGAAACAGGGGAAATAGAAGAACCAAGATCCCCTCTTGGAGTAGTCCAAACACTAAGTAGCCTCGATAAGGGAAGTCCTGCCAAAATCATCCAAAACAAAGCTGAAGAACCTGAAAAACCAAAATCCCGTCAGATAATAGTTCAACAAGGAACACTCATTATCCCAGACCAAGAAAGTGTTGTTAAGGTCATCCCTACTCCTTCTAGTCAGCGTAGGAATAACTCCCTAGAAATCCCAGAAGGATATTGGCACATATTTGATCAGATGGCCTAGAACCAGCAAACACCTCAAACTTCCACACTGTAATATCCCATTGTGGAAACTGCAGTTAATGAACCTATGAAGGCCTTTCCTCCCTAGCATATTCCTACATTCCATGGCTTGACATCAGAATATCCAGATGCATTTATGTTTGAATTTGATGTATTATGCCGAGGGTATAACTATACCACCGATCCCCAAAAGCTAAAATTATTTCCCTCCACATTAAAAGGAGCAGCTCTATGATGGTTTATGGGGTTAGGTGGAGGTGTTATAAATAACTGGGATGAGATGAAAGCTGCTTTTCTAAAGAAATATTAGAATTATTGTAGGTCCAGGGAATTAAAGGATGAAATATTTCAAATGATAGCAAAACCTAATGAAACATTGGAGGAATATGTAGAACACTTTCAATACAACCTCCAGAGATCACCTTATGCATCTTTAACCTTACCTGATAATGTGTTAAAAACTACATTAATTAAGGGATGAAGGAACAATGGGTTGAAAGATTAAACGTTATGGGTAAAGGTGACATATATCAGGAAAATTTTGCTGACATCATTGATTTATGTATCAGGAGCTCGAGAAGCAGCGCAAGACTAAAACCAGCAAAACATGACATGACCACAAGGGATAGCAAGATCTCAAGTGGAGGTATAACCCGCACATAAATCGACAATCTACTAGAATATTTCAAAACCGATATTCTAGGGACTCTGACGATGCATCTCAACATCATGCAAGCTAAAAAAAATCAAGCAGAAGTCGAACAAAATTTGGCAATATTCTGCCCTAGATGTAGAAAGAAACATAGCCATAGAGAATACATGCTGGATACAATCCAAGTCTGCGCCATCTGCACAAAATATCACTCCACAGGAGGTTTCCCCTCACTCTTGGGATTGAAACCAATCTAAAAGGAAGCAAAAGAAGAAACAGAACCGATGTACCTACTCAATCAGTGCCATCAATGGCAGCCATGAAAAATAGGTATGCCCATTGATCCATCCTCTTATTTTCAATCTCCTCAGTATAATGCTCAGCAATATAATTGAATATGGAAAAATCAGCCACCTTTCCCCAGCTGGTCATAGTAGCCATTTCCTACATCGCCATGGCCAAATCAAAAAAATCAAACCAATTGGCCGAACTTTCTTTATTTTCCACCATTTTGGCAAAATAATGCATATCCAACACAATGGTCCCCCTCCAGCTTGCAGAGCCAAACCTGGCAGTCGAACTGGAAAATATCTATGAATCAACCAGCTAGAACGATTCCTCTCCCTCCACCTACACTTCTAGTGCCATATACATTGCAAAAAATCCCCAGACCAGCTTAAGACAGCAACTCCCAGCCCAACCCAACCCGAACCCTAATAATAGACCGGTTCAATCTATTCAAATAATCGAAGCACCAGAACTAGAAACCTAGTTAAGGGAGTGCAACGACCTTCAATTAAGGTCTGGGCGCATAATAGAATTAGAGGGAGACAAAAATGTTCAAGTTGAAAATTCATTACCTTTAGAACAAACATTACAAAAACAGAATGTGGCTAGACAACAAACTCATGAGCAAGCAACCACCTCTTCTCCACCATTCCCAGAATGACTAATCATACCTCGCCCAATAGAATATCCTGATTTTGATCTTCTGGGAGAACTAAAAAATTTGTGTATAAAAATTCCACTCCTCCAAGATATCCAAGATATTCCAATTTATGCAAAAACCATCAAAGAATTATGTATAAGAAAGCCAAAGAGGAGAATAACAACTAATCCAACTGTCCAAGTAGTAGGCATCCTATCTGACTTACTATCAGGAAGAGAAGCACCTGTAAAATATGAGGACCCAGGAAATCCTATAGTTACGGTGAAAATAAATGGAAAATCCTTTCCAAATGCCTTAGTTGATTTAGGAGTTGCAATCAATATCCTAACAACCACCACTTGTCAAAAACTTGGCATTACATCATTAGATCCAACCACAACCTTATTGGAATTGGCTGACCAATCGGTAGTTAGGCCAGAAGGCACACTACATGATGTAATGGTATCTGTAGACTCCTGGGAATACCCTACCAACTTTCTAATTAATAACCATAAAAAACTGGCTAGATGGACACCCTTTAATCTTAGGTAGACCTTGGCTAGCAACTGTTGATGCTTACATTGGCTACCAACAAGGCAGCATGACTATAACTAGAGGGAGTAATGTCAAGAATTTAGCCTTATAACCTACCGCCCAACCAAGCTTATCAATAATGGAAACAAAGAAATAGACTGTATCATACCTCACATAAAACATTAGATCACCATTAGCCATAGAAGATGCCCTCAAATTTAAATACCAAACAGAGGACGACATCATTAATAGTTTCATTAACCAACCAAAAACCAAATCCCATTTTCAATGTCACATGATTGAGGTAGCATTTGATAATGAAGAAGAAGAAGATCCCCTTAAAGACACTCATGATCAATCAATACCTACCACCTCTGTTTACAATAAAAAAACTATAGAAATTGAGCCAGGAAAAACTCTGAACATTAACAAAAACCTGACTGCTAAACAAGAAGAGAATATGGTCCAACTACTGAGAAAATATAAGGAAGATTTTGCATGGGATTACCTAGACATGAAAGGAATTGATCCCTATTTATGTATGCACCACATTTATACAGAAAAATATTCTAGACCCATTCACCAACCCCAACGGAGATTAAACCCTCATCTTAAGGATATTGTGAAAGCTGAATTACAAAAAAATTTGGATGTAAAATTTATTTATCCAAATTCTGATAGCAAGTGGGTCTCTCCACTAGTAGTGGTGCCAAAGAAGAATGGAAAGTGGAGGATATGTGTAGACTACAGAGAATTAAACAAAGCAGCCCAAAAAGACCACTTTCCCCTTCCTTTCATTGATCAGGTATTAGATACATTAGCAAGAAAAAAATTCTTTTCCTTCCTAGATGGCTTCAGTGGATACAATCAGATTCAGATTGCCCCTGAAGATCAGGATAAGACAAAATTTACCTATCCTTGGGGAAAATTTTCTTACAGAGTTTTACCCTTTGGCCTATGTAATTCCCTTGCTACAGTTCAGAGGGCCATCCTCAGCATATTTTTAGATTTAATAAATGAAGGGCTCGAAGTATATATGGATGATTTCACACCTTATGGAGATGATTTTGAGCCAGCATTAGAAACATTGGAAAAGGTGCTGCAAAGGTGTATTTCCACCAGGCTATGCTTGAGCCATGAAAAGTGTCATATGATGATGACCGATGGACTCATATTAGGTCATTATATCTTAGCAGCTGGAAGATAGGTAGATCCAGCTAAAATTCAGATAATTTTGTTAATACCTACTCCTACCACACAAACAGAGGTACGAAGTTTTCTAGGATTTTATGGTTATTATAAAAGATTCATAGAGAATTTTTCTCAAATAGCTGGACCTCTATATGCACTAACAGGGAATGCTGATTTTATTTGGATAGATAAGTGTGACCATGCTTTTGAGGATCTGAAAAATCTTGTATCAATAGCCCCAGTGCTAAGGGGCCCAAATTGGGATTTTCCATTCCAAATTTCATATGATGCCTCAGACATAGCTATCGGAGCAGTCCTTGGGCAGGAAGAAGATAAAAAACCATATGCAATTTATTATATTAGCAAGAATCTATCTCTTGTTGAATCAAACTATACCGTGACTGAAAAACAATTTTTCGTTGAAATACATGCTGTAAATAAATTTAGACGTTAGATAACTGTGTATCCTGTAGTTTTATATACAGATCACTCTGCAATAAAATATTTAGCAAATAAACCTGTTACAAATGGTAGACTAACAATATGGTTGATTCTATTGCAGGAATTTGACATCACATTAAAGGATCGACCTGGAAAAGAGAATCATGTAGCTGATTTTCTCTCACGAATGCCAAAACCAGCGGACGCAGCTGCAATCGAAGATCATTTTCCAGATGAACATTTGTTTGCTGTTACTGTCAGAACACCATGGTATGCTGATGTTGCAAATTATTTAGCAGTAGTTAAATTACCCAAGCATCTAATGCCCAATGAACGAAAACAAATAATGCAGTGCAGTACCCGATTCTCTTGGATTGGGGGCTACCTATTTCGTACAGGGGTATATATGCACATCAGAATATGCATCCAAGAAGATGAAATATTTGACATTCTGAAAGCAAGCCACGACGGGCTATGTGGTAGACATTTTGCAGATCGCAAGAATGGTCACAAGATTTTACAAACAGCCTATTACTGGCCTACAATTTTTAAAGATGCTAAAAAGTTTGTACAAGCCCGTGATAGTTGCCAAAGGGCGGGATGCCCTGGACAGTCCGATGAAATTCCTTTGAATCCACAATTAGTAATCGAACCATTTGAGCATTGGGCGCTCAATTTTATTGGTCCTATTAACCCATCATCAAATCATAAAACGTACATACTAGTTGTAACAGAGTATGTGACCAAATGGGTTGAAGCAGAGGCACTTCCAAGAGCTACAGAGGACTATGTAATACATTTCCTTTTCCAAATATTTGTGTGATATGGCCTCCTGAGGGACATAATTACAGATGGAGGACCACAATTTGTAGGTAATAAAATCACTACAACATTAAAAAATTACCACATTCGACACAAAATTACAACCCCATACCACCCACAGGCAAATTTCCAAGTAGAGAGCACGAATAAGGTGATAGAGGCAATACTTACAAAAACAGTTGCATCACACAGACATGACTAGGCTTCAAGATTGTTGGAAGCCTTGTGGGCATAGTGAACAAAATGGAGAAATACCACCGGGTATTCACCATATCAATTAGTATTTGGAAAAGAACCCATATTCCCAATAGAATTTGAAATTAAAACATTAAGAACATTGTAGGAGGTGGGTTTGAATTCAAATAAGGCCCAGGTTAACATATTACAGCAAATCAACGAGTTAGCTGAAATTAGGCTCTCATCCCTTCAAAACACTGCATTAATTTAACAACAAAGAGAAAAATGGCACGATGCCTTTATTAAAAAGAAAATCTTCCACAAAGGAGATTGGGCACTCCTATACGACTCCAGGTTTTAGGATCTCCCCGGAAAACTCCAGAAACGATAGCTTGGCCCTTATGAGATATATAAAGTGCATGACAATGGCACCATTACATTAACTACCATTGACGGATCTGGACATTCTTTTAAAGAAAATAGTCATCGAGTACAACTTTACCACAAACCGCTTAATCGGGAATCCTTTTACCAACAATTACGGGGAGTTTCCACTATACAGATTCTTGCTGAGGAAGATAAATCCTCCTTAGCATTAATTCATTAAACAATTCCTTTATTTCTAAAATTTGTACATAAGCTTTTCTCTTTAATTTCGCTTGTGTAAACTTTTTTTTTGTACATTTTTTTTTTTCCAGTATTGTTCGTCTTAAGGAACCACTGCTATTCCTCTTAAGGAACAACAGTTGTTCCCCTTAACTAAAAGAAATCTTGCGTGCATATATTTGTTTGTTGTTCCTCTTAAGGAACAATAGTTGTTCCCCTTAAGGAACAACAATCTTACGGGCTTATATTTTTTTGTTGTTCCTCTTAAGGAACAACAATCGTTCCTCTTAAAGGAACAACACTTCCGCCCGATTGTTTTTGTTGTTCCTTTTAAAGGAATAGCCCTTTCACAATTTTTTTCACTTTCTGTCATTCCTTTTAAGGAAAAATAGTTTTAATTTGGAATGTGTTTAGTCTGTTCAGCCAAAGGATCAACATTTTATTTTGCGCTTGCTTTATCTGTTGTTCCGCTTAAGGAACAACTGTTGTTCCTCTTAAGAAATAGTAGTTTCGCATGTATATTTTTCTTTTATTTGTTGTTCCTCTTAAAAGAACCATATTTTTGAGTGAAAATGTTCCTTTTTTTGTTCCTCTAAGGAACAACAACCGTTCCATCTAAGGAACAACACTTTTTGAGTGCATTTTTTTATTTGTTTTCTCTTATGGAACAACATTTTGAGAATTTTTGTGAATAATGTTTCACTCTTCATGATCCTTTCAAGGCAAAGATACAATTTTATGCAAGGAAATAAAAAATAGAGGTTACTAAAATTAGAAAATCAAGGAAAAATTGTAATCTTTAAAGAAATTGCTTTGTATTGATAAGCAAAAAGGAAAGGACACATCTATCTATATCACTTTGATGTCTTTATCTTCACTAAAAATAATTTGATTGATTATTTTTATCATGTTGGTTCTTCCATAATCCTCATAACTCTCTTTGACCTTTATTATTGAATAAGAATAAGGGCATATTTTCCTCTATTCATATGTTCAGACTTCTTCCACCATCCCTACTCTTGAGTGTTGAGCCATCCTCTACATATAAACAGGAAAGTGCTATATAAAAGAAAAAAAATATATCTATATGATTACTAACAATTCTATGATTTATCAGATGGAGGATAGGGGGTCTCATCAAGAGAAAAACTACCATTATCATAAGGAAGCAGTGAAGTGGCATTCCCACTATGGCCACCACACCAGGGATATGATCCAATGGGCACATCAGAAAAATAAAAAGTCCTTGGAACAGGGGGTCTCATCACGAGCTGGCCTTCCCACCTTTCACTCCTTCCTAGTGAATGGAATTATGATTCGTCTGGTTACCAACCCAGCACAATGCCCTCCATCCTAACATTACAAAGCACTTTCCTAGGCATATATAAAGGACTATGGTTCCAAAGGTGAAAAAGAAACTTTGTCAAGGTTATAAACACTTGTGGGCAACAGTGCTCTGCTGATGGTATTGGAGTCATATTTTTCACAAATCAATATTAATTATAAACCCTTTTATTATATCTTTATCTTCATTTCAAATGAGATTATGCTCATAAACCCCTTTTTTTCGAACCTCTTACACATGAAATATTGTTTAAAAATCAATCATAATGGTTCAAGTGAATAATGACCACATAAGAATTTTTACTTATGTTAGCTATCCTCTTCCCTATTTTCGCATCATTCCATAACATTTCCATATCTATTCACGATTTTCATCATAAGCCTCAATTTCAGTAATTCAATACTTTTTGTGATCATGTCATGGATACGTATGCCTTTCTATACTGTACGATTTCTGTCCAGTATGCTGCTCTATTTTCCCAGTCGAGGACAAACTATCATATTTCGGGGGGGCACGGGTGAATTCTAAAATACACCTACATATGTGTCAATTCCTTATTTTCATCAGATCCCAGAAGTAGCAAATTTAACGGTATTGATATTTTCCGATATGCACGGGTTGTTGTTCCATTGCCATTTCTGTGTATTTCTGTGAAAAATTAATAGTGTGCAGAGCCTAGATGAAATGGGAGGTCGACTAGTATGCAGCGAACCACAAGTACTAATAGTTTCCGACGCTACACGAGAAATCTTAGTAAGAGTAGGATGGATTACCTACCTTACACGACTCCAGCAGCCCCATGAAACTGTGGCCATCGAATTTTTGTATAATTTGCAGGAGGATCATTCCATAATAAGAGGAAGGCGAATAACAGTAACGAATGTAGTAATTTTTGAGGTATCTGGACTACCAACAGTTGGACCCATATGGACCCATAAAAAATTGAGACTTCAAGAGGCCATAACCATCTGTCGGGACGAAGGATAGAACCTGACCGTCAAAAGAAAAGGAGTCCAACTGGAAACTCTGGGAGAACCATGCGTAGAACTTGATAGACTAGTGCAAAGCTACATTACATGTGATGGGAGAAAGGATATGGTAATACCACACCACCTCAATTTATTAGCAGTACTAAAACAGAAATGTGTTGTAAATTTTCCTGCATATTTAAAATTTTTACTACATGACGCTACTCAGATCATAAAGAAATCCCGTCATACAGGAATGGTAGTAAGCCACCATTGTTTAATTCGATTAATAGTTAGTTATATTCTTGCTCAGCAGCAGACGAGATGGGAGGAATTGGTATTTTTAATAGACGGGGGAATAGCCTTACCTACCCCAAAATGAAAAAGAACCACCAGCACAAAAAATAGACCTCTAAAATGCAGACAGTCTTCTAGATTAAGAAGAAGCAAGGGAATGTTGGGAAGCCTCCATGGTAGCAGCAACCAACCCTTATAATTACATAGTTCTGGAGATGAGAAACGCCCACAACCTGAAGGAGTAGAAAACAAGGAAGAGGAAGAAACTAAGCAAACCATTGAAGAAGAAAGGGAGGAAGCGAAACCTCCTATAACCTCTAGTGAAATTCCACCACAGGGGCCATTGCAGGAGGATGAATTGGCCCAAAATTTGGCCAATATAAGTGAGTATATTCAACCCTAGAGTCCGCTCAACCTCACTATTGAGGTAGAGAAATCACAGGAACACTCTGTCCACAGCAAGGATACATCCGAGGAAATGCATAATGAAGAAGAGGAAGAAGCAGAAGCCCCTCAGGAAGTGGCATATCAAATGAGGGTTACCTCCCCTGAGGAACCTAGTCAGGATAACACGAACACTACAGAAGTGTTCCAAACAGAGAATATGGAAACAAGCTAGGGCAAGGGTATAGTCCCTGAAGAAAAAAACCTAGTTGAGTAGCCAAGTCTAGAAAAGGAAATAGGTATTCCTCCCAAGAAGAAGAAGAAGAAGACAAATGAAATTAAGAGGATGCGGAAGGAACAGAAAAAGATGCTAAAATTATTAAAATAACTCAAACAGAAGATAAGGGTCCTGAAAAGGGGGAAATTCTCCAAAAGAACCCCGAAGACACAGATTGTAGGAACTCAATATCGTAAGAAGGAAACCCAGGTAGATCTTCAACACAGAAATTTTTTGATGGACAATGACCCTGGTGTAGAAAAACTCCAAGAGGATCTCGCACAGGCTCAATGGGCTAAAGAAAAGCTCAAAGAAGGGATTGTTCCTAAGAAGAAATACTAAGAGTTACAGCAGCAATTAAGCGACATCAATGCATCAGAGGCAGAAGCCCTCGATAGATGTCGGAAGGCAGAAGAACAAGTTGAAAAGGCAAGGAACAGACTAAAAATAGTCAGGATTCAAATGGATACTCTTCGTTCTCTATATACATATGTTCTAGCATGTAGGTCCCCTACCAAAAATTATGCTTTGTTTTTGTTAGAAAGATATTTTCAGTTAAAAACTAAGGCTGTTAAGGCAGGGAAACCTATAGAATTAAAAACTGTTGATGATTTTATAAACTGTTGTAAACTCTATGGAGTAAAATTTCAGCGGTTACTCTGTGAATTTTATTTGCATAATTTTATATTGAAAGAGGAAATGGAGACGAATCCCAGTCCTTTTGTGGGTGATGTCCAATATCAAGCATTCATTTCATTTGCTATTAACCAGTTAAAATGGCTCAAGGCCTATAAAAATTTTCAGAGACAAGAAAAACGGTTAGACCTTTGGGTTAGGGGTGAACCGAGACACCCATTAGAACTGGGGGCTAAGAATAAAAGCTTAATGAAAAAGGATGGTTTGATCTAGACATTGGGACCCATCCACAAAGCAATTGTCCAGAAAGTGGTAGAATATTTTCTGTCCATCAAAGACCAGGCCATAGTAGCAGCTAAACGCCGATGGAAGATTTCCAATCGGAATATTCAGGATAGAGAGCCATTCAGTTACAA
This sequence comes from Pinus albicaulis, assembly GCA_034641835.2. Taxonomy (NCBI): domain Eukaryota; kingdom Viridiplantae; phylum Streptophyta; class Pinopsida; order Pinales; family Pinaceae; genus Pinus; species Pinus albicaulis. The sequence goes on along the minus strand of CM076569.1, from coordinate 142,025,029 downwards.
AAATTTTAAGTTAGCTGCCGACCGCCTGGTTACCTATAGTAACCTCGTCTTGCAGGAAGGCCCGTATTGGCTAGGTTGTAGATTTCGAAGCCCTATTATCTGGTATCCTACAGCAGGATATAAGGCCATATATGAATTACCTAAAGGGAAGACAGGGAATATTTTTGAAGCTTTAGCTGCAAATCTTGGGTTTAGACCACTTCACGAAAATCCCTCTCCAGCCTATTCTCTAACTTCTTTGCATATAAATTACATGGTTTTCATGAGGGCATAAAAAAGGGTAAGCTGGGGGGTGTGTTGAGTGATGGAAAAGGTATGAATTTTCCATTTATTTCTTTATATTTTTCTTTAATCATAGCTCCTTTATATTATAAAATGGTAATATATCAAAGAATTATAGTAGAATTAAGTATATTTGTGATCGTTGCAAATTAATTAAATATTGTCTTTCCTTCTATACAGAAAATAGAAGAAATAGAAATCCACCATTCGGGAGGAAAAGAAAAAGCATAAGTAACTACTGTCCCTTCACTAGGAAGCCATATCCAGACAAGATCGGAACACACAGTCAAGGAAAGGAAAGGAAAAGTGCGGCATCAGTGCAAGAAGAAGAAAATATGACTGGAGATAGAAGATAGAGCGAATCCCTCATTATATTTGATCCTGAGGGATCGCTTCTTCAAAGCTCATCTATATTCTCGTTTTGTCTGCCTGGCTGTTATAAAAGGGAAACACTTGTAGAAATCAGGGAGATAATGTATTTCCATTATTTAGATTTCGCTTTTGTGTTTTCACTTTGATCATCGAATCTCGTTGGTTAAACCAGAGTGCGATTGCCTGTAAACTTCTTTACACATGATTAATATATAATTCAGTTGCTGTCCTATTATTTGATACTGCAGTAATTTGACAGTCCTTCACTAGTGGCAAAGGGCCTGGCCCTTGTGGATCCACTTTCTATTTGTACCATTACATTAAAATTCCAGTCGTGTGATGGTTTGCTTTAATTTTCATTTCCCTTAATCGCATTGCTTTACAGTTCCCTGTTTTATAGTTTATTGTTTCAATATTTTATGAAATCATTTTATTGCATAAGCTGTGATTGAACCGTGTTATCGTTCCCTTCCACCATAACAAGATTACTATCCTTTGCAGCTTATATTGTTATGCTATTCATTTCAAGTATAAATATTCGCTATTCATTTCGGATTTTTCTGTTCATTTCTATTAAATAGCTTTTCTATTCATTACTACTAAATAAGCTTTGATGTTCATCTCTTTCCTGCAAGTATTTGGTTTTGCTTTAGAATATTATTACAGTGAGCATGTTTATTCCATTTCTATTAGCAGCATTATTAATTTAATTCATTTATCATTTCCAATTAGTTGTTTTGGTGTGGAGTGAAAGGTCAACAACTGTAAAGGACATTGGCTATTACTATCTAAGTTCTCAGATTGAGTATCTTGTTTATGTTTAATTTCATTTACATCAGTTGACAGAGGAAAGAGTTATTACTACTGCATCCTTGACTGATGATTGTTGTAGTTTCCTGAGTGAGTGATCTAGTTTCAGAACATTAAGTTTCTTGTAATTGGAATTAGATTTTGTTTTCAAGCATCCGTTTAGTCTTGTATTTGGAACACTGTACTACAAATTGGAAAACATTATTTTTGGATTAAATTTTTTCCTCAGACTGAGTATGCTCTTGAAATAAAAAATTGCACCTGGATTGATAATTAATGTGAGATAAATAGGAGTTAAATAGATACCTTTTATACCTCAACACAAAGCAGAATACCTCATCTTCTACATCATATCCCTTCTGAGTGTCGACCTCAGGGACAAAAAGTAGTGTTGATTCCCACACAATCTACTCAGTTGGCACAGTGGTACTGTTAGCCCCTTATAAATTTCTTGACTAGCAAGCAAGGGGCTAGTTTTTTTTGTAAGTCTTAAAGGAATGCATTTCCCTTGAGAACACATCATTCTTGCAGCCTTGTCAAGTCTCCTAACTTGTGACTGTTTCCCTCTGCTAATTTAAGCCAGTAAGCGTTTCTGATAAAGAATTATTCTCCCAAAGGCTTTAGTTCACCCCTTGTATCCCTGCTTTGTTCCCCATTCTATCATAATCCCCTTCTTCTAAATTACCTTTTGTTCCCCCTAATATCTCCATCAACCTCCTAAATATCCCAAAATCCCCTTCAAATTCTTCCCATGCCCCTTGTTTGGCCTATTTCACCCTGTATCTCCCTATCGTTACCCTTTAGAGGCTTCAAAATACGTTAAAATGGCTTAAAAACCCATTTTCCACATTATATTAGGCATAGCCCCTTTCCCACTTAGCCCCGCACCTCTTCCTCCACGTGATCCAATGCCAGAACCACCCGCCAGCACTGAAAAGCACCTATCTCCATTGTGTATCGGGTGCAACATCGACCGTTGACCTTATTGATCGGACGGTGATCGTTGACCCCGCAACCCTTCGCATTTCCCTCGTTATAACCCCAACAGGGCAATCGCCATCCATCTAAACTGTGATCCGACGGTTCGGAGTCCACCCGCCCCTGTGGTCCCCACCAGCATTCCCGTCCGAAAACTGCCTAGTTTTCATTTCTTCCCATCGGCCAGTGATTCCATACAGTGATTGACGCGTGGCTCTTGTACGGTTTCAAAACCGCTTGTCCATCGCGCATTAACTTTCGACTCAGGACGCCGCGTGATATTGGTGTAGACCGTTGGATCTGGGGCAGCTCATCCAATGGCTGTCGCTCCTCGAAGCCGCGCGTAGTTTATCTCCCGATCATCGTACCCCTAGCCCACTATTGTCGTCCTTCGTTATGTCTCCCACCGTCGATCTCCTTTGAGATCTAACGGTCTAGATTGGTCTTCTCCCCACTATTGACTATTCCGCTGCCAGCCGTTTCCGCCACGTCACCTCCACGTGTCCACTGTACGGTCTCCCTCCGGTTTCGTATATTTGTTCATGGGTCAGGTTTGTTAAGGTTTTCATTCATTTTACCTCCACGCCACCTCCTGACTGTAATCCACGTCGTTTTCACCATACTATGGTTTTCCATGATGTTTTCGCCATCTGCCCAGTCTGCGTAATCAGTCTAGCCATCCTGTTGCATCCACCATCCCCATTGTTTTCTTAACATGTTTATGTATCGTGCATGGCTTCTAGAAAGGTGGAAAGTCACCATGATTCGTAGGAATCATTACAAGCGGTGCATTGAGTAGGAAGAATTAAAATTGAAGCTGGTACTGCGGGAAAATGTCAAGAAAGGTGGTGGCAGTATAAATTCCATCGAAGGACGAAGTTTGAAACTTCGCAGACTCTATCTTGCGCCATTAAAGCCCAGATCTTGCAGAATCGAGACATTTATGAATCCGTGAGGAAAAACCAGCTTACGATCAAGGATTTCAGCATTCGACATTGAGTATTTAGAGTTTTAATACAATAGCCTAGAGCCAAAACACCGGATCAATGATCCCACAGATCATGCAAAGGTACAACACGCAGAAATCAATGCTTATCAGGGGTTTATAGAGTAGCAGGATGTTTTTCCCTCCATGAAGGACAAAGCGCCCATACAATATTCAATCTATGTCATGTTCTGGAGAGATTTCCTACCCTAAAATAGTCCCAGTACTATCAGAGCATTTACTTCATCAGTATGGCAGATTTCTTTATCATTTCTTTTCCTGTTGTTTATTCACCAATAGCACCACACAGTACTACAACCAAAATGCATCAAAGTCATATCAGAAATAAATAGAACCAGAAGAAGACCATTCCTTCATCCAAAGAGTGATAGGGATTAAATGCTCAGAATTTAATCAGAATGGGCTTTGGCCCTCTTTCTTTTCAGAAGTTTAATACTGCATTTAGTTCTCCACCTACCTCCTTTGCTCCTCCGGAGCTATAAATTAATGAATAACTCATTGTAATGGTTTTTGATCGGTTATCAGAGAACTGCAAGCAGTTGCTTTTGAGACTCAGTCTCTGTGTAAAGATTGTAGGATAGGTTGAAGGATATGTTTTCAGACTGAGTATTTAGCTATTGGCAATATTGTACTTGATTGGTATTGTTACTTGATATGAAAAGCACATTTCTTTGGATCCTGATCTGAAGCAGTGGTGATGTTTTCCTATCTCTGTGTTTACATTCATTTCATTTCGTTTCTACTGGATTGCATCAGAAGTTTGGCATAGGATTTACCCTTGTTAGGTACCCTATGTTCCTGCTCTCCTTGCCATTTATGTTTCTCTTCTGAATGTATTATTTGAGAAGTGATTTCAGTTGGTTTAACTAGTGTATTGGATGTTATTGTCTGCTCTCTAACGTATGAATTAAATGAATTCAGTTTCTTAGATGTTTCTTGTTATTGATTTAGTGGGAAGATTTGGGAACACTAGGGATTAGTGTTAGCCCTGTCCACTAGGATCCTTGTATGACCTGCTGATCCATAACTTTGTGCTCTGAAACCTATGTTATCTCCTCCCTCTTACTTTCCATATCACATAATCATCTTGAAGATCCTAAGTTTCAGATGACTAGCCCAATTGAAAGCCTACCTATTGAGTAGCAAGAAAATCCTTTCCTGACTCCATTGCCCAATGGTTTTGAATATTTCCTGGAATATTTCACCTTTGCCTTATCCCTATTTTCTCATCTTGTTCTTACATTGAACCCTTCTTTCTCGATAACCATCAACCAAAACAAACAATTAAACAAACAACCCCGTGCCTATAACTAGCCTAACATCTTAAAATTTGAGCTTCATAGACATAAACCTCTGCTCAAACTAGAGAGATCCCTCTATGGACCCAGGAGGGCTAGATCCTGAGGTCTAAAAGTGGTTCTGATGTTGTCTCATGTTTTGGTCTTACCAATCTGGCCAAAACATGGGAACCCCAACATAATGGCGACTCCAATGGGGAACTTGAGTGCATTATACAGTAAACATCCTTAAGCATTCACAAGACCTACAATCTCTGTTTAGGTTGGTAATTAAACACCCATATTCTCACATCAACCTCTAAACCATTTGTTGTGTTTTCCCATACTCTTGGACAGAGTCTGGAAAGGGCCAGGTAGCCTCTGGATCTGACACTCTTTCAGAGGTGACATCTCTGGTAAATGCCCTCTCGGTCAATATCTGGTTAGAGTTTGCTATGTTTTGAAGATATCCTTGAAAGAGGACATCTCATAAGCATTGTGGTGGATAATGTACCCTCCGAAAAACATCTTAAACCTTCCACCTGGCGACTCCATTATTCCATAAACGTTTCAAAGACTCCACTGGTGATCAGTAGGCCTGCTGATTTTATTGGTTCACTTTATACTCCACTGGGAGACCAGCCCTCATAACAACATCAACCACAATAGAAGTAACAAGTAGGGCTAAGCTGCTTGGTCAGAAAGCAACATTCTGGCTTCTAGAACCATTCATACGAGAGCTTACCCTAACCCAGACCCACCTGAAATATTTGATAATCCTGAGAGCATCCTCAAGGGAGCTCCTACACTTAAAATATCAACTATTTCCAAACACATCCATAGAGCTAATTCTGCACCAGAAGATAGTACAGCTCTATCACATCTTCACCTTGACCTAGACCTGCCTAACAACTTATCTAGAACTAGGTCATTCAGTAGCTTAGACCAGCCAGACCCTGAGCTTCCTGATTCACCACAGCAAGGTGGTAGACACCTTGGGAATAGACAGACCCTTCCATCCACACCTCCTGATTTACATTTCATACAAAAATTGGGGCTCATTCAACCTAGGTCTGCTCATTAGTTCTCTGCTGGTCATAACATCCCTGTCATCCATATACCTGTTGCCCAAGCCCCTCTAGGTCATCAAAACATCATCATGGCAGCCTGGTATGCACCTCTGGTTTTACCCCAGCCTCTAGTACCCTTACCAAACGATTATCAGTCTAAGATTCCACACTTCACTACAAAGGAGTCCATTACCGCCCAACAACATGTAGATAAAATGGAAGATTCTTTTGACTACATGGAAATTGATGATGATACAGTCAAAATGAGAATATTTGCACAAAGCTTAGGGGGTGATGTGAAGAAATTGTTTAAAGGCTTACCTCTGGGTAGCATTAATGATCTACCAGCTCTATATCAGACTTTCGTAAACAAATGGGAAACTAGGGAAAACCCTCGCCAAATCCTAGCAGAATACATGACCCTTAAAAGAAACGCAGGAGAGAGTGTCCATGATTACACAACAAGGTTCAATAGCATTTACAATGTCCTCCCTCCACATATGAAACCTCCACAAGGCATGGCCCTAGCAAAATACCCTGAGGGTTTTGATGCTGACATGGCCTATGAACTTAGAGATAAGCAATACAACACACTGGAGGACATGTAGAAAGGAGCAGTGAACATAGAAGCCAACCTGATTGAGAAAAGAGCGAGACTGAAATGTAAAATAAGGGTAACATATAGATATGATAACATAGCTTCCACATCTGACCAAAATTATGACAAGTTGTCCAAAAATGTGGAAAGGTTACAGCAAATGATGGAAAAAATGGTTGTCACGGTCAGTAACCAAAATAGAAACCAGAACCAGAACTTTAGGAGAAACAATAACACTCCCAACAGACAAACAGAATCAGATCAACAGGTTATTCCCCCATTCCAAGAGAATTTTCTTGATGAAGATGAAGGAATCATAGAAGAGTTTGAGGGAAACACAATTAATATGTTTGAACCAGAAGATTCAATCCATAACTATTATTCAGAAGAAGACCAGCCTTCACCCTCTGGTTGGGAAGAGGAATGGTTGGAATCTGAAGATTACATATTAGGGTTTGAAAATGCCATGATGTAGGTCAGAGAATAGTATGAACTTAGAAGAAAAAAGAGTCAAGAAACTGCTAAACCCAAAGCTTCTAAGACTACCATCAAGAAGAGACCTGAGAAATCTTCTAAAGCAACTGCTGAAAGTAGCAAACCATCAGCTGAGAGTTCTGGAAAGAATAGAGAAAAATACAACCGAAACACTATTACACTAGGTCAACCTGCTAGCAGCACTAGCACTGCAGTTAGTGCTCTTGATAAAAATATCACAAACACTGTACTTAATGAGAATCAGCCCATTGATTCAGCCACTAAGGCAGTGGCAAATAAAACAGATATGAGCACTCCCAAGAGTCAATCCACTTTCAATTTGGAAAGTGAGATTGCAAGAATTAAAATCTTTGTTCCACTTTCTGAGCTGGCCACTCAGGATGTATATAAAGGCTAGATTTTGAGAGCTTTGAATTTAGGTGAGAATGGTGACTCTGTCAATTTCAATGACGATCAACCTGCCCTCTTGTCTGGACCAAAGATAGAGGGGATGTTTCAGGAGGGGGTAGTTCAGCCTTTCTATATTAGTCTCAACATTCATGACAAGATCCTGCACAATGCAATGCATGATTCTGGAGCACCCCACAACCTAATGCCTAAGGTAGTTATGGAAAGACTAGGTCTAGAGATAACCAGACCTTACAAAAATTTATACTCCTTCGACTCTAGCAGAGTAAAATGCCTAGGCCTGATCAAAGACTTGTGTGTGAGCGTAACTCAAATCCCAGCTAAATGCATGGTCATGGATGTTGTGGTGGAAAATGTGCCACCTAAGTATGGCATGTTATTATCAAGATCATGGGGAGCCAAGTTGCAGGGTACAATGCAGATGGATGGCTCATATGCCACAATCCCAATCTGTTGGGTGTGGAGCCTGATTATCTTGTTTACTTTGTATCACAGCATTTGACCCCTATACCCTAAAAGAGGCGACAATGCTGCCCGTAATTAATCGCTGCCGTGGGGGGTCCAAGGGGGGTGACAACGCTTTTCGGAGCCCCCCCTGGTGGGGGTTTTTGGGGGCAGCGCCCCCGAAGATAAAAATAGATGTAAAATTTCCTTGTAAAAGTATAGTAATTTCTAGTCAATCTGGGCCGTTCATAGGAAAATGATCTGACGGTAGAAGTTATGTTTAGATTAGGGTTTTTTCCCATAGAATTCAACCCCTCACTTTTATGAGGGCATTTTATTGCAGCTGTGTAGTCTATGTGTATTCTCGGAGCAAGAAACAGAGAGGGAGACTGTGAGAAAGAACAGAGGATATTACAGTGGATCTGCTGTAGGTTTTGTCTCTTTAATTTTTGCTGGATAATATAAAGGAAGGACTGGCTGTTCGGGGTGGACCTAGCCCAAACTAGGTGAACCACGTATATCTGTGTCTCTCTGGTTTTATGTGTTTTTTGTGTGCTTGTATTTTCCGCATATTTTATGTGTTGCATTGCTCCATAATATATAATTTTCTAACATCTGGTATCAGAGCCGAAGGAATATTTGGCTGATAAACTCGCAGGAAAGAAGGGTTCCTGGTTCGAGTGGGAGAAATGGTGGACGATGGTAAGTTTAGGGTCGAGAAATTTAACGGCCAAAACTTCCCGTTGTGAAAGATGCAGATGGAATATTATTTGTATCAGAAATATTTGTACCTACCATTGAGTGGAAAAACAAAGAAGCCGACGGCCATGACAGACGCGGAATGGAACATTCTTGATAGAAAGGAACTTGAAACAGTACGGTTGTGTCTTACGGCGTTAGTCGCCTTCAATATTTCGAAGGAAACAACAATAGAGGGTTTGATGCAGACATTGGCGAAACTATATGAAAACCCTCAGCCTCAAACAAGGTATTTCTTATGAAACGACTATTTAATATGAAGATGTCGGAAGGTGGATCTGTTGCAGACCATTTAAATGAATTTAATACAGTTACCAGTCAGTTAATTTCTGTAGGGGTAAACTTTGATGATGAAGTTAGAGCTCTGTTATTCTTTTGTTCATTTCCAGAGAGTTGGAATGGTTTAGTAATGGCCATTAGTAACTCTATCTCTGGATCTAGTACTTTAAACTTTGATGATGTTGTTGGTGCTATCCTTAGCGAGGAAATGCGACGAAAAATCTTGGGTGAGACATCAGGTAATGCTTTGAGTGCAGAGTCTAGGGGAAGAAGAATGGAAAGAGCAAAGAGCTCGGGATATCGCAGTAAATCAAGGAAAGGCAGATCCAAGTCCAGATCAGGGATAGTGTGTTGGAATTGCAGAAATAAAGGACACCTAAAGAAAGACTGTAGATCTCGGAAGGGAAAAGAAGGAGACACACAGCAAGAAAACAATCATGAAGAAAATGTGACAGGTGATGTGTTACAAGATGATTTGATTCTTTCTTTCAAAAATTTTACTGATTCGTGGGTTGTAGATTCAAGGCCTTCATTCCATGCCACACTTGATAAGAAATATTTTCATGACTATGTTCAAGGAGATTTTGGACAAGTTCATTTGGGTGATGATAAACCTTGTCAAATTGTTGGAATTGGTAAAGTTCTTGTAAAACAACAGAATGGAAACCAATGGATACTAAAGGAGGTAAGGCGTGTTCCAGATCTGAAGAAAAATCTGATTTCAACAGGGCAGTTAGGCAGTGAAGGTTGTGTGACAACTTTCACAGATAAAACTTGGAAGGTCACCAAAGGAGCGTTGGTAATAGCAAAAGGTGAAAAGGTTGGTACATCGTATTTATGCAATGGTATTTCTAAATTTGTTAATGCTTTAACTTCCAAAGGAGCAGATGCAACATTATGGCATCATAGGCTCGGACACATGAGTGAGAAAGGAATGAAGATTCTTCACTCAAGAAATTTGTTGCCAGGATTCAAGAATGTTGATTTGGATTTCTGTGAGAATTGCATTTATGGAAAACAAAAGAGAGTCAGATTTCTCAGAGTTGGGAAAGAAAAGAAGAGCGAAAAATTGGAGCTTGTGCATACAGATGTATGGGGACCTGCTCAGGTATCATCTCTCAGTGGCTCTCATTATTATGTTACTTTTATTGATGATGCAACTAGAAAAACATGGATTTAGTGTATTCAGAATAAATCTGATGTATTTGATACTTTCAAGAAATGGAAAGCTTTAGTTGAGATTGAGACAGGAAAGAAGTTGAAGTGTCTCAGATCAGACAATGGAGATGAATATTGCAGCAAAGATTTTGATAGGTACTGTTCAGAGCATGGAATTCGTAAAGAGAAGACAGTTCCAAGAACACCACAAGAAAATGGTGTGTCAGAAAGGATGAATAGAACAATCATGGAGCATGCAAGGCGCATGAGATTGCATGCAGGATTTCCTTTACAATTTTGGGCAGATGCTATAGATACTGTTGTTTATCTAATAAACAAAGGGCCTTCAAGTTCCTTGGATGGTGGTATTCCAAAGGAAGCATGGACAGGTAAAAAGGTAAACTACTCTTTTTTAAAGCCTTTTGGTTGTGAGGCCTTTTTCCATAGTAATAAAGAAAACAGAACAAAGCTTGTGGAAAAATCAAAGAAATGTACCTTTATTGGATATGGTGCTAATGATTTTTGTTATCTCTTATATTATTATGAAAATCACAAAATCATTAGGAGCAGAGACGTAATATTCAATGAAAAGGTCTTGTATAAGAATCAGTTGCAGGAAAAGAAACAGGAAAAAGAGAGCAAGGAATACATGGTTCTTGATGAGATAAATGAAAAGGTAAAGGTGCCTGAAAATAATAATAATCAACAGTCACAACAGCAGCAACCACCACAACAGCAACATGCACCTCAAACACCTGAAAGTGGTGTTAGAAGATCTACTAGGATAAGTAGACCTCCTGCACGATACTCTCCTTCATTATATTATTTATTGCTGACTGATTCTGGTGAACCTAAATGATATGAAGAAGCAATGCAGGTTGAAAGTAGGAAGAAGTGGGAGCTAGCCATGGAAGAAGAGACAGACTCCTTAATGCATAACCAAACTTGGGACTTAGTCAAGTTGCCTGCAGGTAAAACTACATTGTAGAATAAATGGGTTTACAAGCTGAAGGAAGAAGATGGAGGAAAACAGAGGTACAAAGCGAGACTTTTGGTGAAGGGGTTTGCACAGAAGAAATGTATTGATTTTGATGAAATATTTTCTCCTGTTGTTAAAATGAATTCAATCAGAACTATTTTAAGTCTTGTAGCAGCGGAAGATTTACATCTTGAAAAGTTAGATGTAAAGACAACATTTCTCCATGGAGATTTTGAGGAAGATATATACATGCAGCAACCAGAAGGATATGAGGTAAAAGGGAAAGAAAAATTGGTTTGTAGGTTAAAGAAGAGCTCGTATGGTTTAAAACAGGCTCCAAGGCAGTGGTATCTAAAAATTGACAAGTTTATGTTTGAACAAGATTATACTAGATGTCACTCTGATCATTGTGTTTATCTAAAAAGGCAAAATGATGGTAGCTATATTATATTGTTATTGTATGTAGATGACATGCTTGTTGCAGGGTCTAACATGCAAGAAATAAGTGTGCTCAAAATAAAATTGGAAAATTCATTTGCAATGAAGGATTTGGGAGCTACAAAACAAATCCTTGGTATGAGGATAACTAGAGACAGGAAAAATCGCAAATTAACATTGTCTCAAAATGAGTACATAGAAAGGTGTTGAAAAGATTTAATATGCAGAATGCAAAACCAGTTAGTACACCTTTTTCTAGCCATTTCAAACTTAGTAAGGAGATGTGCCCAAAGACCCAAGAAGACATGGATTATATGTCTAAAGTTCCATATGCATCAGTAGTTGGAAGCTTAATGTATGCAATGGTATACACAAGGCTTGATATTTCACATGTAGTGGAGTTGTAAGCAGGTACATGAACAATCCAGGAAAAGAACATTGGATGGCATTGAAATGGATTCTCAGATATTTGAGAGGTACCACAAATCAATCATTATTCTTTGGTGGTTCAAACATTTCTCTACGGGGATATATTGATGCAGATATGGCAGGTGACAGAGAGAACAGGAGGAACACTACAGGATATGTATTTACTGTAGGTGGAATAGCTGTCAGTTGGGTTTCAAAAATCCAAATTGTTGTTGCACTTTCAACTGCTTAGTGAAATAATATTCTTTGCTACGGAGGCTGGTAAAAAATGATTTGGTTACAAAGGTTTATGGATGAATTGGGTAAGAAGCATGATATGGGCACGCTATATAGTGATAGCCAAAGTGCTATTCATCTTGCAAATAACTCAACATTTCATTCCAGGACTAAACACATACATCTCAAGTACCATTTCACACGGTCAGTATTGGAAGATGGAGAGTTGAAGTTGGAAAAGATACACACTAGCCAGAATCCTGCAGATATGCTAACAAAAGTTGTAACCAGGGAGAAACTGAGAATGTGCTCAGTTTCAATTTTCATTCTTTAAGATGGCTTGATGAAAGATGACTATCGGCTGGTCAAGAGAGTCATTGCCCAACAGCAGACGGCGGTGGAGTTGCTACAATCAGTCTCCAAGTGGGATATTGTTGGGTGTGGAGCTTGATTATCTTGTTTACTTTGTATCACAGCATTGGACCCCTATACCATAAAGGGCGGCAATGCGCCTCAGTGTCGGCTGTTGTGGGGGTCAGGGGGGTGGTAGGGCCCGAATCTAAAAAACGGTCTGTAGTGCCTTGTAAAAGTATAGTAATTTCTAGTCAATCTGGGCCGTTCATTAGGCAAATGATCTGACGGTAGAAGTTATGTTTAGATTAGGGTTTTTTGCCCTAGAAGGCAACCCCCTTGTATATATGGGGGCATTGTATTACGGCTGTGTATAATGTGTGTATTCTCGGAGCGAGAAACAGAGAGGGAGACTGTGAGAGAGAACAGAGGATATTACAGCGGATCTGCTGTAGGTTTTGTCTCTTCATTTTTGTTGGATAATATAAAGGAAGGACTGGCTGTTCGGGGTGGACGTAGCCCAAACTGGGTGAACCACGTATATCTATGTCTCTCTGGTTTTATGTGTTTTGTGTGCTTGTATTTTCCGCATATTTTATGTGTTGCATTGCTCCACAATATATAATTTTTCTAACACAATCTTTGGCCAACAGAGAAAAGCGCTGCCCAGGAGACATAGATGAAATTCCCTAGTTAGTAGCCCGGTAAGCGAGAAAATTCACCTGTTTTTTCTGTACATACAGACCTTGACTCCTTCATATTTTGTAATGATGAATCTTTAGAAGGGTCAGGGTCCCAAAATAGAGATACAAACGGAGAGACAGAAGCTGTTGATTTTAACATAATGGCTGCTCTGGATTTAGAGGACAATGAAGAAGAAAACCGCAATGAAACCTGTAGGATATGCGGTGGAGACCTAACCCCGAGTGAACAAGAAACATAGCATAAACATCCATCCGACCAGATCCATGAAACTCATACATTTCACGAGGAACAAAGCAATCCTGACCTAGTACAAACCTGTAACATAACACGATGGCGGAGCAGAACGTAAGGGAGAAAACAATGATATTAGCGAGAATAACCCTTTATGGGAAATGAGCTTTGACGGGTCCCCGTACTAAAAGAGTATGAGGGCGGTATGGTTGCACTGTCTGACGAAGAAAGTTACTACGGCGAGAGCCACGCTGTGCTTTGCACTTCAAATGCACAAATAATGTCTGTTGAATAGAGGCTCTAATCCTGAGTGCAGATACATTGAAGAAAAAGGGAGCCCGTAGGATAACCGTAAGGGGAGACTCAGAGTTAGTTATCAAATAGGTAAACGGGGAATACACAGTGAAACATCCTAGGATGAGAGCATATAGGAATGACACCATGGACCTACTGAAAATGTTCGTTGAATACAAATTAGTGTTCATTCCCAGGAGTCAAAATGTCATTGCAAACGGATTAGCCTGCCTAGCCAGCTCCTACCCCAATACACCTAGCGACCAATAGATCATCATTCAGACCAAATTTAGACTTGCTGTGCCAGACAACGAAAAATACTGGCAGGTCTTTGAAGGTGATAAGCAGATCGAATATTTTCTGGTAGGCAGAAACGAGTTTGAGTTTTCCGATTCAGACTCTAAATCTGACCATAGCCGCCTAAGTGATGAGTCCTCAGATGAGGAAGAAACACCTTGTAACCTAGAAATAAACTCTTTATATGAACATACTAGAAACCCAAACCACAAATGTGAAAATGTAGATAGTGAAGAGGTAGAGGTGCTGCAGGCCAGGGATAAGAATATACCCAGAGGCTTGGCACCCTTAGAGGACCTTTTTGATTTTGATGATGTGGCAAAGAAGCCCACGATAGAACATGCAGACTCTGATGTGGAAGAACGCAACATAGGCACTGGAGACAAACCCAAAACGATTAAACTAGCTAAGTCTTTACCTGCAAACATGAAGAATAAATACATTGACCTTTTTAAGGAATTAATTGATGTGTTTGCATGGAGCTATGAAGACTTAAAGGCCTATGACACAAATATCATCCAGAAAAAAATACCCTTGAAAGAAAATCAGAAGCCCTTTAGGCAAAAACTTCGCAGAATCAATCCTAAACAATTGCCTGCAGTAGAGAAAGAGATTAAGAAGATGTATGAAGCAAGTATAATTTTGCCTGTGAGGTTCTCTGATTGGGTATCAAACTTGGTGGCTATGAGGAAGAAAACAGGAGAAATCAGATTGTGCATAGACTTCAGGAATCTTAACAGAGCCTCACTGAAGGACAATTACCCTTTGCCTAAAATGGAACATATCCTTCAGAAGGTAGTGGGCTCTAAAAGGATTTCCCTGCTAGATGGTTTCTCCGGATATAACCAAGTCTTAGTAATCCCAGAAGACCAACTCAAAACAGATTTTACCACTCCATGGGGTACCTTCATGTATGTGAAGATGCCCTTTGGATTGATGAACGCTGGAGCCACCTTCCAAAGAGCGATGGACATAGAATTTTCAGATGAGATAGGGCTCTTCATTGTCATCTACTTGGATGAAAAAACCATATTTTCCAAGACCGAAGAAGAACACCTAGAACATCTGAGAAAAGTATTCAAAAAATGTAGAAGGTTTGGTCTATCCCTGAACCCTAAAAGGACTGTCTTTGGGCTACAGGAGGGAAAACTCCTTGGCCACATTATATCCGAGAAGGGAATCAGGATAGACCCACGACGAGTTGAGGGAATACTATAGATCTCTCACCCCAGAAACATCAAGGAATTACAATCCTTCATTGGGAAGATTAACTTCCTCAAGAGGTTTATTCCAAATCTGGCTGAACACCTTAGGAACATAACTAACATGTTGAAGAAAGGTGCAGGAGTTAAATGGACTGTGGGAGCTAAACAATATTTTGAATCAGTGAAACTTGCACTTACCCAAGCTCCCGTCCTAATCAGCCTAGATTTCTCCAAAGATTTCCTGATATTTTCATTCGCCTCTGAGCATACAGTGGCTGCAGTCTTGCTGCAGAAAAACACAGAGGGAATGGAATAGCCAATTGCCTTCTTTAGCAAAGCACTCAGAGATGCACCCTTGAAATACAACATCATGGAGAAAAATGCCTATGCTCTGATTAATGCCTTGAAATACTTCAGGGTGTACATATTGCATTCCCACACTATAGCTTATGTGCCCAACATCATAGTCAAAGATATACTATCCCAAGACCTAGATGGGAAAAGGGGCAAATGGATAGCTGTGATCGTAGAGTATGACCTTGAGATAAAACCCACCAAACTAATTAAAGGTCAGGGCTTAGCTAAATTAATGGCTGAGTCAAACTTGCAAGCCCTAGACATCAACATGATAAATACCTTGGATGAGCAACAAGAATTGCTTGATCCCACTGTTAGGGAAGAATTTCAGAGCTCTCCTTGGTATTCCGACATTCTGTATGTGCTTACACACCTCAATGCCCCTCCTGGATTATCCAAGACCAAGGCCAGATTCTTAAAGTTAAAAACCAAAAATTACTGCATTATGAACGAAAATTTATACTGGAAGAATCCTAATGGCCTGTTGCTTAAATGTTTTCCCAAAAATGAGGCAGAGAGGGTTAAACAAGAATTCCATGCTGGAGAATGTGGAGGCCACCTGAGTTGGAAAGCCACTGCAAACAAAATACTCAGGGTTGGCTACTATTGGCCCACACTCTTCAATGATGTCCATAAAATGATAGTTTCCTGCCACAAATGTCAGATCTTTGAGGGCAAGAGAAAACTCCTCCCTTTACCCCTACAACCCATCACTGTTGAAGGTCCCTTTCTGCAATGGGGCCTAGATTTCATAGGGTAGATTCACCCTGCTTCTTCTGCTCAGCACAAATGGATCCTAACAGCCACAGATTATTTCACTAAGTGGATAGAGGCCGTGCCCACTAGGAATGCCACTGACTCAATCATCATTAGTTTCCTAGAAAGTCACATCCTCTCTCGGTTTGGCTGCCCAAGGAAAATAATCACTGATAATGCTACTGCTTTCGAATCCAAAAAGATGGTTGATTTTTGTCACAGGTACAACATAGAACTTGGTCATTCAACTGCCTATTACCCTCAAGGTAATGGATTAGCCGAATCATCAAACAAGAGCCTGGTGATCATGATCAAGAAGCTGTTGGAAGAGAACAAAAAATCTTGGCATAACAAGCTAGTACATGCTTTGTGGGTTGACAGGCTTACAACAAAAAAGTCTATTGGCATGTCACCATTCCATCTTGTCTATGGAATAGAAGCAGTGTTCCCTACCAGCCTTGGAATACCAGTGATCAAACTAGTCCAGGAGATCCAAACAGAAGAAGACAACATGATGAGGAGAATAAATTAGACAATCCATCTCCAGCAAACGAGGGAAGAATTCTACAACAGAGCAGTGAAATTTCAGGAGAATATAAAGAAATTGTTTGAAAAAAGAACCAAAGCTGCCAATTTCAAAGTTGGAGATAAGGTTTTGAAGTGGGATTCGAGAAGGGAGGACAAGTGAAAGCACAACAAATTTGACAGTTTGTGGCAAGGTCCATACCTCATCCAGGCCACTGTGGGTCCAAATGCTTTCTTCTTACAAGAACTAGATGGTACAGAGCTGTTTGGGGGTCCTGTCAATGGCAGGATGCTCAAACACTACTTCTGCTAATTCAAAATTTCCAGTTTCATTTCCATTGCACATACCATTGTAGCTTTTATTTTCAAGAAAAATAAAAATGTTTCAAAAAATAGAGGAAAAGGAGAGGTTCAGACATGCTTAAAACATGGACCTCTGATATGCAAAAGAGTGGCTCTAATAAACTCAAAACCTGAGCTAAAGAAAGTGAAATAGCTGGTCCTAACATGCCAAAATCCGGACCAGCAAAGGAAAAGAAGAATCAGCTCTAACGTGCCCAAAACCAGAGTTGAGGTGAAGAAAGAAGTGACTCTAACATGCTCAAACCTTGAGTCACAAAGGGAAAGAAGGATGTTTCAAGTTTCAGATCTCAAGCCTTCACAGTTTTGTTCTCAAGTTTTTGCAAATTTTATCCATGTGCAACTGTTTGTATGCCTTGGATCCACAACAAGTCAGACAGTCTAATCCTGGCTTGACTGTTTTTCAATTTCTGTTGTAGAATGTAGAGAAGAAATCTGCTGGACAGTTTAATCCTAGCAGATATTAGAATAGGTAGAGAAACATATGAGACCAACAGTCTAATCTGGTCTCATGGAGCAATAAGGGTAGATTTAGAATAGGTTTATTTTCTGTTTTCAAAAATAAAAAGATGTAAAGGGTCTGCTAGCTCAAATGCACCCTGGAAGAAGAAAAAATGCTAGGAATGTACTGTGGGTAGGTAGTGGAAGAAAGTTTTTCTGCTGATGTAATGCCTTCATATTGTCGCAGCTAATCAAAGAAAGAGAGGGATGTGCCAAGCAGCAGGCAACTGGCCTACTCCAAAGATCTACTCCTTGAATTCTTGACTCCTTCAAGAAGAAGCCATCCCCATGTGGAGCCACTGTTAGCCCCTTATAAATTTCTTGACTAGTAGGCAAGGGGCTAGTTTGTTCTGTAATTCTGCAAGGAATGCATTTCCCTTGAAAACAAATCATTCTTGCAGCCTTGTCAAGTCTCCTAACTTGTGACTGTTTCCCTCTGCTGATTTAAGCCAGTAAGCCTTGCTGATAAATAATTATGCTGCCAAAGGCTTTATTTCACCCCTTGTATCCCTGCTTTGTTCCCCATTCTATCATTTTCCCCTTCTTCTAAATTCCCTTTTGTTCCCCCTAATATCTCCATCAACCTCCTAAATCTCCCAAAATCCCCTTCAAATTCTGCCCATGCCCCTTGTTTGGCCTATTTCACCCTGTATCTCCCTATTGTTACCCTTTAGAGGCTTCAAAATACATTAAAATGGCTTAAAAACCCATTTTCCACATTATATCGAGAATGACCCTTTCACCAGCAGCCACATATTCACTCTGCTCGACGTGATCCAATGCCAGAACCACCCGCCGACATTGAAAAGCGCCTACCTCCAATGTGTATTGGGTGCAACATCGACCGTTGATCTTTTTGATCGGACGGTGATCGTTGACCCCGCAACCTTTTGCGTTTCCTCCATTATAACCCCGACAGGGCAATCGCCATCCATCTAAACTGTGATCCGATGGTTTGGAGTCTGCCCGCCCCTATGGTCCCCACCAGCGCGCCCGTCTGAAAACTACCCGATTTTCATCAGACCACCATCCGAGAGCTGGCGGTATTTTCCCATCGGCCAGCAATTCCATGCAGCGATTGATGTGTGGCTCCTGTACGGTTTCAAAACCGCTTGTCCATCGCGCATTAACTTTCGATTGAGGACGCCGCGCGATATTGGTGTAGACCGTTGGATCTGGGGCAGCTCATCCAACGACTGTCGCTCCTCAAAGCCACGCGTAGTTTATATCCCGATCATCATACCCCTGGCCCACTGTCGTCATCCTCTACTGTGTCTCCCACCATCGATCTCCTTTGAGATCTGACGGTCCAGATTGGTCTTCTCCCCACTATTGACTATTCCGCTACTATCCGTTTCCGCCACATCACCTCCACGTGTCCACCGTACGGTCTCCCTGCAATTTCGTATATTTCTTCATGGGTCGGGTTTGTTAAGGTTTTCATTCATTTTACCTCCACACCACCTCCCGACTGTAATCCACGTCATTTTCACCATACTATGGTTTTCCACGATGTTTTCGCCATCTGCCCAATCTGCGTAGTCAGTCTAGCCATCCCGTTGCATCCACCATCCCCATTGTTTTCTTAACATGTTTTCGTATTGTGCAGGGCTTCCAGAAAGGCAGAAAGCCGTCATGATTCATAGGAATCATTGCAAGTGGCACATTGAGCAGGCAGAATTAAAATTGAAGCTGGTACTGTGGGAAAACATCAAGAAAGGTGGCGGTAGTATAAATTCCATCGAAGGACGAAGTTTGAAACTTCGCAGACTCTATCCCACACCATTAAGGCCCAGATCTTGTAGAATCGAGACATTTATGAAGCCGTGAGGAAAAACCAGCTTACGATCAAGGATTTCAGCATTCGGCATTGAGTATTTAGAGTTTTAATACAGTAGCCTAGAGGAAAAACACCGGATCAATGATCCCACAAATCATGCAAAGGTACAACACACAGAAATCAATGCTTATCACGGGTTTATACAGCATCAGGATGTTTTTCCCTCCATGAAGGACAGAGCGCCCATACAGTATTCAATCTATGCTGTGTTCTGGAGAGATTTCCTACCCTGAAACAGTCCCAGTACTATCAGAGCATTTACTTCATCAGTATGGAAAATTTCTTTATCATTTCTTTTCCTGTTGTTTATTCACCAATAGCACCACACAGTACTGCAGCCAAAATGCATCAAATTCATATCAGAAATAAATAGAACCAGAAGAATACCATTCCTTCATCCAAAGAGTGACAGGGATTAAATGCTCAGAATTTAATCAGAATGGGCTTCGGCCCTCTTTCTTTTCAGAATTTTAATACTACATTTAGTTCTCCACCTACCTCCTTCGCTCCTCCGGAGCTATAAATTCATGAAGAACTCATTGTAATGGTTGTTGATCAGTTATCAGAGAACTGCAAGAAGTTGCTTTTGAGACTCAGTCTCTGTGTAAAGATTGTAGGATAGGTTGAAGGATATGTTTTGAGATTGAGTATTCAGCTATTGGCAATATTGTACTTGATTGGTATTGTTACTTGATATGACAAGCAAATTTCTTTGGATCCTAAACTGAAGCAGTGGTGATTTTTTCCTATCTCTGTGTTTACATTCATTTCATTTCGTTTCTACTGGCTTGCATCAGAAGTTTGGCATAGGATTTACCCTTGTTAGGTACCCTATGTTCCTGCTTTCCTTGCCATTTATGTTTCTCTTCTGAATGTATTATCTGAGAAGTGATTTCAGTTGGTTTAACCAGTGTAGTGGATGTTATTTCCTACTCTCTGATGTATGAATTAAATGAATTCATTTTCTTAGATGCTTCTTGTTATTGATTTAGTGGGAAGATTTGGGAACACTAGGGATTAGTGTTAGCCCTGTCCACTAGGATCCTTGTACGACCTGTTGATCCATAAATTTGTGCTATGAAACCTATGTTATCTCCTCCCTCTTACTTTCTATATCACATAATCATCTTGAAGATCCTAAGTTTCAGATGACTAGCCCAATTGAAAGCCTACCTATTAAGTAGCAAGAAAATCCTTTCCTAACTCCGTTGCCCAATGGTTTTGAATATTTCCTGGAATATTTCACCTCTGCCTTATCCCTCTTTGCTCATCTTGGTATTACATTGAATCCTTCTTTCCCAATAACCAGAAACCAAAACAAACAATTAAACAAACAAACTCGTGCCTATAATTAGCCTAACATCTTAAACTTTGAGCTTCATAGACATAAACCTCTGCTCAAACTAGAGAGATCCCTCTCTGGACCCACGAGGGCTAGATCCTGAGGTCTAAAAGTGGTTATGATGTTGTCTCATCTTTTGGTCTTGTCAATCTGGCCAAAACATGGGAACCCCAACAGGTACCATGAACCATTTTCACCTCCACACCAAGCACAATTTCCACCTGCCGGAAAGTGCCCAACCTACCGAAGGATCTAGTCTTGTGCTCACGCAAGTTCCTTTCAAGGAAATTCTTCCCCCACCAAATGCCGCAGACACAATACAACATATATGATTAATATCATCATGTATCGGAACTATGACTTGGGTTGTCTTCTCATCTGCCATAGGTGTCAAGTCATCTACAACTACGTGAGTAGTTGTACCTACAATAGTGCCAACCCAATCTATCTGCACTCTGTCGATAGAATTTTCTTCCACCATGTCGACGATGGAATCCTTTTCATGTCTATCAAATAGCTCCGTAAGGACTGCACCTCGTCTGCACAACCTAATGCAGAATCAACCCACTTTAGGATCTTTGTTTCATTCGGATGAGGACATCCTAGAGGCCATGACAGAGCCAGATTATACATGGGATGCGATGCATCACCGCTCATGTTTTCTCCCCAAATAAGTGTTCAGTCCTGAAAAGACAAAATAACAAAAGATTTATGCGATTGAATCAAACTGTTTCCTCCCATCAGGAAAAGTTGATTGGTTCAAGAATCATATCACGATTCTTGATGCATTCAAGGAATGAAACAAGTCAAATATCTCACCTACCGTCAAGGTGAATATATCCCAAAATCTTGGAAATATCGAAGAAATCTCACTGGGGGCAGCATGATCTCCAGAAGAAATAAACTCTTATACCCAATTTCTACAAGATTATATAGATATCTTCACATGGGAATATTCAAAAATTCCTGGGATTAGTCCCACTATCGTAGAGCACCCCATTGACACTTGGCCTGACGTACCTCCAATACACCAGAAAGAACGTCAACTGCACCCATCAACAGCAGAAGTAATAAAACAAGAAATCGACAAGCTTCACAAAGACAGGTTTATCTATCCCATCACTTACACATCTTGGGTTTCCAACCCTGCTCCTGTCATGAAAAAATAGGGCACCATAGGTGTTTGCACCGATTTTCAAGACTTGAACAAAGCATGTCCCAAGGAAAATTACCCTACCCCATTCATCGACCAGGTCATCGATGCTTGTGCGAGTCGTGAGGCTCTCTTTTTCATGGATGGATTCTCCTGGTACAATCAAATTCAAATATGCCACATAGACTTGTTGGAAATGTTGTCATTGATGGCAAAGGAGATAAAAAAAACAGCAACAAAGCATTGAGGTAGCAGAGACAAGCAGTGGATTAGTGGGCTCAGAACTGCATAGGCTGCATAGGATTGCAGAACAGAGGAGAAGGGCCAATAGATTGAATATCTGGCCACTAGAAAGTTGTAAGCACTCCACTGTATAATGAATATTTGTTTCAGTGTTAACGTGCATTTGTCAAGTCGAGTTCTGTGCGAATTTTTTCTTGAGAATCTTCTTGTATGTTCAGTAATGAGAATGTGTTCCTGATGAATCCTTGTGACCAATACGAACCTCTGTGACTGGGTTATGTGTGGATACGCCGTTGAAACCTCTGTGGAACACAAATTGACTATGTGGAATGTATGAACCGTGTCACTTTTGTGTAATTAGATTTATTGTGATCCTGTGTGGGATTGGAATAAATTTATGTTACTGAAAGTCATTGATTATGCTTAGCCATACTTGTAGTTACCAGCATGGTAAATTGCGATGGAAGATTGTGTTGAAAGGCTTCGCCTCTGTCTTTAGAAACTTGTATAGAAGTTTAACTGGATGCTCCGTGCTCTAGAACCAAGGCGATAATATGGTGTAATTGCATAAACTCCTGAAGGCTCGTAGTTATACACCTCTGCGTAATGGCACAATTCCCACTGTATGCTTCTGTGTAAGTATGGAAGGTCTAACGATGCCGTGGTATTGATTAGTCTATGAGTCTCGGTGTTGACTGTATGATAGAACTCTTTTAAATAATAAAGGCAGAACCTTGTATAAGACCAGAACCCTGCGTAGAAGAGCCGAACCGAGACCGGGTGAACAGTGAAGGCGGTTTCCGGGTTTCATCGCACTGCTTTTGCGAAGCGAGCGGTATTTTCAAATTCAGAGCAATTGCAATGAGTGTTTGACACGTGGCATCGGGCGAAGTTCTGAAACCGCCGTTCAATGCGCACCATCACGCATTAACCATCGACCAAAGACGCGGAGCGATATTGACACAAGCCATCCATCTGGAGGGAAGCGATCTAACGGTGATCATATTGGGAAGATGCATGAAGGTTAACTTAAGGTACGGGCGTGTGTATTTGATTTATTCCATTGATTTTATGCTAGGGCCCATGCATACGAATGTGTTGATTATTGTTAAGATTTGCGGATTTATTAATCTTTGGGGTCATAGTTATAAGGTTCGAACATTTAGTTATGAGGTGTGAAGGAAGCCCCCAAAATGAAATAATAACTGTCGGGTTTATTTAAATGTCAAAGGTATTGGGTCACATGAGGGTTGTCTATTATATTAGTTGGTAGTAAGCCCATCAATACATTTCTTAATCTAATTCTATGAATTCGATAATTGAACTTGAAGGAAGGATCAAGAAGGCTCCCTTATTGAATTAATAGAATGAACAAAGATATTGAACTATTCGAATTATGGGTTGGATGGGCAAAGAAATTTGAATGTATTTTACACAGAGGTTGAAATTTATTATAAAGGTCGAAGGTTGACCCGAATTCTTACAAGTACATTGATAAAAATTCAGCATGCAAAGGTGGCCACTGCAGAAATTAAAAGTATTGAAATTGCCCAGCAGTGATATTAAAAGACAGTTATATGTACAACTGTTATACAACTGAAATGAATAAGAGAGCCTACAAGAACGAAAGAGAGAGAAACAACAATAGAAAAGACAAATCAATTCAAGCCAAAATCCAGAAAAGAAGCTGATTGAAATTGAAGTGTGTAACTGAAAATCTGAATGTAAATGTTGTAATTAAATTTTTTATTGTTTGTGATGCATTGGCAAGTATCCTAAGGAAAATAAAAATCCCACTGTAGCATGAAAATTTGTACATATCATTATAATTTTAAATTGAGTTGGATAAAGGAATGAGAAGATAGAAGCCAAAGAGTCATGACTGTTCACTCAAAATTCCTTGTGAAATACAAACAGTCATGTAAGGAACTTTATAAATAATATCAACTGGATATGCATAAGAGAGGTTAGAGAGAGTAAATATAGAGAAGGAAAAGTATAGAAGAGTGAGGCAGAGAAGATTAAGAAAAGAAGAGCAGAAAGAGAAGCTACATAATAGAGCTGATATCTGAGGAAAATCAGCAAACATTCAGTTTGATAAATTAAGGAAGTTGGAGCTTCCCTATCAAGTTGCACCTTGATAGCTTTCAGTTGTAGCTAACTGAGCTTGGAGCCTCCTGTAGGTTGGTGCCTGTAGAAAAATAGTGGTGAGAGGGAGTTGGAGCTTGCCTTTGCATCACAACAAGAATAAGATGTGGTTTTCTCCCTTTATGGGTTTCCACTTACATCTGTTGTCTCTATGTGTGTTTCTTATGTGTTGATGTAATTCTTTGAATCTGCTTAAATGGTTGCTGCTCTCAACGTAAGTATGGTGTCACATTAATTTAATATTGGCTGCAACATTTTAAGACTGTTCACATATTAAGCTGTAAATAAGTTTGGTGAAAATTTTTACAAGGCTCATGTATGTATTAAACTGATTCACCCCCCCCTCCCCTCTCATTTTAATTAATGATTCAACAATTAGTATCAGAGTAGGTTCCTTTGTACCAGTCTAAAAACTGAAAGGAGATCCTAGGTTCCCAAGATGGCTAGTAAATAAGGATGCTCAACCAATAAAGCCCCTTTTTCCACTGGTGAAAATTATGCTTTCTGTAAAATCAGAATGAGGACATATATAATGTCTCTAGGAATAGAAGTCTGGGCTACTGTGGATTTAGGATATGTCCCAAAGGAAACTGACACAGAGGAAGAAACAAAACAATATTTTGTGGCTAATGTGAAAGCCATGAATGCCATCTTGAATGGATTGTGTGAAGAAGAATTTATTAAAGTAATGCACAAAGACACTGCTAAAGAAATGTGGGATACTCTGGAGAACATCCATGAGGGAGACAAGAAAGTAAAGACTGCCAAACTTCAAGTCTATAGAGCCCAATTTGAGAACTTAAAAATGAATGATGATGAAGACATTGCCAGTTTCTTCCTAAAAGCTGCAAAAATTGTTAACAATATGAAAGCTCTTGGAGAAACCATGCCAGAAACTATAATTGTGCAAAAGATTCTAAGATCTCTTCCATCCAGGTTTAATCCCAAGGTGTCTGCAATAGAAGAAACATCTGATTGGGAGACCTTGACCATGAACCAGCTACTTGGAAATCTAACAGCTTATGAGATGCGACTCCCACAGAAGAAGCCAAGTACGAGGGAGGCAGCCTTTAAAACGGAAATGAAGAAATAAGAATACGGAGACATATGCTCTTGCTTTGATGAAGAAGAGGCAAAATTTGTCAAGAAATTGGATAGAGGCTCAGGTAAATACTAAGGTAAACTTCCTTTCAAGTGCTTTAACTATAGAAGAGTTGGGCACTACGCTGCTAAGTGTCCTCACATGAAATTAAGGAATCAGGCTCAAGAGTCAGAGAGAAGTACATCAAAGAACTGGCAGAAAGGAAAGAAGTTCAGCAGAAAATCCTTCTATTCTCAACAAGACAGTAGTACATCTGAAGATCCAGATGAACTCTCAAGTGAAGATGGAACCTCTGAATTTTTATTGATGGCTATAGAAGAACTTGAAGGTCTCCTGCTAGAAGAAGAAGAAGGTGAAGTCGACCTTAAGGGGGAGCTAAGAAGTGCTCTGGAAGAGATTGATAGACTCAAGCTTAAATGCAGAAAACAAAAAGACATTCTCTTCAAGTTTGTACGAGAAGAACAAAATTCAGAAGTCCTGACGCAGCTAAAGATAGAGCTTGAAGAAGCCAAGACGATATAGGACATGTTACTTAAGCAAATCAAAGAAAAAACTCAGGAACAAGAAAAGTTGCAAGAAGAAGTAGTATGTTTCAGGAAGAATTTAGAAAATGGTCAAAGGAAATTGGTTATAAACTCTTCTCAAACAACAAGCTCTAGTAAGTTGAATGAAATTATGGTTGCTCAAAGATCCCCTATGATAAAAAATGGAATAGGCTATGAAGGAGAATCGAGCAAAGGCAAAGAAAAGGTTGACAGAGAGATTATTTTTGTAAAAGCAAAGAAGAATGATGAAGCAGCTCAAACAATTACTACAAAAGAAGAAACCTGTAATAAGGAAGATAGAGATCAAAAGAAACCACTAGTAGCAAATAATGTAATAAATACTAAGACCCCTGAGTATGTAAAATTTGGAAACCATCAAAGGAGATTCTTCCCTCCTATGAAGAATGCCATCTGTTATGCTTGCCACAAGCTGGGACACATTGCTGCATATTGTCATGCAAGGAGGAGTAATTCAAACCAGCAAAAGATGCAAACATTGAAGAGACTGCCTCAAGCAAACAAATGGAAAAGACAACCTTACATCAGGTATGCAAATAGTTTCTATGGTTACTGTTTTTATTGTAAGGAATTTGGCCATAAAATCATTGAGTGTAGAAAGTATGGAAAAAGATTGATGTTTAACACCTCAAGGAGGTTTATGAATCAAATAAATTCTGTTCATACTCATAATTCTACAAAAATTATGATCAAATGTTGTGTATGCAATCAAGTTGGACATATACCTTCCAAATGTCCTCTAAGAAGATGTAGTTCATCACTTCACAAAAGATACCAAACAAAAGGGTGCCTCCAGTGGATAAAGAAGGTGAATAAATGTGACTTGGCTCTAACTGCTCAAGACTTGAAAAGCCAGTGGTATTTGGATAGTGGCTGCTCAAAACACATGACTGGAGATAGAAGCAAGTTTATAAATCTTGATGAAAAGAAATCTGGCAATGTTACTTTTGGCAAAGATAAATCAGGTAAGATCAAGGGAAAAGGCTCAGTCAGCATAGAATATGGCAGAGTACAGGCCCAAGATGTACTATTTTTATATGGGCTGAAAGAAAATTTACTAAGTGTTAGTTATATGTGTGACAAAGGTTGTGAAGTTATTTTTAGAGCACAAGATTGTGAAGTCAGATCAAGCACCACAGGTAAGACTCTGCTCAAAGGAGTTTGAACAGAGAGTAATGTTTACATTGTAAAAGAGGAAGATGAAGCATGTCATCTTTGAAAACTAGAAGAGTCATGGTTATGGCATAAAAGGTTGGGACATCTCAGCTTCGATCACATCATCAGACTAAGCAAGAAAAAATCTGTCAGAGACATGCCAGAAATAAAGAGGCCTTTTAATACCATATGCAAATCATGTCAATTAGGCAAACAGACTCACACATCCTTCAAGGCCAAAGATGAGTTATCAACAAGAAGACCTCTACAGCTTGTGCACATGGATTTGTGTGGACCTACAAGAACTAAAACTCTAAGTGGAGAATCCTACTTCATGCTGATAATAGATGATTTCTCCAGAATGACATGGGTTGCATTCCTTAAGAATAAATCAAAAGCTCTGGAAAAATTTAAGATCTTCAAAGCATTAGTAGAAAATCAAACAGGATGCAAGCTAAAATGCATCAGATCAGATAGAGGAGGTGAATTCACAGATTATGAATTTGCTGACCTATGCAATGAACATGGGATAAAGCAACAATTTACTGTTGCAGGAACACCTCAGCAAAATGGAGTAGTAGAGAGACAAAACAGGTCTATACAGCAAATATCCAGAGCCATGATGCATGAAAGTAATATTTCTCAGACCTTCTGGGCAGAAGCAGTACACACAGCGGTGCATATCCTTAATAAAGCTCACTTAAGGCCAAGCAATGACAAGACTCCCTATGAACTATGGCATGGAAAACCAGCTTCAATCAAACATTTTAGAATATTTGGAAGCAAGTGTTACATAAAGAATAATGATGAAAATCTTGGGAAATTTGATGCAAGAGCAGATGAAGGAATATTTCTAGGATATGCATCCAAAAGAAAAGGGTACAGGTGCTACAACAAGACTCTTCAAAAAATAGTAGAAAGCATTGATGTGAGATTTTATGAAGAACTTCCAAACAATACAAGAGATATAGACTGCTGCAGTTCATCAGAAAACCATGAAGAAGAAAACCAAGGTGATGAGGAAGCAAGCAAGACAACAGAAGATACAGATTTGAGTTCTAAAGCTCCCTCAAGATATACTCAGAAAAACTGTCCTGAAGATCAGATCATTGGAGACAAGAGAGTAGGGGTCCAAAGAAGAAGGTAGTTAATAGAACAAACTGAAGAGGTATACATAGCCATGTTGTCACAAATAGAGCCAAAGAAATTTGAAGAAGCCAGCAAGGACAAGTCTTGGGTAAATGATATGAATGAAGAATTGGACCAAATTGAGAAAAAAAATACATGGGAATTAGTTCCTAGACCCATTGAGAAAAATTTCATAGGCTCAAAATGGGTATTCAAAAATAAAATGAATGAGCAAGGACAAGTAATCAGGAATAAAGCCAGACTGGTCTACAAAGGATACTCACAAATCGAAGGACTTGATTACGATGAAACATTTTCCCCTGTAGCTAGAATGGAAGCTATCAGAATTTTCTTGGCATTTGCATGCTACCAAAACTTCAAGGTATATCAAATGGATGTAAAATCTGCATTTCTGAATGGAGACTTAGAAGAAGAAGTCTACATGGAACAACCAGAAGGCTTCTCATTAACAGACAAAGAAGACTATGTATGCAGATTGAAGAAGGCTCTTTATCGATTGAAACATGATCCTCGTGCTTGGTACTCAAAACTGGATAAATATTTGCAAACATAAGGCTTTAAGAGAGGTGGAGTAGACAACAATCTATACATAAAAGCCCATGAAAATGAACTCCTGATTGTTGTAATATATGTTGATGACATTATGTTTGGAAGTAACAGAGAAGAACTAGAAAAAGGGTTTGCTGATGATATGAAAAAAGAGTTTGAGATGTCTATGATTGGAGAGCTCAGTTTCTACTTAGGACTTCAAATTTAGCAAAATAACACAAGTAAATTCATCTCACAGGAAAAATACTTAAAAGAAATGTTGAAAAAATTCAAAATGGAGGACTGCAAACCTGTGTCAACTCCCATGATCATGGGATGCAAGCTGTGTGCTGATGATGGATCTACTGATATAGATCAAAAACTCTACAGATCCATGATAGGAAGCCTATTGTATTTCACAGCATCAAGACCAGATATCATGCTAGCAGTAGGAATAGTGGCTAGATATCAAGCAGCACCTAAACAAAACCATCTTCTGGTAGTCAAAAGAATATTTAGATATCTACAAGGAACAACACAGTATGGACTTTGGTATCCTAAAGGAAAAATCTTCACTTTGACAGCATATATAGATGCAGATTGGGCCAGCTGTGTAGATGACAGGAAAAGCACAAGTGGAGGTGCTTTCTATCTAGGAGAAAGTCTGGTGGCATGGTTAAGCAAGAAACAAACATCTATCTCTCTGTCTACAACAGAAGCAAAATATATAGCAGCAGCAGCATGTTGTACACAAGTCATGTGGATGAAGCAAACCCTCCAAGACATGAAGGTAAGAATTGATGAACCTATCTCAATAAAATGTGATAATACAAGTGTTATAAGTATATCTAAAAATCCTGTGATTCACTCAAAAACTAAACATATCCCAATCAAGTATCATTTTCTCCAAGAACAAGTGGCTCAGAAGACAGTAAAGTTGGAATATGTACCAACAAAAGAACAAATAGCTGATATATTTACCAAACCGCTTGCCAGAGAACCATTTGAATACTTGAGAGATAGACTAGGGGCAGTATCTGTAGATGCTACTCTCTGATATAAAGAGACAACACCGTTTCAGGGGGAGAACAGAAATGAAAATTTCATTCCGGGGGGAGATCAGCCAACAAGGGAAGCATGAAACAAGTCCTCAGGATCAAAGGATTATGGAAAGAATACATCCAGCATAAAGGAGTCAATGAAAAGGCTAAAGCGTCAGTATTTTAGATTTAATCCACAGTGTGGAGTAGCAGGGTATAAAGTCAGAAGATCTCAGAGAGAGGAAATGCACGAAATGTTGAAAAAGGATAAAAACACAGGATCAAAGGATAAGATCTACACCAAGAAATGTGCAACCCCTTGCCATTGATGTCAAAGGGGGAGGAAAAGCTAGCAACAGAAGGAAGGGTCCTAAAAGGAAAACAGAAGAAGTATATTTCCATCAATGCTAAAGGGGGAGATTGTTGAAAATGTTGTCATTGATGGCAAAGGAGATAAAAAAAATAGCAACAAAGGAGTGAGGTAGCAGAGAGAAGCAGTGGATTAGTGGGCTCAAAACTACATACGCTACATAGGACTGCAGAACAGAGGAGAAGGGCCAATCGATTGAATATCTGGCCACTAGAAAGTTTTAAGCACTCAAATGTATAATGAAGATTTGTTTCAGCGTTAACGTGCATTTGTCAAGTTGAGTTCTGTGCGGATTTTGTCTTGAGAATCTGCTTGTATGTTCAGTAATGAGAATGTGTTCCTGCTGAATCCTTGTGACCAATACAAACCTCTGTGACTGGGTTATGTGTGGATACGCCGTTGAACCCTCAGTGGAACACAAATTGACTATGTGGAATGTATGAGCCATGTGAGCTCTGTGTAATTTGATTTATTGTGATCCTGCATGGGATTGGAATAAATTGATGTTACTGAAAGTCATTGATTATTCTTAGCCATACCTGTAGTTACCAGCATGGTAAATTGCGGTGGAAGATTGTGTTGGAAGGCTTCACCTCTGTCTTTAGAAACTTGTATAGAAGTTTAACTGGATGCTCCATGATCCATAACCAAGGCGATAATATGGTGTAATTGCATAAAATCCTGAAGGCTCGTAGTTATACACCTCTGTGTAATGGCACAATTCCCGCTGTATGCTTCTATGTAAGTATGGAAGGTCTAATGATGCCATGGTATTGATTAGTCTACGAGTCTCGGTGTTGACTGTATGATAGAACTCTTTTAAATAATAAAGGCGGAACCTTGTACGAGACCGGAACCCTGCGTAGAAGAGCAGAACCGAGACCGGGTGAACAGTGAAGGCGGTTTCCGGGTTTCATCGCACCGCTTTTGCGGAGCGAGCGGTATTTTCAAATTTGGAGCGATTCCATTGAGTGTTCGACATGTGGCATCGGGCGAAGTTCCAAAACCGTTTTTCAATGCGCACCATCGTGCATTAACCATTGACCAAAGACGCGGAGCGATATTGACACAAGCCGTCGATCTGGAGGGAAGCAATATGACGGTGATCATATTGGGAAGATGCGTGAAGGTTAACTTAAGGTACAAGCATGTGTATTTGATTGATTCCATCGATTTTATGTTGGGGCCCATGCATACGAATGTGTTGATTATTGTTAATATTTGCGGATTTATTAATCTTTGGGGTCATAGTTATAAGGTTCGAACATTTAGTTATGAGGTGTGAAGGAAGCCCCCGAAATGAAATGATAAATGTTGAGCTTATTTAAATATCAAAGGTATTGGGTCACATGAGGGTTGTCTATTATATCAGTTGGTACTAAGCCCGTCAACACATTTCTTAATCTAATTCTATGAATTCGATAATTGAACCGGAAGGAAGGATCAAGAAGGCTCCCTTATTGAATTAATAGAACGAACCAAGATATTGAACTATTCGAATTATGGGTTGGATGGGCAAAGAAATTTTAATTTATTTTACACAGAGGTTGAAATTTATTATAAAGGTCAAAGGTTGACCCGAATTCTTACAAGTACATTGATAAAAATTCAGCATGCAAAGGTGGCCACTGAAGAAATTAAAAGTATTGAAATTGCCCAGCAGTGATATTGAAAGACAGTTATATGTACAACTATTATACAACTGCAATGAAGAATAGAGCCTACAAGAACGAAAGAGAGAGAAATAGCAGTAGAAAATACAAATCCAGTCAAGAGAAAATCCAGAAAAGAAGCTGAGTGAAATTGAAGTGTGTAACTGAAAATCTGAATGTAAATGTTGTAATTAAATTTTTTATTGTTTGTGATGCATTGGCAAGTATCCTAAGGAAAATAAAAATCCCATTGTAGCATGGAAATTTGTACATATCATTATAATTTTAAATTGAGTTGGATAAAGGAATGAGAAGACAGAAGCCAAAGAGTCATGACTATTCACTCAAAATTCCTTGTGAAATACAAACAGTCATGTGAGGAACTCTATAAGTAATAGCAACTGGATATGCATAAGAGAGGTTAGAGAGAGTAAATATAGAGAAGGAAAAGTATAGAAGAGTGAGGCAGAGAATATTAAGAAAAGAAGAGCAGAAAGAGAAGCTACAGAGCACAGCTGATATCTGAGGAAAATCAGCAAACTTTCAGTTTGATAAATTGAGGAAGTTGGAGCTTCCCTATCAAATTGCAACTTGATAGCTGTCAGTTGTAGCTGACTGAGGTTGGTGCCTCCTGTAGGTTGGTGCCTGCAGAAAAATAGTGGTGAGAGGGATTTTGAGCTTGCCTTTGCATCACAACAATAATAAGATGTGGTTTTCTCCCTTTATGGGTTTCCACTTACATCTGCTGTCTCTATGTGTGTTTCTTATGTGTTGATGTAATTCTTTCAATTTGGTTAAATGGTTGCTGCTCTCAACATAAGTATGGTGTCACATTAATTTAATATTGGCTGCAACATTTTAAGACTGTTCACATATTAAGCTGTAAATAATTTTGGTGAAATTTTTTACAAGGCTCATGTATGTATTAAACTGATTCGCCCCCCCCTCTCAGTTTAATTAAAGATTCAACAATTTAGTTATGAGGTGTGAAGGAAGCCCCTGAAATGAAATAATAACTGTCGGGTTTATTTAAATATCAAAGGTATTGGGTCACATGAGGGTTGTCTATTATATCAGTTGGTACTAAGCCCGTCAACACATTTCTTAATCTAATTCTATGAATTCGATAATTGAACCTGAAGGAAGGATCAATAAGGCTCCCTTATTGAATTAATAGAACGAGCCAAGATATTGAACTATTTGAATTATGGGTTGGATGGGCAAAGAAATTTGAATGTATTTTACACAGAGGTTGAAATTTATTATAAAGGTCGAAGGTTGACCCGAATTCTTACAAGTACATTGATAAAAATTCAGCATGCAAAGGTGGCCACTGCAGAAATTAAAAGTATTGAAATTTCCCAACAGTGATATTAAAAGACAGTTATATGTACAACTATTATACAACTAAAATGAAGAAGAGATCCTACAAGAACAAAAGAGAGAGAAAAAACAGCAGAAAAGACAAATCCATTCAAGCCAAAATCTAGAAAAGAAGCTGAGTGAAATTGAAGTGTGTAACTGAAAATCTGAATGTAAATGTTGTAATTAAATTTTTTATTGTTTGTGATGCATTGGAAATTATCCTAAGGAAAAGAAAAATCCCACTGTAGCATGGAAATTTGTACATATCATTATAATTTTAAATTGAGTTAGATAAAGGAATGAGAAGACAGAAGCCAAAGATTCATGACTGTTCACTCAAAATTCCTTGTGAAATACAAACAGTCATGTGAGGAACTCTATAAATAATATCAACTAGATATGCATAAGAGAGGTTAGAGAGAGTAAATATAGAGAGACTAGTATAAAAAGCTATGTTTACCACCCTTTAGAGCACATTCGCATACAAGGTAATTCCATTTGGCCTAAAAAATGTTGGAGGCACTTTACAGAGGGAAATGAACTACATATTTCATGACTTGGCACACCTTATTCTTGCCTACTTGGACAACCTAACTGTTCAATCCAAGAATCACTCAGACCATCTCGAGGATCTGCGATTGGTATTCCAACAATGCCGACAATACAACCTACACTTGAACCCCCTCAAGTGTGTCTTCTACGTCATAGCAGGGATAATTTTTTGTTTTATCATGTACCAAAAAGGAATTTGAGTGGAATCCCTCATGGTCCAAGCCATCAAAGAGGTACCTCCACCTTGGAACCTCAGGCAATTAAAAAACTTGCAGGGGAAGGCCAATTTTCTGAGACTCTTCGTCCCAGATTATGCCACTTGCGCTCAAGGGTTCCTATGCCTCCTTCGCTAGGACAGACCATTTAAATGGGATGATCACACCCAATAAGCATTCAATGCACTTAAAGAAACATTGTCTTCAGTACCACTCATCAGTCCCCCAGACTATGACAAAGATTACACCCTGTATCTATTAGCTTTCGAGACCACCTTGGCTGGAGTATTGATCCAGGAAGGCCCATATGGGAAGGAGCACGTAGTCTACTACGTCATTAAAACCTTATCGGGCCTAGCATTAAGATATGAACCTGAAAAAAAAAACTTCCATAACATTAATACATGTAGTCAAAAAGCTTCGCCACAACATCATCTTAAAGGCCACTATGGTCATCTTAGATATCAACCCTGTCAAATATCTGCTCACACCCCACCTAATGAACCACAAATACACTCGCTGGATAGTTATCCTCCAGGAATACGATTTACAATTTCGCTCCCCCAACAGAAAAAAGGTGCTAATTTTAGTAGAGTTCATTACGAATCTCCCAAGGCATACGAAAGGATCACCAGTAAATGATTCGCTACTGAATGAACATCTCTTCTTTGTAGCAACCAATGACGCTTGGTATGGATATATTCTCCTCTTCCTATGAACCAAAAATTTCAAACCTCATCTCACTTGAGACGACCGTCGGTGGATTCTCCATCAAGCCCCCGATATCTCCTTATGGGAGATGTCTTATACCATCGGGTCATCGACACCATTTTACATTGATGCCTTAATCGCGACCAAGTGGAGCTTGCAGCAGCCACCTCTCGGGGATGGCCACCACCCAAAAATTCCTACGGGCAGGATATTTCTAGTCCTCCTTGTTTTTCGATTTCATCACAGCAGTCAAGAGATGTGAGCGATGTCAGCGCTTTGCTCATAAGGCAAGAGCCCCTCTCACTCCTTTGCACCCTATCATCTTCGCTGGCCCCTTTTGAAAATTTGGAATCAACTTCATGACTTGCAACCCTGAATCATCAGAAAATCACAAATATATCATTGTGTCCGTCGATTATTTCACCAAGTGGGTAGAGGCTATTCCCACATACGACAACACCACAAAAAATGTCGCTCGATTTATGTTTAACCACGTGATTTCCCGGTTCGACATTCCCAAGGAGTTAGTCTCCAACCATGGGAAACACTTGGAGAATGAAGTCTTCCAGGAGCCATCTCACCACATTAGATTCACCCATAAATTCGCTTCACCATACTATCCCCAATCCAATGGACTGGTAAAATTTGTCAACAAAGTCCTGAAAACTATGTTACAGCACATGGTGAATAACAATAAAACCAATTGGCACCATATGATTTTCTCTGCCCTGTGGGAATACCACACAACCATGAAAAAATCCACTGCTTTCACTCCCTTCCACTTGGTATACGAGGTCGAAGCCGTGATTCCCATATAACACGAGATCCTGAATTTACATACTGATTCGAACTCCTCGATGATACCTAGCCTCTAGAACAACGTCTAGTACAACTAGAGTTCGTCGAAGAAATCTAACGGCAATCGCTGCAACACAACAAGGCCCACATGAAATGGGTAAAAGAATCATTCAACTGCCACATCAACCCTCGCTCATTCACTGAAGGAGAGCTAGTCCTCCCCTACAATGTCGCAAAAGAAGCCCTAGGGCCAAGAAAGTTTGAAAATTTGTGGAAAGGACCCTACATCATAAGAAATTTCCTCCTCAAGGGGGCATACATCTTGATTGAGCTGGATGGAGCATGCCTCAGAAACCCCATCAACGGCCTTTATCTCAAGAAATTATACCCGTGAGGGCCGAGAAGGCCTCCCCTAGATTCAATGTACACACACCCAAACAGTTTAAATTTTTTGATGAAAAGACTTGGCCCAAAACACGCTCTAGTGTCACAATGGATTTCCAACCCGACCATTACTTCAGATTTGCTGATGCAGCATCACAATGGTCTCAAAGTTTAGAAATAATTGTCTGGGTTATCTACCGCCCTCACTCATCACCACTTTGCACCAATGGATTTTGTATCGGCCTAGAAACAAACGATCAGGTAGAATATGTGTCGTCATCATACTTATGTGTGACGCCCGCAATCATGGGATACACCATATGAGTATCTACTAGCTTAATTCGCAATTAGTAGTATCGCAGTTGAACCAAGCATTTAAGATAATGGATTCACATCTGTTTACAAAATACTTGTGTGCAAAAATACTAAGCTGACATTTTGACTACATTAAATTCACTCATGTACCGAGAAGTCAAAACCAAATAGTTGATCTCATAGCTAACAATATTCTAAATTGGAATGCATCTCAGATAAACCATCATACATAAAAAACAAAAAACATAGAAAACATAGATATCCATCAGCATAGCATAATCCATAAACAAAAATAGGGGGCACACCATGTAGAGCCACAAAAAATATCTCTCACACATATACCAAAAATGTATGTGTTTGAGTACAAAGAATAGTATCTCTAACTCGTAAGTCAGCCAAAAAAGATACAAATAAACAACTCAACAAAAATAGGGGAAGCATCCTAATAATGGACACTTTCCCTGTGTACAATGAAACTCTAGGGCGGTGATCCCCCAAGTGGGGCACCTGGACCCACAGCTGCTCCCGGTACTAGTACTAGAGCCGCCGTCAAAATAGAGACCATCATCAAAATAGAGACCACCACACGGTGAAAAATTGGTTGATAACCCCTCTCCTCAGCCATCGGTGTCTCTAGTGATGCATTGTCGAGATCATCCACAAAACCTAGGGTAGGTATCCTCTGGGTCAAATGTTCCAATTGACACCATGCATCCTTTACCACTCTAGTTTTGGCCTCTAGAGCAGCCACATGCTCTGTTAGGTCAACAACATGAGCCTCTGCCGCATGAGCATGAGCTCGCTCAGCAAAAATCTCGGCAGCAGCCAAGCTGCTATGCTCCCTTGAGGGGCCAACTCCTCTACCTAGTGCTCCACCTAGAAGCTGCTCTAGAGCTCCTCCCTGCCACCCCACCCCCCGAGCACCTCGAGGTCGCAAAATCGGATGGTGCCCCACCAACCGATCCATTGGATGTCCAACCACACCAACATCTGCAAGAGTAACGAAAATATGTCAGTGTCATCATAATACACATATCAAACATATATACTAAAGAAAATGCAGAATAAAACTTAAAAACATACCTGCTGGCCCCCAGTCATATCCACTAGGAAGACCCATGTCTGGATCTCCTCAAAATTCCATCCCAGCATAAAGGAATGGTAGGAACATCTGAGGATTGGACTCAAAAGAAGCCTCCATGGTGGCATTGCAATAAAACCCCACTCTACCTCTTCCTCTGTGAGGCATCATAGGGGCCCACCTCCTCATATGAGGCTCCCTTGGCCCCCCAACATGCACAACCATCGTAGGTCTTAGCACCACCACCCGCTTATACATGATGCTACATAAGATGCTAGCATAGGAAAACAGCTTCGATCCATCTCGGACCTTAGAAAGTTGTGCCAACATCTCGTCATAACAAAAATTGGCAAACTCAAAAAAGTGTCCAACCCTCAGCCGGCGCAAGGCACCTATCTGCGGACCTGATGCCCAATGAGGAGCATACGACCCTGCTAGTCGCACAATGGCCACTAGAGAACATTGCTCGACCAAGTCTGTCATAGTAGAAATCACTATACACCCCTTCGTAAGGTGCATCCCACCACAAGACACTAATGTGCACACCTGATGCCCGATGAGGAGCAGATGATCCCGCCAGTTGTACAATGGCCGCTAGAGCACATTTATCGGCAAAGTATGTCACAATAAAAATTGATATACACCCCTCCATAAGGTGCGCCCCACCACAATGGCTTGCTGAGAATCTCTCAATATCCACTCTCCTAGAGGGAAGTGGATACCGAAGCGCCTCACCCTAAGGCAGCAGACTGGTCAAAAAATAGATATCAGTCTCGGGATGGATAACAAGGTCATACCCTCGCAACACCATCACCTTACACTGCCTGTTCTAGCATCGGATCAGGTAGCACAAAAGACAATACTGTGATCGTAAAAGTTCACTCTCCATGAATTTTAGAAGACCCTATCATGCCAAATGTTGACACACGTGACCATCAGCAGCCAAGGCAGCATGGAGATCGGGTGAATCCCTCTCCCTCCACAACATCCTATCATCAAACAGGAACCAATCAGTGACACTGAAAAATAGACAAAATTCCCAAAATTTTGCAAAAAATAGCTTCGTCCCTTCGCGCGCTTGTTCGTTAGACAAGTGAGAGGAGAGAACATCTATCCTTCTCACAGATGCACCAAAGGTGCACCTAAAGAAAATACAATCACGATAAATGTGTTCATAACCTTAATTTTTTGCACAAGTTGCACACATGTAGCTTGATCTCCCACACAGTCAAGGAAAAAACTAGTCTAGAATCCATACAAACCCATCTTGTACAGACCTTGGCACCGACACACTAAAAAAATTAAAGTTAAGGACGTCATGGATCTTACCTGACTCAAAAATCACTAATTCTGGGTGCTTAGGTTAACCGCAATGGCAAGAACTACTCCATATTAGCCTCTAACCTCTCAAAACCTCGAATTCTCAACTAACACAAATGAGCTAAATTGAGCCATATTCACCTATATGTCACCCTCTTCAGAAGCTTTGGAGGACCATAATGAGAACTCAAAAAGCCCAATCACCTGACCAAAAGTAGCACTATGATCAACACTCCATAATGCCCAGGGGAGGTGCCACACACTTACATCCCCGAAAAAATAAATTTTCAATGTCGAGAGGTATGCCTCTCTCATATTCTTTTTGAAGCACATGTCTTTCAATAATATTTGAATAAAGAAGATGATTTCACTTCGGGTATTTTTTTTTGTAGGTAGTGTGCAAACCATCCACGAAAACATCCATTGAAACTTCCAGAGTAGGTATCATTCTAGCCCCAGCATGATAGAGTCCCAGAAAAAGTCTAAATATCCTGACATCATTTCTCCATCAGAAATTAACCATAGGTTCCAAACACCCAACCATGTTTATCATCAACTTACCTTGCACATGATAAACATCATCGTTGATCGGTAGAGCCTCCCCTCCATGATGTCGGTCACCCACAATAGACCATATATTACAAAAATAATGACGCTGTGGCCATACCACTTTAGTCTAGGAAGCACCTCATGCCCATTCACCTGCCATGCATCAGGTCAACTTTTACCATATTGAAATAAACCCCCTTTCCTGGACTACAAGGTTTTGCAAGCAGATCAAAAGCACACTACTGTGCCTCGCATTTGGCCTACCATACCTCCATCAGCATAGCCCATATACGACATTTTCCATCCGCTTCATCAACCCCACACATGAGACCAACCAATGGGGCCCCCACCCTCAGCAAAAACACCTTCCTCACATCATTAGTGAGCGAACATTTTCATGTTTTGGGGCACCTGTCTCTGTGTTTTTTATAAACCAAACCCTGTTATTTTATTCTTTTGGTAAGTGTATAAAGACCGTAAATAGTGCACTATGTCTCCCACCCACCCATTCATTTTTTCTCCCATGGCAGTAGTCCTTCGTCACCCTTGGTCGGAGTATCACACCCTCATGCATAAGCCACCATGACATTCATAACCATTATATACCACCCTGGATGTCCTACCGACTCTAGAGATTTCCCAATCAAAAATAGCTATGAATGCCGCCAAGATGCTTTTTCTACTCCGACCTTGGTCCACTGAATCACCATCATTAGTTTTCAGTCACTCCTCACCATAATTCCTATGTTAAACCTATCACATCCAGGATCCTCATACCCTGTATCAGAGACCCTCTTGTTTGGTTGAGTCTTCCTTTTTGTCAACATCAACACCTATTCTCCAAAAAGGAAGCAGTACCTTGGATAACCCCTCTCCACAAAAGGGACATCCTCAAGTGGCACTGTGGGAGGCATCATTTCCCATAGATGTCATCGATCTTCCTAACATTCCACTACAACACAGGCTTTCATGTCAAGATGATATCGTACCTTAAAACCAATGCACTTTGATCAAATTCATTGAAGAATTTATAAGTGTCTCTTTTAGCAATGCTTAGACAAGAATGTTCCAGCCATCAACTATGCATACAATGCACATTTATATGCCATACCAAGCTTACGCATATGGTTACCAAATTCCACCTATTTTCAAAGAAAAAAAATCCCCTGAGGGCATCAGAAGTTGTCATCATCAACCAGTAGATCACTACCATACTAGTGACACAGAAAAAATTTATATTTGTCAAGTAGATTTGGTTAGCTAACCAAAGAATCACGAGCATGGGACATGCCCCCTTGTATAAAAATTGTATTTATTGTATTGTACCATTGCTTGCAGGGTTCCGATAGGATGTGGTCACTCTTCGATCTGGTGTAAGGTGTCTCCAAATCCATGCTACATGCAAGTCTCTCTCTCTCTTCATAGTACACAGAAAATAAACTATAATGTTTTTCAGCTATATAGTTCTTCCTAAACCTCACACATTAGGGGGAAATTGTTATAATAGGAAAATCGGACAAGAAAAGATGAAATTATTTAATTTTAGGAAGAAGTATTTATAGGGCTGAGAGACATTATAGAATGTGAAGTTTTTAAAAATCTTTAAGGTCTAAGAGGAAAATCAAATTGTGCACTGAAGGAACTAGGAAAATGTGCCTTTGCACACATTTTTCCTCGATGAGCGCGCCTTCGCGCAGATTTTCCTCAAAAAGTCGCGCGGACCTGAGAGTGGGGGAAGTCATTTTCTAGGACCACAAGGCATACTCCAAGACATTGATCCCACACTTTAGGCTGCCTAAGGACAGTTTCCCAAGCCTCCTTAGGACCTCAGGGGAGCATACAATGGAATCACCCTCCTATCTTCGGTCACCATATATAATGTACCAAGAGATGGAAGGAGAGTTTGAATTTTCTTATAAAAGGCCACCAAGAGATGAAAATAGGAAAACACATTGTTATGCTGGCTATAATTTCCCCAATAAATATAGCAGTGTGTGATACGGAGCAGAGATAGAGGGGACTCAGTTGTTGGCCACAGAACAACTCTAGTCCACTGGAGTAGAGAGAGGGAGACTTTGCACCAACGTAATTGAGAAGTAAATACATCCTTGCATCGGGACTTTGAGCTCCCTAATTCTAAGGGCCCCTTGGAAAGTGGGTAGACATTTCATCCTTCATTCCTACCAACACTCAATAAGAGGGGACATAAGCAGCACCATTTGGATTATTGAAGTTGTTTGACTCTAGTTAGAGCTTTTGTATTATTTTTTTTAGTTTAGTTTTTATGTTTGAATATGCATGCTATTTCACTATTTAGTATGTTTGTGTCTTAGCATGCTCTCTAACTTACTTTACTCCCTTTATTTTCTACCTATGACCAAGAACTTAAGAGGGAAAAACCACTCCTCTTAAGCAAGTGTGATTTGGTACATTTGTGCGCCAAACACACATACACAGGAAGTTTTGCAAGTTGTAGGTGTCATAGAAGACCGAGGATGGTGTTCCCCTAAGGGGAGTGTTTTGTAATAGCCCCGAGTTGAAATTTCATGTAATAAAGTTAATAAGGGAAAAATGTGACCAAGGTCATGGAACACTTATTCCAAGTTTAATGTTGGGAAAATAATACTAGTGGGCATCACTTGTTTCTTATTATGGCTAAGGGGGGATTTGAAAGGGTAATGGAAAAGGCTTTGAAAAGGAGAAAAGGTATTTTTGGCACTTTATTTATGAAAATAAAGGAAATTAGGAGAAAAGGGAGGTGAAAGATTACATGTTTCATGTGAGGAGAAAATTAAAGGAAAATTAAGGAAAATGAATATATTAGAAAATCAAGAGTGAAAATACATGAGAGCAATAGTTTGTAGCCTTTTTTAAATTTTGTTTTGGAATTAGTCTCAAAAAGGAGAAGAGTACCAAGAGAAGAAGGAAGAACAAGAAATAAAAGGAAGACATGGAAAGCAAATGAAGGACAAGGAACACAAGGATCAAGAAGCTTTAGTTGGAATACTTGTAGGTAATAGGTTGCATGCATGATTCCCTAGCTGGTTTTGACATGCATGGTATATACATGTGTGTATTTGGTTCATTTTTTGTCATTCATATGGGTTTTTATAGGTTTTGATAATGGGGTTTTGACATGCATGGTATATTCATGTGTGTATTGGTTCATTTGTTATCATTCACATGGTTTTTTATAGGTTTCAAAAATGGTTGTATCCCCGCCTTTCCATTTCCATATTTCCATGATGTAAAGGGATTCATTCTCATTT
Organism: Pinus albicaulis; assembly: GCA_034641835.2. Taxonomy (NCBI): domain Eukaryota; kingdom Viridiplantae; phylum Streptophyta; class Pinopsida; order Pinales; family Pinaceae; genus Pinus; species Pinus albicaulis. The sequence goes on along the minus strand of CM076569.1, from coordinate 141,982,605 downwards.
GAGATTTCGATTATCTAAAGGTTCTAGAATCGGGTGAGGTGGTTTGAGGAAAATCCCAATGGTTGTGGATGGAGATGGGTTTCTTTGGGAATTCATCAATAGGTGGGTGGAGACAGGAAAATTCCTCAGGGGATGGTGAAGGAATTATGAGGCATCTAAGATCGGTTAGGTTTTGTGATCTCGGGACAGGTTTAGGTGAGATCATGGTATGGTGAGGGTGGAGGTGGTTTAACCTATGGATTCCTTTAGTTGTTCATTGATTGGTTTATCCCAAGAGATCCCACATTCATGCTTGGAATATGCCACGAGGATTATTAGCTGAAAGAAAGATTTGGTTTAGCCCAATCTATGGCCAGGTGGTGCATGGAAGTCCCTAACTTGGTTGGCTTTTGCATATAGTTAATAAGAGCTAAGTTTCTCTTGTCTCCAATGAGTAATTATCCTTTTTATTATGGATTTAGTGGATGTTATATCATTGCTATCTATATGGTTATATGATGTTTATAAGCATGGTTATATGATAGATCTAAGTATGGCTCTTATCACATTTTAATTAATGAATGTTTGGTTAATAAATGCATGAACTAATTTATGTTATGACAACTATTGTGAGAAGGTATTGATCCTTATTGTTAAACCTGATATAAGTTTCATATCCTTAGGTTCAAATATGCATTCATTGCATTTTTATCATGTGTTTGATGGAATACCAGTCCTTCTTGGTAGGGGTCAGGTTAAGTCCTTGTTCAATTTTTGGTTTGTTTCTATGTTATTAATCATTTCTGGAAGTTTCATTAAGTTATGGTCAGAGGCATGAATCCTAGCCTTGAAAAAGTGGCTCCAAATTTGGGGTTGCTGGCATAAACCTGATTGAAAAATTCCACATTCACTGGAAATCATGCCTATGGGAACGAATCTAGCCTTACATTCACTTAGCGACCTTGGCAAGGGATCAAATGAAGCTCTAGGCTAGTGCAAAGGAGAGTTAGCCCAGGGGATGGACACCAGGATGGGTTGGGTAACTCCTGGGGTGTTGTAGCACCTTAGGAAGGTCAGTAAAGCCTTAAGTTGTCGACTCCATTTCCTTAAGCTCACATAGGAGGTCTAGTCTTATCATAGTAACCCTCAAATAATGTTTACCCTTGGAAACTGGTGAAAGTGGGTAAATTTGGGAGGAGGAAATTACACCATAAATGTAGGATCATAGAGGACGCAGAGTGGAGACATCCACTCAAGCATACTCATCCATAGAAGGTATAGAAATAACTAAGAAAATTGATATACTTTTTCAGGATTCTATGAAGAATGTGGGAGCTCTTTCAAGTTTGTGTAGGCATAGAATGTCACCTGATCGATACACTCACTACATGGCTCTAATGAGTGAAATTGTAGAGACTGCACCATCCTATTTCGAGGAAGCAGTAGAAAAAAATTTATGGGTTGATGCAATGGTGGAGGAATACAAATCCATTGTAAATAATAGTGTTTGGGAAGTGGTCACAAGACTGATAGATAAATCAGTTGTGGGTTTGAGATGGATCTTCAAGGTTAATAATGCAGTAGACAGAAGTATAGAGAGGGATAAGGCTAGATTTTTGGCCAAGGGGTACTAATAAATTCAAGGAATTGACTATTTTGATACCTTTGTTCATGTAGCAAGATACTCATTCATTAGATCAATTCTTGCACTAGTTGTGCATATGGGGTGGAATATCTACTAGATGGATGTAAAAACAACATTTCTCAATGGGGTTATTGAGGAGTATGTGTACGTCAAGAAACCATAAGAATTTGAAACATTTAATTGGGAGTCTCATGTGTGAAGACTGAAGTGAGCATTGTACGGTCTCAAATAAGCACCCTGTGCTTGGTACACCAAGATTGACATCTAACTCACTGATTTGGGCTTCACAAAAAGTGAAGCGAATGCAAACCTCTATCATATATTGGTAGAGGGTAAATTGTTTATTATTGTCTTATATGTTGATGATTTTATTTTAACTAATGATGAGAAACTCATTAGATCTTGCAAGGAAGACCTTGTAAAGGTAATTTTAAATGAAATACATGGGTATCATGCACTAATTGCTTGGATTGGATGTATAGTAAGGCAATGGGGAACTGTTAATGTCTCAAGGAAAGCATGCAAATGAGATAATACAGAGATTCCTCATGGATATTTGTAAGCCCATGGAGACACATGTAGCGACCAACTGGAGGAAGGAGGATGCCACTTCATGTGAAGAGGTGCATGCTACCACTTATCGATAGCTAGTGGGACCGCTGATGTATCTCATGAAAACATGACCAAACATGTATTGTGAAGTCAACCACGTAAGCCAAGATATGGCTAGGCCAACCAAATTATTTTTTAAGGAAACTAAGCATACTTTATGGTACCTCAGAGGCACTACCCTATTTGGACTATGGTACAGAAAAAAAGAGGCAATGAAGTTGTGCGACTTCAAAGATGTAGATTGGTTAGGGATCCCATCAGCTCAAAAGAGTACATCAGGTGGAATTTTCAGTGTTGGCTTTGTAGTTGTTTCCTAGTACAACAGGAATAAAAGATCTGTGGTGCTCAACTCAGCATAAATAGAATACATTGCCTCAAGTCAAGCAACATGTGAGGCGATATAGATGAGAAAGATACTTGTGGAACTGTTTGGTCAGATGATAGATCCAACTTTGATATACTGTGATAATAAGAGTTCCATCAAGCTCTCTAGGAATCTTGTATTTCACAATCGATCCAAGCATATAGATATCTAGTATCACCATTTACGAGATTATGTGTAGAGGAAAATAATTTTTCTACAACAAATTCTGAGAGAGGGATAATATGTTGACATTTTTACAAAGGCCTTGTCAATAGGGAAGTTCGACTTCCATAGGCGTAGGATAGTAGTGGTTGAGAATCCCTTTCTTTTTTAGAGGGAGCATCGAAAAATGCAACAATAAATTCTCAACTTCAATTTTCTTTGATCAAATTGAGAAAATTTAAATTTCCACATCAACAAACAAATTGGATGTAGTTAAATAAGGTGACACGGATTTTTTCACTCAATTATCTCACCAAATTCGAGCTAGAGGATTTAGAGTTCAGGTAAGCATGTGTGATTGCTAATTTGTAGCAATCAAGATCAATCATTTCAAGTTGTTTTAAGTTAAACTAGTTCTAATTGTTGCATGAACTAGTGGAAGGTCAGTTATGTAGTGGGACTTAATTAAAACCTAGCGATCACCCATTCAACTGATCAATCAACCCAAAATAGCTAGTGCGTCCAGAGAGTTTTATTTCCTCAGTCGTGGTGGAGATTCCAAGGTAATGTAACATCAGTTGTATACTATTCTTGAGTGTACATGTATTTCATGCAGTCAGATGGTTAACCTTGGGAATTGCACAATCCATTTTGGAGAAATTCCTAGATCACATAGGCCTAATTTCTCAAGGAATTGTGCAAGGAAAGAGGGGCTCAAGCATAGGTAGAAATTGACTAAGTATGGGTCAGAGCATCTTTGTGAGAAAAGAGATAAGTCATTAACTTTTCAGTTGTGCTCAACTAAGCAAAGCAATTTTAAAACATATTTATTCATGATATTAATGCAAACAAACATTGGGGTTTTTAGCATGTTTCTTTCCCCAAGAAAAATACTATGTGCATGTATGTTATTTCTCATTGCATGTTCGTGATTTATTTTCCAAATTGTTAATTGAATTTTGTAGAGAAGTATAGTAGGTTTGCATCTTGTGCTTTTGATTGAAACTTCATGAGGAGTTGCAAATATACATCAAAATTTCTACAAGTATCCCATTATTTATCGTACAATATCTGAAGGAGATGGGAACTAATTAAGCAAGGAAAGCATAAATACATATCCCATCATGGCCTAATCAAACAAATTGTAACTGGTGCACTCGAAGGATTAAAAAATCCCATTCCTTGGGCCAAATTTGTGGATATAGATAGACATTCCTTTCTGGAAGCAAAAGAAGAAATCAACTAGCCTTAAAATATTATAACTAAAAAGAGGAAGAGGGAGAAAGTAGACAACCCCTCAATTAACCTCTTCTTATTTTTATTTTTATTTAGCAGGATAATTAATGCATCATCATAATCATGATATTTATTTTTTTATTTCTGTAATAGCTCCTCCAACTCTTTACTCTTTCTTCTAATTCCTTTTGTTTCTATTAAGGCAATGATAAGCTCTCCCTTAAAATTTACCTCCTAGTCAACATCTTATTCCTCTAAATATGATTTATATTACCCAATGTATTGAGCTTCCATAGTCATGAGAAAGAATTCCTTTTTATCATTATTAGATGCATATCTGTTAATTTCTTCTGATGAGAAACATAATTCCTTTTTATGCTCATAATATTTTCGCTTATATTCATGTTTTTCTTTGTCATTATTATTTATAGAAATTAGATGCAAACATCTAACATCAAGATGAACTAATTTTCTACAATTACGATACAATATTAGATTACATTTTCCTCTGCTAGTTCTTATTGACACACATTGCACTTCTTTTTCATCTAATACACCTTCAACATCTTCCTTTGAATCTGAGTCTTTATTTTGATGATCAACAACTTGATCATTCATGACTAAAAGTTCTTCATCATCATCACTATCTTCCAATTTTTCATATGGACATTCATAAGCATAATGCCTCATTCTACCACAATTAAAACATTTGGATAATAACTTATATTTGAGCTTGAAAGATATTCACTTCGTCTTTCTTACATATTTAGCTTCCTCTTCATCTAATTTATAGTGATATCAATCATAGGATTTGCAATTTTCTACTTTCTTTGAATCTTTGAGAAATTTTTCGTCAAAGCTGAGTTTTTTTTTCTTATTTCATTTTTAGTATCCATCTTCAAATTCTTTTTTTTTATTATCTAATTTCTCTATTATTAGTTCATATGTAGTATCCATCTTTAAATTCTTCTTATATTTCATTTATTCAATGTAACCTCCTTCACAAGTGTTTTGTAACTCATCCCACATTTCTTTTGTTGTTTCACAATGAGCCACCTTATTGAACTCTAATTTTGATAGGCCATTAAATATGGAACTCATGATTTTTTCATTATGCTTATCATATTTCCTCCCATCTATTACATATTTCCAAGCCTCAACACCAATATACATCATACATTCCCTCATCCTTTTCTTTGATAATCCATAAATTGATCCATAAAACATATGAGATTTAATCGAAACTTCATGAATAGCCATGGTCCCTTTGAAATATTCCTTCTAGTGGTTAGACAAATTCTAAAGGAGCTTTCTCTAATACCAAATATTGGATTCACAATTATACTAAGAGAGGAGTATGAATTAGTATAATGAAAATTTTTACTTATTTAAAGATTAGAAAATCATAAAACATCAATCTCATAAAATGAACAAGTAACACAAGATATGTATGGAAACCCTTAAGGGAGAAAACCACAAAACCTATTTATATGAAAGATGTTATAGGCACCAACCTACTATTATATCAATTTGTAGGCACCAACATAAAGGAGACATCAATCCCCTTTGCTAATTTATAGACACCAACCCATTGGAGACACAAATCCCCACTATTGAAATATTTGTAGGTACCAAATTAGAGGAGAAACCAATCCCCACTACCGCAAATCTTCGTAGGAACCACCCGACTTCACCGAACCTTCTTCCTTCTTCACAATATATGTTATTTTATTCTACTTTCACCAAGTCTAATTCTTTCGTCTTACTTCATTAGGCTATTATTTACTTCTACCTTCACTGGGTCTACCTACTGCTTCTTTCATCAAGTCCAATTCTCCCAAAACTTGTTTCTTTTGGTTTCTTCCCAAGAACGAACTTGCACAACATGCTACACATCCAATTTTCCGAATTTGGTTCTAATATTTCTAACACATGTTACTAAATATCTCTTCTTTGTAACATCCATATTTCACATTCTAAAGCATCTTAGAAAGAAAATTATAACAAAACTTCCAAACTCAAAAATTTGAAGAATGTTTTAGGAGGATTCAAGAACCCTAACATCCTTAGATCATTTCTCAAAAATTATAGTGAGGAAAGGTATGAAAGTTCCACTACTGGTGGTACCTTAAGATCTCTTCTTTGTCTCCTCCATATTTCAACATCTCAAATATAATAGAAATAAATTTATGGAAAAAATACCAAGTTGGCTTGTTTTCAACGTCTCAAATATAATAAAAAGAAACTTATGGAAAAAATACCAAGTTGGCTTGTTTAAAATAGATTTTATGAGCATTCAAAAAGCCTAACTTCCTCAAACCATATCTTTCAAACTATAGAGAAACAAAGCTTGAAATTTCTGCCAAAGGTACCTTGAGACCTCTCCTCCATCTTTACCATATTTCATATTCTAAAGTATCATTACAAAAAAATTATAGTGAAAATACCAAGATCAGCTATATGAAGTAAATTTTATAAGAATTTTGGAGGCCTAACTAACTTAGGCCATATATATGAAATTATAGTGAACTGATACCTTAAATTTTAACCAGATGTCCTTGAATTTATTCAATTTATATCCTTCAAATTTCACATTTTGAAATATCCTAGAACAAAAGTTATTGCCAAAATTTGAAGCTTAGATGTTTAATGAGGATTCATAAAACCTGAATTCCTTAGACCATATATCTGAAATTATAATGAACCAAGGTTTGCAATTTTAAACATAGGTACATGAAGATATTCTATCCATTTCCTTCAAGTTTCACTATTTGAAGCAATACATAAGAAGAATTGTGACAAAAATTCCAATATGAGTCATTCACCCAATAAATCACATTTTTGTTTCACCTTTAGACTCCAAGAATCACCCAAAAATGATTCCTCAACTCCTCTTCCGACTTCATAACTCTTATTTCTTGGATGATGTACCAAATGAGCTCAATTTTCGCTTTATTTATAGTGTTTTTGTTTTCACTTATGGGGCTTCTTGTAAAATTTATTGGGTCAACCTACTCGTGCTTTAGATGTGCCATCCTAAAAAATATTTCATATCTCCTTATTCCTATGAAGTTAGAGGGGGCGCCATAAGTTATTGGAAAGCTCTTGGAATAAAATTTCCAACCATATATCTTATGCTTCAATTTGAGCTATGAAATTGGAGTAAAAATTCCTTTAAAGATAGGGTACCCAAATTTGGCATCAAAATCGAAATATAATATTTCCAATGATATTGATTTTCGAATCTTTATCTTGGACATTTGTAGTCTCCCTGTGTCTTTCACATCAATGACAACAATACTTCTAGCAATGATTATGTTCAAGGGAAGACTTAGCTTTGTCATTCACTTCCTATTTTTTATTGACCATCCATGTTGGCCTTCTTGGTTGTCAAGTTCTCTTAAAATCATCAATAGGTCTATTATTTACTCATGCTTGTGTGGAAGGTTTTCATTGAATTCTGGCTAGCACGTCATTTCTCATCGATTATGGCATTGCTCTCAAATAGAGTAGCACTCTAGGCCTATTTTCATCATTGGTAGGTTATATTGTAACTTAGATTCCATTTTTATAATTTATGGAAGTCCTCCCCTCTCTTAGTGACTTTCCTTATCAATCATTTAGGAATACATCAATTTCTCTTCATCAATATACTCTACGAATGTTCATTGACTTCAACACATATATTTCAACTATATCGAATGTCCCAACTAACTTGATGCTCATTATTATTAATAATGTGTTTTCTTACACTTGTTAATAACATACAACAATACCCAGATAAACAAATTGTATGTCTCATGTTTGATATTATATCTTCTAATCAAATGGCTCACATGGCCAAACTCATACCTTTAACTAATCTGGATTGAAAACCTTATATAGTGAGTGACATCCATTCTTAATGTTGTTGTTTAATTTGAGCAAAATTATACCATCCATATCTAACATCTTTATATACCATCAGTAATATCCATTCTTGATATTGTTGTTTAATTTGTGCAAAATAATACCATTAATATCTAAAATTTAATTTAATTTATGCAAAATAGTACCATTGATATCTAACATCAATATTTTCATGAAGATTATTTTTTGCATTACATTTTTTTTTTCATCCTCGTGATATGCGTATTGAGAAATAAGTACATTATATTATTTTTTATAACTAATATTCTATTTTTTCACATAGATATATCGTATATCTATTTTGTAACCATGATTACTATTTTTATATATACTTTATGGATTTACAATACATGAATATACCCAATTGAGTACAAGGAATCATCTCTAATTTATTTTTATTTATAATAAAAATGAATAGTAAATATATTTACTAAAAAAATCGAAATTGCTACTAAGAGATTCAAATGCAGTGAATAATAAAAATAGAAGTACTAAGATCAAGAAACATCTCACTAAGAGCAGGAGTTTATACTTTTACATACCAGAAACTGATTATTGTTCTAACTGGCATGATTACTAGATCTGGCAATCCTAGTCCTTTCTGGGGAAGGGTAGAGCTTGCGCTCATGAATTGCACAGACCTGAAACTGGGAGTGTTCCCTCCAACTTCATGCATCTGAAGCATGGCAGTGTTCATTCGCACTTCATGTACATGTACTAGACGAGAATCTGTCCGTGTAAGCTGCTCATAAAGGGGTTATCAATATGTATATAATCTTATATGTATAACGCTATATGGTTATTAATGGTTGGGCAGTATATATCATTGGTTGGATAAAATGATTTTTATTACTTTACCCAGTATATATTATATATTATTTGTTGGATTTTGTACTTAAATCCAACAGATGGCATAAACTTCCCCCTCTAACATTGTATATATTGTCTGCCTTAACAAAAAATGATTTTATTACTTTGCCCTTGAAATATCTGAGTACTAGATACTGCTGCAAGGACAAAAGGACAAATACAGTAAGTAAGAATTAGTAAGAAAGATAGATTTGGCAATACTGATTCATTGTGTGAGTTGTCTAAGTAAAATCTTCATTATTTATTCATTATACAAACTCAAGTGTGAGTTGTCAAGTAAAATCTCCATACTCATTATTAAAGTCTCGTGTGTTCAATGTTCATTCATGAAACCTTGATGTATCTTTGGCGAAACCATAAACAACTAAACCATGAGATGACATCTCACATGTATAATGGATAGGGGTTTTCGATAAGGACTAGTCCGGGCATGAAAATAGCACATACAGTCAGCATGGGATCCGGGGGCATTATATACGGTGCCCTATTTAAATTAAACGAACACAACACAACTCAGAATTGTGAGACAAAGCTCACTGATGAATTCAATTCCACTGCACAATTACATTACATTTATATAGCAGATTGCACTCACCTAATCTTCCTGAAGAAGAGGAAACAAACCTAAATACATGGAACCAGTTTCTAAATAAACACTCTCGTTCAAAAACTCAAAACTAAATCTATTTCTGCATTAATCTAGATTATTCTCACATCCTCCCTTAATGGAGAAATGGATTTTCTACAATACCTAATTGACTTCTAAAAACTTCAAATTTGATTTTACCAAGAGGCTTAGTAAATATATCAGCCATATTATCCTTGGTATTACAAAATATTAATTCAATTTCATTTGACTCAATTTTCTCACGAAAAAATTGGTATTGCAACTCAACGTGTTTTGTTCTAGCATGATAAATTGGATTATGTGCTAATTTGATAGCACTTTGATTATCACAATTGATGCATGTTGAACCAATTTGCGCCTCTTCAAGATATGCAAGAATTCTCCGCAACCAAATAGCTTCACAGGTGGCATTGGTCAAAGCTTTGTACTCAGATTCTATTGATGATAAAGAAACAGTTGGTTGTTTCTTCCTACTCCAAGATACAACCCCTGATCCTATATGAAATGAATAGCCAGAGGTAGATCGTCTGTCATCTGGATTTCCTGCCCAATATGAATCAGAAAAACCTGTCAGTGCAACATCAGATTCATCAGTATACATAATACCTAAACTCACTGTTCCCTTTAAGTATCAGAGAACTTTCTTTGCAGCATTCCAGTGATTTCCTGAAGGTTTAGCCATGAATTGACTAAGGATACTAACTGAGTATGCAATGTATAGTCTGGTAATGGTGAGATAGTTCAGACTTCCCACCAACTGATGATATAATGTTCCATCTGCCTCTTTAGTTCCATCTTCTGAGTACAACTTTTCATTATGTTCTAAGGGAGTTGACATAGCTTTGCAATCACTCATATTGAACTTTTTAAGAATTTCCTTTGTATATTTTCTTTGAGTGATTAATGTTTTACTAGGCTCTCTCCATACCTCAATTCCTAAACAGTAATGCAATTCACCCAAATCTTTCATTTCAAATTCTTGCGACAACTGAACTTTAATTTCTTCAATTAACTTGTAAGCACTACCTGTGATAATGAGATCATCCACATACAAAGATATTAAAGCAACATTTCCTTTTTCATCTTTCTTAACATACAAGTTAGGATCATTTTTGCTATTCACAAATCCATTCTGAAGAAAGAAGGTATCAATATTTACATACCATGATCTCGGCGCCTGTTTCAAACCATATAAGGCTTTTGTTAACCTGCAGACTAGATGCTCCTGTCCCTATTTGACAAACCCTTCAGGTTGAACCAAATAAAATTCTTCCTTTAAATCACCATTTAGAAAAGAATATTTGACATCCAATTGATATATATTCCAATTATGTTTTGTAGCTAATGCAATCAGTAATCTAATTGTATTCAATTTAGCTACTGGTGCGAAATTATCTTCATAATCAATTCCCTCCTATTGAGCATATCCTTTTGCAACTAATCTTGCCTTAAATTTATCAATGCTACCGTCTACTTTAAATTTAGATTTATACAACCATTTGATTCCAATTGGAACTTTGTTTTCAGGAAGTTCCACTAATTCCCATGTTTGATTTTTTATAAGAGAGGCATATTCATCATTCATAGCATTTCTCCATTGTTCATGTTCTTTAGCTTGTTAATAATCAACTGGTTCTACAACATTCATGATATTAGACATCAAGGCATAATCTCTATACCTTGCAGGAAGCTGGGTTTGTCGGGTTGACCTTCTTGGTGCTACAATACCTGTTGGAGTTCCATCCATGATTCTTCGGCTTTGAGGTGAATCTCCCTCTCGTGAGGACTCACTGCTGCTGGATGTGCTCATACTGCTCTCATCCTGATCTTGAACCTGTACCTGTACCTGTTCCTGTTCCTGTTTAATCAAAGTATCAAGTTTGACATGAGCATCATTAGATATATGCCATGCATCATTCTTTGTATCACATTTATCAGCTTGCTCATGAAACACCACATCTCGACTTGCAAACAGTTTATGTGAACTTGGATCAAAAAATTTATATGCTTTCTGATCTGTACAATACCCAATAAAAACACACTTGATTGAATTTGCATCAAGCTTTCTTCTGTTAGCCTTAGGAATATGTGCAAAGGCCGTACAGCCAAAGACTCGTAAATGACTGACATCAGGTTTATAACCATGAAGAACCTCAAAAGGAGTTTGAAAAACTAATTGCTTAGTGGGACATCGATTCTTCAAATAAACAGTAGTATTAATGGCCTCTGCTCAGAAACCATTAGAAATATTTTTACCTTGAAGCATACTGCGAGCACATTCCACCAAGGTTCTATTCCATCGCTCAGCAACACCATTTTTCTGAGGGGTATGAGGTACTGTGAACTGTTGTTGAATCCCATTAGATTTACAATAGCTGTTAAATGCGCCTGACTTATATTCACCCCCTTGATCAGATCTGAGTATTTTAATGTACTTACTTGTTTATTTTTCAATCATAGTTCGGAACTCTTTAAAATACTCAAATATATCACTTTTCCTTCGAATGAAATAGACCCAGGTATACCTAGATCTATCATCAATAAAAATAACAAAGTATGAAACACCACCAAGAGACCTAGTTTGCATAGGTCCACATACATCAGTGTGAATTAATTCAAGTATATCATATTGTCGCTTCTCGATATGAACAGGAAACTCTTCTCTATGCTGCTTACCAAGTGCACAAGCTTCACATGGTAAATGTTCACACTTCATAACAGGAAGACCTTCAACCATTGATTTTCTTTGCAACAACGATAAATCATTGTAATTTAGGTGCCCATACCTGTGATGCCATAACTCTGTTGTTGATGTCTCTTTGGATGTCAATGCAACATGACGTTGCACTGTCACATCCAATTTATATAATCCTCCAACCCTGGTACCTGTAGAAACAACCCTGTAGTGGTCCTGAACATCTTTCACAATACACCCCAATTTACCAAATTCCACTTTTAAATGATTATCAGTAATAGTGGAAACATATATCAAATTATTTTTGAGAGCAGGTACATACATCACATCATGAATCTGTCTCATTTTTCCATTAGGTAAGTACAAATTTATTATGCCATAGCCTTGGAATTTAAGTGACCTATCATCTCCTAGGTAAATGTGTGTGCCATCAGATTTCTCATAATATTTATCATACCATTCTTTATTACAAGTCATATGTGCCGACACACTAGAATCTATGAACCAAGAATTCTCATCATCAGTTTCAGCAGACAATGCAGCATCAGAAATAAACAACTTAAGATTTTTAAATCCATCAGTCACTGAAGTGTCTCTGTTTATGAAATTTCCATTATGCCTTCTATGTCTTTGATTTGATTCATGATTCTTTCTTCTATAACAATCTTTAGCTAGATGTCTAGATTTTCCACAATAATCACATTCAATGTTCCTCTTAACATAAGAATCAGGAGGTGTCATACCTTTCTGCTTTGCTTGAAAATGACCTTTGTTCCTATCCCATGGTCTCCCTCGGAATGATCGTTTACCTCTTGCAGTCAGAGCCAAATCAGAACCGTTTGACTCCAGTTCAAAATTTTTCATTCTCTCTTCTTCTTGAAGAAGAATTCCAGCCAATTCTTCGAATGTAGGAGGTGTTGGTCTAGCTGAGAGTGCTCAAATAAAGACTTTATAGTCTTGGACTAAACCCTTCAAAGCAACAGTTACCAAATCGCTACTAGACACTTTTTCACCAATATCACCAAGCTTATCACTCAAGTCTTTAATTCTAGAAACAAAGTTTCTAATGCTTTCATTGGCTTCCATTTTGATAGATAGTAGCTTTGTTTTTAAGAATAAAATGTGGTTTGCATTAGTAGTTTCATACAAACCTTTGAGAGTGTCCCATGTTGCCTTTGAAGTTTCACAGTCCCGAATGTGAGGAATAATATTGTCCTTCACTGACATGTGTAGCAGCACCTGTGCTTTCATTTCTCTCTTATCCCAATCTGGACTTGCAGTAGGAGGTGTAGGCTTGGGCTTGTCACCTTTAACAATTGTCCAGAGATTGTATGCTTCCAGAACTGTGATCAGCTTAAATTTCCAATTTACATAATTTTCACCATCAAGTTTGGTGGATTCATTTAAATAGGAATTGGCAAGAGGATTAGCCATTTCAAAAATAATGACCAGCTTCTAAAGCCCAATGAATTTTATGCACACCTTGGTCTTAAAGCCCACAAGGACAAATTAATTTTCAATAAAGTGCCAATGAAGCTTCATATAATAAAGTCCATAAAAAAAATCCTTTAAAAAGGTTTTTTTTTTTCAACTAAAACTTCAAGCAAAGCTTTCACCTTTGTATTAAAAGAATGGTCGCTTCCTCTAATATCATATGCCGTTCATTACAAATATGTGATTCTTGCTTAAATAAAAATAAAGGAAAATTTGACTTATCTTTCAAACTTCGATTTTCCCTACTACACGGTGGCTGCAATTTGTTTTATCCTTTGAGTCAATTACAGGAACTAACATTCAGCTGGAGCGGACTTCTGGCTGCCACATTCTCAAGAGGATATTTGTCACAGCTGTAATGGGATCACTCAAAACTTCAAAAAAAAATACACGATCAATGTTACATAATATTTTAAATACCCAATAAACAATACACGATCTGAATGACAGTTAAAGGGACTGTGGCTCAGTAGTTAAAGGGATCGATGCAGCAGTCTGCTCACACGATTTCAATGCCTCACACGATTTTCAATGCCTCGATTTCAATGCCTCACAGCGGGCAGAGGTCACGTGGTTCTCACAGTTGCTGAAACGGAGGGACCCGGCTGGAGATCTTCCGTCTGCCCACGCTTGAAGAGGAGAGAGCAACATTTTTTCTGCATTGAACTAGTGTGGAAACCTACAAACTCTGATGGGTTTAGAAAGCGGAACCTTACTCCAATACCCAACACTTGCAGACACCCGTTAAGCTCTGATACCAATTTAAATTAAACGAACACAACACAACTCAGAATTGTGAGACAAAGCTCACTGACGAATTGAATTCCACTGCACAATTACATTACATTTATGTAGCATATTGCACTCACCTAATCTTCCTGAAGAAGAGGAAACAAACCTAAATACATGGAACCAATTTCTAAATAAACACTCTCGTTCAACAACTCAAAACTAAATCTAATTCTGCATTAATCTAGATTATTCTCACAGCCCTCGTGCATGCATGTTCAATGGTTGCAGGCTCCAGCCCGTAGTGGATTTCAAATGGGAGAGAAAATGGTTAGAGGCATCATTGCATAGTGAATGTAAGATCACGGCGAAAAATCATAACAAAATTATGACACCATAAAAGTTTCATAGTATTACGTACACCTTAAAATTGGTGAGATAATTAGTATCTCACATGAATTTCTATGGTTTTGCTATTATATATATATATGTATTCAATTCTCTGTAATATATTGCTAAGTAAAATGGAAACCGCTCCTATGAAACAATTTAAAAAAAAGGTCAGATGACCCAAAATTGTCTTTAATTACGTATTATGTAAAGGTAAGAAGCCTTGGATGCTGAAAAGTAGCGAATGGTTTAACAAATGCAATATTTATTTGTGAAAATGTATTCACAAATATAAAAGAGATAAAAGTTTTTAATATAAACCAATAAATGTAATTGAGATAAATAACTAAAGAAAAAGAAAAAATATTATATATTATATTGAAAAGCATACATATTTCTATAAATTCTTATTGTTAAGTTTAGAACTACCACTCACCATCACCAAGTCCACGTGGGAAAAAAAATGTGCATGTGTTGGAAAAGACTAAATTTATAGTATATCCTCACAGTTAACTCTCGGAATAATTTATTCAGACAACTAACGTGGCTCAAATTGGCAGATGGTCTGTCCAATAAACTATATTTAGCCTATACGTTAAAATTACTTCTTCTATTTCCAACGGTACTCTGCCTTAACTACTCGAAGTTCTGAACAATCTCTAAATCTCATAATGGGTTCTGTCGAATGTGGTAGGTTTAATAGCTCGGAACTTTATTGGTCCTTGATTTACTATCAGGCTGCCATGGTCATATGAAATAGCAGATGGTGTCACTAGCACTTTCAAGAGAAATTTCCAATCTTCACAGTAGTCATTTCTTCTCCTGGCACACTTCCGTTCATTCTGGTCGTGATTTCCTACTGAGATTTCCAGGCAATCGAGGATCTTAGTGCATTTATATCATTCAACTGTTGAAAATTTGTATATAACATCAATATAATCTGTGTAGCATGTCGATTTTGTTTCGGTAAAAAAATGTGCAAACATTTCCTTTTTTCCTATCACCCTTGATCATTATCGTAATGGTAGGAGCATAACTTTAAGTATTATTGGTGCTGCAATTTTAGAAAAGCATGCAGTTATCTTCCTTTCATATTTCTCGAGATTCATAGTTTTCATGTGGCATTCTAGGGTCCCGCCGTAAACAAATTTGGTGCTAGAACATTGGTGCTATTGCAGTTTTCAGTAGCCAACAGCGATCTCGCCCTTCATGGCCTCTGGCATACCCCAGGGCTTTGCTTTTTCATAACGATAACATAGCCTTTGAGTCCGTGAAGCGGAGGCAAATGGTGAAAGCACTTGATTTTTAGCAGATCCACCCAGGATCAAACCTCCGTGGAGACATATGCCTGTTGTGTCTTGGCTAGAAGAGTAGGCGACCCCATAGCGGACTCTTGGCAGCCAGTTGGATTTGAACCCGGGCCTTGCTCAGGCAACTCTCACCAGTTACTGATTGTCCTAGATCTAAAAAAAAAAAAAACATAGCCGTTGATTATTCCTTGCGTTCTGCATTGGAATATAACTGTAAGGGTTGTAAGTACAACTAACGCTGTAATTTGACGGGGTAATGTTGTGTTGGAATACATGGTTTCAGATAGAGATAGAGATGGTTTGGGTTTATAATTCATTTGGAATATGGATTTTAAAATTTTAATTTAATTATTAAACATATATTATTTTTTTTTATAATATTTTATAGTTCCAGATCCCAATACTTGGAAAAAATATGGAAAGTTAATTCTAATAAAAAAAAAAAAAAAAATTTGTTGGCTTTTTGCTCATAGAAAAAAACCAACCGTCGAGAATTTATGAATGAGAGGCATTCATGGCCCTTCTTGATGTCAGATTTTCTTGTATTAAGAAGAAGAAATTTCCCATATCTTTCTCGCTCGACAATGATTATAATAAAGTTGTTTGGATGGAACCAATTTCCCCACTCTCAAGTAGAGTGAAATGGCCCTCTGATTTTCAAGAATTTTTTTTTTCTGGACACAAAAAAAAAATTATGACGTAAGATTTTCTAGGAAATCTCTTTTCAAAAAATAGTAGGAAGCTCTCTAAAAAAATTATATATTGGAAATAATGGTTAGTAATCTTTAATAATACAGTATTTAATAACATGAAACTTCTCTCTACAACACAATAATGAAATAAATCTCATTTTGTGCTGAGTTTGGAGCTTAAAAGTTAGACGAAAACTCTTCTGAGAAAAATCTTAGATCAAATGAAATGAGATTAGCTCAAAATGTTTATAATTTTAGACAAATTTTCCAAAAAAACATGATGGAACAAGCCTCAAATAGAAGAAAGTTGGACACTAAGAGAGACAAAGCTATATTCAAGAGCATGGAAGGGCTCGTGAAAAGGTTGGATTTTCTATTTTGGTAAGGCATCCAAAAGAAACTCATACTTGGTATGAGGGGTAGGGGTACTGTATAGCTTCAAGGAGGAAAAAATGTTTTGGTAGTCATACTGTTTTAGTTATATATATATATAGTCTCTACTAGGTACTTTTGTTAGCGAATTAACATTAGGTGGACACACTCACAATCATGGGAGCTTATCTCTCGATCCAACAATACTAGGTCAAAGGATCCCTCCCAAATGAAAAATCTATGGAAAAATTCTCTAATCTATGGATCCGTACTATAATTCTCTAATGGTGGATAAATTCTAGCACTCTAATAAATGCTAATTTCTTAGAATTACATGAACCTCCCCATGACAACAACTTCATAGTTATGAAATATTTCATAGTTAATTAGTATGTTAGGTTTTGTAATTTTTTCTTTTGTTGAGGCAGTTTTGTAAGGTATTCACTTACAAAACCCCTCTTTTTGTTGCTAAGATATATTCTCCACAAAAAAATCATGTTCTCCTATTAAGAAAGAGAAAACAATTGCAAACGTTTGATGAATTAACTTTTTAATACCTAATGCAAAATAACATAAAAAAAAATTGATTAATTAAACATTAGTTTTTTTTCAATATTTTTATTTTGTCATTTTTTACTAATAAAATTATATAAAAACATTTTTTAATATAAAAAATATAATATTAAAAAAAATTGACCATTTTTACATCTAGAAAATCCCTTCATTATTCCTTCTTATTATAATTAAACTCAATTAACACACAATACCATTCAATATTATAAATTATAAAAACTTGTAAGTTCCGTAAAATACTTTTACATATCACCATATTATACATTAGCATTATAATATATAATTATTATTATTTTTAATTAATTAATTTAATATTTAAATAAATATTTATTTTAATAATAATAATAATAAATTAATAATAATCTTTGTTAGTTTGTTCAACTAAAATAATTGAAAATAGATAGAAGTTTTAATTTGATAAATAAATAAATAAATTTCTAACCACTTAGAATTTTTTACTTTCTTGTTATAAAAAAAAAAGTGCGTTGTAAAAAGTATGACTGTATTTAAAATAAGATATGTCTAAAATAGGTTATGAAAAAGTTTTAACTCAAAAGAAAGTGGTGAATTTTAGAATAAATATAAAATAGAGTAACAATAAAAATAACTTCATGTGATTTTTAATGATGGATAATTTCATTTTTTTTATCCTATTTAAAATAGAAGAAATTGTTGATTGTTAATTATTTTTATTTTTTTTATTATTTAAAAAAAATTGTTTTTTTTTATTTAATTTATTATTTATTGTTTCAAAATAACATATTATAACATATCGTTTATTATTGATAAGCACAGTACAATAAACAATATTTATTACATTTTTAGCGTTATATTTGACGATTTATTACGGATTTTTATTGTTTTCATTTTTTAGATGATAATTTATTTTGGAGAATTATCATGAACAATTGTATGAGGAACATTGCTATACTTTATTTGAGATAATTCTATTGCCGAAGGTTCTGTCATATTTTTCATTTCATTTTTGCTATCTGATTAATATAACTCTTGGGTACCTATTTTCCCAATCATTATAGAAGAAACAATTATGGCTAAGTCTCTATAATGCACCCCCTTACCACCCATACACCACACTACGGATGAAAGGAGGTATGTTACCATGCTAATCCAACCTCCAAGGTATATTTATAGAGATAGGGTCTAAAATTTTCACTCTTCTAGATCGAAAATTCTATAGTTATATATATTGTAGTTATAATGATATAAAAGTTCTCCCAATGTGACTTCTATATCAAAATATATGGCCATGTAAATATTGGCCTAGTAAAATTTGTCTCGTCATCCTAACCTACTACGTGACATCCATCTTGCCCCCACGTAGTGCCACGTGGCTCTCTAATCCATTTCCATATCACTACCTCTAAGGGGGACCATGATGTCATATTCCCCTTTGCATTGTTATCTTCGTGGCCATGCCACATCACCATACCCAACTCTCCCTTTTAATCGACTTGCATTATTTCATAGGTGTGTGCGTGTGTGTGTAAATATTATAAAAATGGGGTCCCTCCAATAACTGCAATACCACCACACAGCTAGTTGTGCCACCACGTCACCGTGTAATAGCAACACTACGACCCTTCAGACCTCAACAGGGTGACATAAGTTAATGTCACCTAGCTCATGAGGCCTCGCTGAGAGTGTGATGTGTCACACATTTTGGGCCTAGTGGGCCTTTGAAAAATTCAAGAATGGGTGCCATGTATGTAATATCCCAAAATGGGAACAACTACACTATTAGGAATATTTTGAGTTATTACCAATGTGGAGCTTCAAAAAATCATGAGAATGAAAATTTACAACAGCTCATTAGATGTAAAATAACATCACACCAGCAGATGAAAGAAACTCAGAAAGAATATGGCCTATATTCTCCTTCCCGGGTGGGGAAATGCAGCAATATAGGGCATAAAACAGCTATCTTCAGCAAATTGCGCAATAAAAGTGGATACTAGGACTTGGATCCCTTATTTTAGACAATATTCAACCCACTTGAAAAATTAGAGGTGAAACAAATGAAACTAGCTACATTAAACAGATCTCCCTAGCTCAATACTACTTAAAAACACCCCGATCACATGACTTGTCTACAACAGAATTTCTGAATACTGTGAGAGTGTAATTCCCATGAGGGTTTCTAAAGAAAATGATGAGAGAATACTGATATAAATCTTATAATAATCAAATATAAGATAAATGGAGGTTTAACCTCTTTTACATAAGGAAAAAGACACCCAGCAAGGGTTTCCGACAATATACTTGTACAAAAAGCAGTACTGCAGAAAATAACGCAGTTTACTACAAATTTGTATTAATCATGATTGAATAAAACATATAATATATGAACAATAGATAAAATGGCCAAAGGCCTCTCTTAATAGATCTCCCGAAGGGAAATAGACACCTCCTCCTCAAGGCTAGCAGAAAATCTCAGTGAGAAACTGTGCTGCTGCTGCACCTGCATGAATGACTATTGGGTATGTGTTATATTTTTGGTCCTTAATTTCCAGTGGGTAGTCCACGTCCATGGTTTTGTGCATGGTTTTGCACATGGTATTGGGGTACGATGGTTTTCGGCCCTTGGTATTTTTGTAGATCCGGTCAAGGGAACTACAGTTATGTTCTAATCTAGGGTTAATGGATTAGGGTTTATGTATGCTTCCGCATGTATATATATGTGTTGTAACACTAAAAGGAATATAATGAAAAATCAAGCTGGTCGTCTCAATTTGGGATCCAGGGGAAAATCTCTGTGTTTATCTATTTTATGTTTTATGCTCTCGCTATTGTTTATTTTCTGTTATAAGATTCGTGTGTAGATAATTTCTGTTCAGGGTTAAAACCT
The DNA here is from genome assembly GCA_034641835.2 of Pinus albicaulis. Taxonomy (NCBI): domain Eukaryota; kingdom Viridiplantae; phylum Streptophyta; class Pinopsida; order Pinales; family Pinaceae; genus Pinus; species Pinus albicaulis. Next base: position 141,962,079 of record CM076569.1, on the reverse strand, counting down.
ACATTTGGTATCATAGCTGTTTCGGCTTCAAGGGGACGCCTTTAGCTGGCGAGGGTTTTTCTTGGGCACGAGGTAGACCCTGTTCATAGGAAGTCACAGGGATCGATTCTTGCTTTGTGAAAGAAGATGGCGAGCAGCGGAAAGATAAAGATCGAGAAATTTAATGGTCAAAGTTTCGAGTTGTGGAAGCTAAAGATGGAGGATTTGCTGGCGGATAAAGATCGGTGGATCACGGTAGATCCAGGTACAAAACCAACGACAATGTCAGATGAAGACTGGAAGAAACTAGATCGGAAGGCTAAGAGCACAATACGGTTGTGTGTCTCAGATTCAGTATTGTTGAATGTATCTGGGGAAGCTACGGCGAAGACCTTGTGGGACAAGCTAGGGACTTTGTATCAATCTAAGTCTCTGGTGAATAAGTTGTTCTTGCGGAAAAAGCTGTATAACCTGAGGATGAAGGATGGAGACTCAGTGACAGAGCATCTGAACGCCTTCAATACTGTGGTAAGTCAGCTGTCGTCTGTTGATATTAAAATCTCAGATGAAGATAAGTGCATCAGTTTATTGTGCTCTCTACCAGACTCGTGGGACAGTCTGGTTATTGCAATAGGTAGCAATACAACTACCTTGAATTTTGATGACATTGTCTCAGCCTTGCTGTCGGAGGAAATGAGACGGAGAAATATGGAGGGTCAAAATGGAGATGCCTTATCTGTACGAGGAAGGTCCCAGAACAGAAGCAAGAATAAGGTTTCGAGTGGGAGATCTAAATCTAGAGGGAGATCTAAATCTCCTGGAAAGTTTGTAAAGGTGTGCTGGAAATGCGGAAAGGAAGGGCACTACAAAAAGGAATGCAGATCTAAAGCTCCTGAGAAAGGAAAGGGATCTGATGAAGGTCCTTCTGCAGAGGCAAAACCCACCTCGGATGAAGGTGGGGATGTGTATTTGGCTTCTTCTTCAAATACACATGTAGATCATGAGTCATGGTTGATTGACTCAGGTGCATCCTTTCACTTCACTCCCCATAGGGAGTGGTTCTGCGAGTATGAGAAATATGATGGTGGTGATGTCTTCCTAAGGGATGATAGGAAGGCCAGAATCATCAGACGTGGAAAGGTCAAGCTGAAGCTGCAAGGTGGAAGGATTAGAACACTTCCTGGTGTTCTGCATATTCCTGTATTCACCATAAATCTGATTTCTGTAAGCAAGATGGATGATGCAAGTGTAAAAACAGTGTTCGAGAAAGATGCCTGCAATATGGTTCGGGGAGCACTGGTATTAATGCGGGGCATTCGGATTGGAAATATGTACAAGCTACAAGGTAGCACAGTTATTGATGGGTGTAACAGTTCTGTGGTTCCTAAAAGTGGGACGAAAATCCTAGCTGTGTCTGGAGAAAAGACCATGCTATGGCATCAAAGGCTTGGACATATTGGAGAGAAGGTCCTTCAGATACTGCATAGAAATGGTATGGTAGAAGGTATGTCTAATTTCTCTCTGGATTTCGATTTCTGTGAACATTGTGTATATGGGAAGCAGAATTGGGTGAGCTTTCCCTCTGGTGCTAAGAGGGCGAACAAGATATTAGAACTTGTGCACAGTGATGTGTTTGGGCCTGTGTCAATTCCATCACCGGGAAATTCTGTGTACTATGTTTCATTCATAGATGACTTCTCAAGGAATACATGGATATATTTCTTGAGGAAGAAATCTGAAGCCTTTGACAAATTTATAGAATTTAAGGCTCTGGTGGAAAACTAGACAAAGAAGAAGATAAAGGTGCTGAGGACAGATAATGGTGGGGAGTTCTGCAAGAAGGAATTTGAAGAGTTCTGTAAGAAGTGTGGTATAGCACGACAGAAGACTACTCCATACACACTGCAGCAAAATGGAGTTGCAGAAAGAATGAACAGTACTTGATGGAAAAGGAAAAGAAGCATGCTCGGTGGTACCGAGGTTAGGACAAGAATTACGGCGAGAGGCGGTGGAGGCGCATGCTATCGGTTAGCAGTCCTTCATCGGTGTTGGAGGATAAGACCCCATGAGGTATGGTGGTAAGAAAAGGACCAAGTTGGATAATAAATGTAAAAGGTGCATCTTTATTGGGTATAAGCATGGTTTAAAAGGTTACAAGCTTTGGAACCTAGAAATAAGGAAGGTTGTGTATAGCCTAGATGTGGTGTTTAGAGAGGTGAAAGATGTTGTTAAACATGAAGTCATACCAAAGGAACCTAAGAAGATAGAGTTTGAGCTAAAGGAGGATGAATCGAGACTTAACAACAGAAGAAGACTCAGAAGATGAAGAGCCACAAACTCCAACTTTGAGAAGATCAGTTCGGGAAAGAAGGCAACCAAAAAGGTATAGTCCATCTACTTTCTGTTCAGGTTTTTCCTTAACTATAACTGATGATGAACCCAGAACTGTCAGGGAGGCATTAGATTCAGAGGATGGAAAACTATGGAAGGAGGCCATTGTTGATGAAATGGCATCCTTGTACAAAAATGATGCATGGGATTTGGTGGAGTTTCCGGCTCGAAGGAAGCCCATTGGGAGAAAATGGGTGTTTAAGAAGAAGATGAATGTAGAAGGCAAGGTGGAGAAATACAAAGTTTAGTTGGTAGTGAAAGGTTATTCCCAGGTGCCAGGAATTGATTTTGGTGATATTTTTACTAATGTTGCCAAGGTTACTTCTATTAGATTACTTTTATCTATTGCTGCTGCATTTGATTTTGAGATAGAACAGATGGATGTGAAGACAACTTTTCTTCATGGGGATTTAGAAGAGGATATCTACATGAAGCAACCTGAAGGCTTTATGGTTGAGGGTAAGAAAGAACTGGTATGCAGGTTGAATAAGTCTCTGTATGGGTTAAAACAGTCACCAAGGATGTGGTATCAGAAATTTGATACCTATATACGGGGACTTGGCTTCACCAGAAGCAAGGAAGATCATTGTGTTTATTTTAAATTAATTGGTGATCATGTTATATATCTAGTCTTGTATGTGGATGATATGTTGTTGATTGGAAATGACAAAGAAATTATCCAATATTTGAAGACCCAACTGTTCTCCAAATTCGACATGAAGGATCTTGGTGCTCCAAACTATATTTTGGGCATGGAAATTAAGAGAGATCGGGCAAAGAGGAAGCTCTGGTTAAACCAGAGGAAGTATGTCGAGACTATATTGCAGAGGTTCAATATGCAGGATAGTAAACCGGTGAATGTTCCTATTCCTGTAGGTGTAAAGTTGTCTGTTGAACATTGTCCCAAGACACAAGAAGAAGAGGAGTATATGTCTCGTGTTCCATATGCAAGTGCAGTGGGTAGCCTGATGTATGCAATGGTCTGTACTAGACCAGACATTGCACATGCAGTGGGAGTATTGAGCAGGTTTATGTCAAACCCGGGGAAGGAGCATTGGACAACAGTGAAGCGGGTTTTCAGATATTTACGTGGCACTAGTGATTATGGCTTGTGCTACCAGGGAAGACCAGGATTGGAAAGAATGTTGGACATTTGTGGTTTTGTTGATGCAGACTGGGCTGGAGATCTGGACCAAAGAAGATCTACAAGTGGGTATGTGTTTAGCCTATTTGGAGGCGCAGTCAGTTGGATGAGTAAAGGACAGTCTGTAGTGGCTCTTTCAACTACAGAGGCAGAATACATAGCAGCCACTCATGCAAGCAAGGAAGCAGTTTGGTTGCAGAGATTGTGTTCAAGTATGGGGTTGGTATAGCAAGCTATAAGGATAGACTGTGATAGCCAAAGTGCAATTTTATTGGCTAAGAACCCTGCTTATCATTCAAAGACAAAGCACATTGATGTTCAATATCACTTTTTTAGAGATATGGTTGAGGCTAAAAGGGTGTTGCTGGTAAAGGTGGATACTTTGAAGAATGTTGCAGATGCATTGACAAAGTCTATGAGCACTCAGAAGTTCTCTTGGTGTAGAGAAACAATGGGTGTTGAAGAATTGGGCCAATGACTAAGCCCTCCTGTGGCCCCCCATGGAAAGAAAACAACAAGTGGGAGAATGTTGGGTATGTGTTATATTCTTTCCACGACTAAGCACATGCGGGGGGGTAAGAGTGGGGGCGATATCCCCCCCTTTGCGCTGGGTGCAACGGGGGGGTCACAGCCCCAGCAAAAATTTTTGGTCCTTAATTTCCGGCAGGTAGTCCATGTCCATGGTTTTGTGCATGGTTTTGCACATGGTATTGGGGTACGATGGTTTTCGGCCCTTGGTATTTTTTTAGATCCAGTCAAGGGAACTACGGTTATGTTCTAATCCAAGGTTTATGGATTGGGGTTTATGTATGCTTCGGCATGTATATATATGTGTGTTGTAACGCTAAAAGGAATATAATGAAAAATCAAGCTGGTCATCCCGATTTGGGATCCAGGGGAAAATCTCTGTGTTTATCTATTTTATGTTTTATGCTCTCGCTATTGTTTATTTTCTATTATAAGATTCGTGTGTAGATAATTTCTGTTCAGGGTTAAAACCTACAATGACGCGGTTTCTGAAGGGAACTGTGCTATAGATGAATGTGGATGAATGATGAATTAAAGCTCAAATATTTCCCTCTTGATCCCTTAAGCAAGTTTATCCAAAGAGAGGACGAAATTCCTGCATGAGAATCCTTTGCACTAAGCAGTGCTGCAACCATAGCTAAATAGCTGAAGCATGTAAGTAGTCACAAGACCAAAGATAACTGAATACTAAATGATCTCTTTGATGCTATGCCCTCCCTTTTATCTTTGGTGAGCCTCCTCACCCCAGACCCCACACATTGTTGAGGTGACTTCCTAGTGAAGATTCCTCCTTCAAAACTGTGTTGCCCTAGTTGGCTTCCCTCCTCTTTGTAGCAGCATTGTTGACTTGGTCAACTGGGACTAATCCACTTGCAATGCCTCTTTTCACACTAAGGGATCTTCAATCTGGTTCTCATATGTGTGTCTAGGCTGATTCTTGTTCACATTGAGCTAGTTTACTTGGGTGATTTCTTCCTCCTCAAGAATGCATGTTGACTTAGTCAAACTTGACTATGTCCCCATCTATTTTTCCCTTGTTCACACTTGGAAGTGTAAAACCAGCTCCTAAAGTGATCTCCCTCCTTACTAAGGTGGAATTTATTCATATATTTATTGTTCACGGGCCTCCTTTCCCATTTATTCCTCTCCTAAGTGAAAGCATCAAATTCTAATATTCCAATTTGCTTGTGTGCAAATTTTGAAATATTACAGTCCTCCCCTCCCAAATGTTGCTTGTCCTCAAGCAACTATAAGGATAGGACTGAAGAGCATCCTCTTCTCCCCTGTAGCAACCTCATAAGATGAAATCCTCCAAGGATCAAGGTGTTGCATCATCAATATATCTCCAAGTTGCCCCTCCCAAGTGTGTAAGCTATCTAAATAGCTAACATTATGTGACAGTAGAACATCCATGGAAAAAATAATGGGTTGTTTGAAGGTTCTATTGAGGCATGAGGGCTGATATAGATTGGGATTCACCATACCCATTTGAATATATCCTCCCCAAGCTATCAACCAAAAAAAATGAGTCACTCTCTAGGATGGAAACTCATGAAGGATCTCTTCGACCTTGAGCTCATGCAGAATAGGTGGCCTAAAAATCTGAACATGGTAGACAAGATAGCCTACCCCACGTTGTCTTCCTCTCCACTTAAGATCAGTGTAGAAAATTTTCTGATCTTGGGCTGCAATATTGTTGCCCTCAAATGACAAGAAGGAAGCTAGACCTCCACAGGCCCCTCTCCCAGTGCTGTGAATCAAGCTGGCCCAAACTATCTCATACATGATGGATAATAAATCACCCATCATAGGGCATCCCATCAATCTCATGGCCCCCCTCATAAAGAAACCAATACTTTTTTGTAAAGGCCATGTCTCTTCCCATGCTCCCCTTAGAACACATAATGCAGAAAGTGTGGGGATCCTCCTCCCCAAAGAACACATCCACTCCATGTGTTCCTCCTCCAATCATGCTCCTCATATAGGAAAGAATAATATCAGCAAATAGGATAATGATCAACATCATAATGAGAGACAGACTGAAGGTTTTATGTGGTGCTGGAGGGTACCAATAGTCTCCCAAGTGTTCACAACGTAGTCTTCCCCACTGTAGCTTCAGACAATAGCATGGAAAGTTGTTTCTCGAAAGATGGCTAGTTGTGTAAGTCACCACATCTACTAGCAAATAGTGGATGGCTGAATGTATCAACTGAGCATACAAGGAGTCACCAAAAACTTGCCCCAGATAATATAGTAGATGGTTGTCTCCATCATAATAGCTGGACAAAAATGTTCCATGGAGTCTAAATAGAAACTTGCCCCTTTGTAGAGCAATGCACTGTAAGGAAATGGTAAGAGTATACAAATATTGTGTTGAAAAAACAATTAATGCCAAAACATAAATCTTACCATGTAATGAAAGCAGGATGGTGACTAAATCCACAGATGGATCCTCCATAGTGGTATGACATATCCATATGAAGAGGAATGAACCACATTCTGCATGAAAATCCTCCTTCCCATGCTTGGAAATCCAAGTCAAGGAGAACACACCACCATAACCAATGAGTCCATCCACCATTCTACCAATCTCACCTCCTCTATGCCCACCAAGTACATCGAATATGAAGTGATTTTGGGAACACTCCATCAAAAATCTCATGCTCCAAAGTGACAGTGCTATTGTCCTATGCAAATAGGCTCCTGCCAACTCATAAATCCATCCTCTAACATGTTCAATGTCAAATAATTCTCTCATAATGTTGCCATCTCATCCCATTGCAACATCATGCAAAATGTGAGAGCGACTTTGCCCTTGCTCTCTTTTAATCCTCCAAAGCAACAATTGTATTTTCTGCCCCATCATACCTCCATCATACAACTCATGTGGTGAAACATAATGATTACATCATCATAATGCATCCACCCTCCTTGTTACCTCGTGATGTAAGTACCCTGCCAAGTATTTCCTCCCACATACCCTTGGAAAAAGGATATGTCTCATGATGGCCAAACTCTCTCAAGAGTAGCTAATGAAATTTTTCTTCTTGTTGCCCAGTATCATGTATTTGCAAATATCTCTCCAGCTTCTTGCTTTCTATGCACATCCACTTATCCACCGATGGATGCCTCCTACCATTCTCCACCTTGGTACTCCTCCAAAGAATATTACCATACTCCCATATCATATTTTTCTCCTTGCATTCCATGAGATGCTGAAATGCAACTCCTTGGAGACCTCCTAGAGAAGATCTCTCACTGATGATCATCTTGAACCCATAAGGATCCAAGGGGGCCAAAGGCAAAGCCTCCTTGCTGCTACCTCTTGACAGCGGTGTAACCCTCCTCTAGGGTGTTTTTGCTATCGCATGTCTCAACTCCCAGATGAACATTTGACTCTGCATGAATTTATTTGGAGAAAAGTTCACTCCATCCTCCAAGCATTAAAACTCCAACCTCAAGGGTTGTGTGAAACTCAACAGGGATCCATGAGAATTATGGTTCATTTGTTTCTTGAACCATTAAAGTTTGCATAGTGTAGTGCAATCCTGCTACTCTACATCAACAATAATGTTTGATCCTGGGCCATATGAAGACATATTTCCACAATTTTTAGAAATATTTTTTGTAATAAGTAAAGGTGGAAATCTCCCCATACCTTGGTGAGATGTGGGAACCTCTTGTAGTGCTACAAGGGCTCCTCCCTCCAATGTAATGGCTGCTCTAACTACTGGTGCAGAAGGCTACTCTCCCAAGGTTGTGACAGCGCTGGTACATGTCTCCTCCCATGGTGGTGTGGACCCTTTACCTTTTGATATTTCTCCATCAAAGGTTCTAATTAGCCCTTGAGTGAACTCAGAGAAATAATTCACTCTTGTATGGCTTCAGTGACTGAACCACCAAGCATTTTCTTCACCCTCTAGGTGCAGCATTGCAACTTCTATTGCCTCCCTCTCTACCACAGGCTGTAGTAGTAAAAATTCCTCAAGCTTCCTTTCCCAAGCTCTTGCTATAGTTGACCCATCAAATGTAGAAAATAGGAATCTATTGCCTTTGATTTCTCCTTGCCTGCAGGGTTTTATTTCTTCTCTCGATTGAATAAACTAAGGAAAATCTAGGGTCTCTTTGAAAGCCCTAGGTTGGCACTTGTATCCTGCAAAATACCCACTCATGGTCTCATGCTCTAAGTGGTCTCCTTGCTCTCCACTTCCTCTATGAGAACAAGAAGTTCATGCATCTTCTTCTTCTTCCTAAAACCTTCTAGAGGTTTCACTGTAGCTCTTTCCTCCTTGAAACCCTCTTGGAGTTTCAATGCATTTCTCTTCTTTCTCCTTAGATCTGAAAATGGATGAGATTAATCTAATCCTCTCCATAATTTTGTTCTCCTCTCCTTCTTATCTTATGATTGGATCTGAAATCCACAGGCTGAGCCAAGATGGCAGCTCTGATACCACTTTAATATCCCAAAATGGGAACAACTACACTATTGGGAATATTTTGAGTTATTACCAATGTGGAGCTTTAGCAAATCATGAGCATGATAATGTAGAGCATCTCATTATATGTAAAATAAAATCACACCAACAGATGTAAGAACCTCAACAAGAATATGGCCTATATTCTCCTTCCCATGTGGGGAAATGTAGTAATATAGGGCATAAAAAAGTTGTCTCCAAAAAATTGCACAATAACAGTGGATACTGGGACTTTTAACCCTTATTTTATACAATATACAACCCACTTGCAGAATTAGAGGTGAAAAAAATGAAACTAGCTACATTAAACAGATCTCCCCGGCTCAATATAGCTTAGAAACACCCCGATCCCATGACTTCTCTACAACAGAATTTTTGAATACTGTGAGAGCATAATTACCATGAGGGTTTCTCCAGAAAATTATTAGATAATACTGATATAGATCTTATATTAATCAAATAGAAGAGAAATGGAGGTTTAACCTCTTTTACACAAGGAAAAGACACCCAGTAAGGGTTTCCGGCAATATACATGTACAAAAAGCAGTACTATAGAAAATAACGTATTTTATTCCAACTATGTATTAATAATGACTAAATAAAACATATAATAGCTGAATAATACAGAAAAGTGCCAAAGGCCTCTCTTAATAGATCTCCTGGAGGGAAATAGACACCTCCTCCTCAAGGTTAGCACAAAATCTGAGCGAGAGACCCTGCTGCTATCGCACCTGCATAAATGACGCAGTTTCTAAAGGGAACTGTGTTGTATATGAATATGGATGAATGGCCCTAAGCCAAATGATGAATTGAAGCTCAAATCCTTCCCTCTTGATCCCTTAAGCAAGCTAATCCAAAGAGAGGATGGAATTCCCGCACGAGAATCCTTTGCATTAAGCAGTGCTGCAACCACAGCTAAACAAATGAAGCATGCAAGTAATCAAAAGACCAAATATAGCTGAATATTGAATGATATGTTTGATTCTATGCCCTCCTTTTTATCTTTGGTGAGCCTCCTCACCCCGGACCCCGCACATTGTTGAGGTGACTTCCTAGTGAAGATTCCTCCTTCAAAACTGCACTGCCCTGGTTGGATTCCCTCTTCTTTGTAGCAGCACTGTTGACTTGGTCAACTGGGACTAATCCACCTGCAATGCCTCTTTTCACACTAAGGGATCTTCAATCCGGTTCTCACATGTGTGTCTAGGCTGATCCTTGTTCACATTGAGCTAGGTTACTTGGGTGATTTCTTCCTCCTCAAGAATGCATGTTGACTTAGTCAAACTTGACTATGTCCCCATCTATTTTTCCCTTTTTCACACTTGGAAGTGTAAAACCAGCTCCTAAAGTGATCTCCCTCATTACTAAGGTGGCATTTATTCATATCTTTATTGTTCATGGGCCTCCTTTCCCTTTTATTCCTCTCCTAAGTGAAAGCATCAAAATCTAATATTCCAATTTGCTTGTGTGCAAATTTTGGAATATTACAATGTATTACGCCACTTGGCACCACACCAAACTCCTTGCCCCATCACTCACCACGTTGGCCATGGGCCACTTCCTAAGACTCGATTTCAATGCTTATAGTGTAAGTTTCATTCCACCATCTTTGAAGCCCAAGGATAATATGTAAACCCACATGCTTCACTAATTTTGGTGGTCATGAGTAAAACGTGGACCCCCCTCCCCTTGAATGCTTGGTTGAGCGGTTTTGATATTATATCTTTGTTGCTCATTCCACTATAATTCTCCACTATTGATCCATTTAGAGTCCACCATCATGGTTCCTCCTAACAATTCTAAGGCCACCAATCAACATGTTAGGTCCCCATAATAATAATGTTGTCCCCTTATTGTTATTTTTAATGTAGTCAACATATTGTTATTGTTGTGCCCCATAGAATCCCACTATTGTTATTATTGTGCCCTTACATTATTATTTTTATGTAGGCTTTGATTATATTATGACCTCTCAAACTCCTATATATAGAAAGGAGGTGTTGTCATTTGTATCATCCAAAAATTGTTCATTTGTGTGATGTAAAGGAGCTTCCCCCCTCGAAGACGATATTTATTAAGTCGTTGACCTATCTTTTCTTATATTTTGTGAGCTTATTGCATAAAATTTGGTATAAGATGTTTGGATTCTAGGGTTTCACTGCTTCAAATGGGTTATCTTAGTATTTTCACTATAACATTTTTTCTACAAGGATTCAAACGCTGAAATTCTGACCACGTAGAGCTAAAATCTTGGTCAAATTTACTGTAAAAAATTTAGATCTTGATTCTCTATTTTTTTTGAGATACGGTCTAAAGAAAATATTGTTTTCATATTTTAGACTTTTATGACCATTATCTTGTTGTAGTATGGTTTCTGGATCCATCGTAATCATAAAAAAATTATTGTACAAAGTTCCGAGCCAACTACTATGGTTCACCATTAGGAAGTACAAGGATGTGATGATAAAAAACAATAGTTGGTTAGAAACAATGGAGAATAAAAATTTTATAGTTGCGACAGATCCAGAAAACATACTATAACAATAATTTAGTGTTTTTGGAAGCTCTAAAATTCAATCTCAGATATGTGACCTAGGGAAAATTGTCATAACTTTCTCTGTAAGAATCAAAATTGAATTTCGTAAAAAGTGACTAAAAGTGCACACAATTTGTTTTTTTGTATCATTTGAAGCTTTAAGGTTCAAACAATGACATGTGGCACTATGTACAAGTTCACTCTACCAAACTAGTCCATAATCAGGTCATTGTGGGAGATTGGGCATAAATTTACCTTGAAGAATCCAATTTTGGTCTAACTTGTAGAGTTCGCAAGTAAACTTAGAGGGCTACCATTTCTATTACTCATAGATGTATATTTATATTACATTAATGTGACTCTTGGATTTCGCATTCCAAGGTCACTTGGACACCTTTATGACTGTTTGGCTTCCACACCTACCCATAGAGGATTAGGTGTCTAACATTACCCCCCTAATCCGAAGGGGTATGTGTGAGTCCAAGAAGAGATTTGTAATGAAAATCTAGAAAGTATGCATGAACAGATCCAAATATTTCAAAAACCATACCAAGTTGATGCCAGAACAGACCCAACGGGACCTCGTAGATCTAAACTTCTTTTGGAACTCCCCCCATTATCTGGAGGGGTTCCAGGTCCTTCACCATTTAGGCATCAAATACGGAACACTTCCACCATTATTGGTTCATCCCTTATTCGGGCAGCTTTAGTTGGGAACCCTAGTTGGTCTCCCAATGCAACACTAGTGAACACCCCCACAGGGTCACCACACACCACTCCTCCCACAACCCCTAGTGGGCAGAGGAGTGCTACCCATTCGGGAAGCCAGGTGAACACAGAGTAGGGTATGTCAGAGACAAACCCTATTCTTAACCAGAACATTGTGTTTTCACAAGTCGCAATGGCTACAAACTCATAGACACCTTTCCTAGCTTCGTTAAATCTACCAGATTTAACCAAGTTGAAAAATACCCCATTGCACACAGCTCCACATGGCCTCCCATGCCCACAAAGCTCCCTTCAAACATTCCAAAATTCGAAGGGAAGTAAGAAGAAGACCCCAGAAATCATGTTATGAATTTCCACCTGTGGTGTTCGTCGAACAACATCGTTTATGATACTATTCGACTAAGACTATTTCAATGCACCCTAACCGGAATAGTTGCGAAATGGTATGTGGAGCATCCCTATGCTACACATGGAACCTTTAGTGCCCTTGCTACTGTGTTCCTGACCTATTTTTAGTTACACATCCACCATGATTCTCGAATGGAATTACTGACCCACTTTAGGAAAACACCTGTCGTCCATAACTTGGACCATATCCATGAATGGTGGTGGCATTGTAGTTGTGCAAATCCAAACTTGACGATCGAGTAGTGTTAGACCTATTCCCGAAAACTCTCACCGTAGATATTTTAAAGTATGTGGCATATCAAATGCCCATATCCGAAGATGACTCCATCAGTAAATCCCAACAGCTCGAGCTGATCTATACGTAGTCAAGATATATTTCCAATATGTTTCCTAACGCCCCATGACTGCAAACTTACAAATAATTTCCAGGCACGTCGAACTCCGCAGATGGTTTGATTGGGTAATTTACCCAAAATCACCTAAGCAGCAATGTTGAATACCTTGGTTACACATATGATTCTATCCAGAACATACCACAACCTGGCTACCAAAGTCATTATGCGCCTCTGCAAAATTTTACTAGTAGTGCGTCATCGTACCACCATCAACATAGAGGACCCTATCCTCCGGCTTAGGGGACCCAGTATGTAGCTAGACATGCTGACGAATGAGCTTCCCGCCCCCCCCAACAAAATTTTATGAACCAGGGACCGCAATATGCCCAGTGCCTAGCACAAGACCTGCCCATGCAGAATAATGCACAGGTGAACTTTGTGCAACCTTCCCAAATCCAACCACACCAACCATACAATCAGGAGAATCCAAATTATCCTCCTAATGTGGTTAAGAAAAAAGAAGAAAAAAGCCTAAAGGAAAACTTGGACAAGGAGGTAACAACCAACAATGCCCTCCACGATCTCAGATAGGAGGCAACTCCAACCGAAATCAAAACCAGGAGCCAAACAACCCTCAAAGGTAGAACAAGAGTGAAAATCTTCAGACGAACCACTCTTGTTCGATCTGTGGTGAGTACGGCCATTACAGTCACAACTATCCTGACCTCCCTGAACTGAAGAAGCTTCAAGGTAACCATGGACAAGGGGGATCCTCATAGAAGACAACAATTAGGCAGGAGCCCTTCCCCCATCAAGTGACAATTAGCACGTAGTAACAAACTCCTAATGATTCCGTAAAAAATAGACATGAAATCTACCTGACTAGCGAAGAAGTTTTTTTTCAGACACGGAACCGAAATTAGGATACCCCACCAGACACCAATTCGTCAGGGGCTAGTAGAAGTGCACCAAAAAAACCTTTGACCATATCAAATATGCCTATTTAACCTTTGCCAAAAATGGCTAAGGGACAAACTAGGTGGGTAGGAAACTATTCCAAAGAAGCCCATAACTATAGCATTGTGGATGATATAGCTTAATCACCCACCTCTATGTCAGCTTTAGAGGTATTAAAATCATTCCCAAAGAAACATAAAGCTTTACTTTCTGCATTAGGTGCCATCGACCCCGCCAATTCACACTCAATGGCTTTTGATTTAGATAAAGCCACCCCTAGGCTTCCCTCGATGGTCGCCTTTCAGATATCGGTGTTAGTTCAAAGCATCACCATCCACCAATGTATAATTTATGAGGGTGCATCCACATGCATCATTTCAAATAATGTTTGGTAGAAGTTAGGATCTCCTGAGCTAAAGTAATCAGACATCACGCTTAGAGCATACGATGGTCACCCTTCAGCCCCTGTCGGTCTCTACCAAAACGTCGAGGTCTGCTTAGCCGAAAAGATGGTCATTACAGACATTTAAGTCTTAGATGCCCAACTAGATTACAATATACTCTTTGGCCGAAGTTATATGTACGCCATGTCATCCATAGCCTCCTCCATATTCCGAACTATGATGTTCCCCCATGAGGACCGAATCATTACTGTTGACCAGTTGACACACAGTGAAAAGCGACCCCTAAAAAATACTGATGTCATTCTAACCTACGTAGACACATTATTCATGATGATTAAAAGGTACCACGAATATGGCCTCAACCAATTCAAACCATCGTCCATCCTTGGGTCATTCCTAGGTGACTACCCAGTTATCCCAAAGCCATCATCTGGCATCAGAGAGGCCCTCATGTGCATGATTTCCTCATCAAGCACCGAAGCTAGTATAGACATGGAGACAAGCAGTAATGACATCGAGTCCTTGGCCATGACAACCTCTCTAGCCTACGCCTCCTCCCAAACTCCTTTCCTCTACCCCCTAGCTAGTTTTGTATCCCAGCAGGACTTGTCCACCCTGGTGTTACCAAACGTATATTTTGCAATTCCAATTTGGTACCTAGGCCCATCTACTAGGATAGGAGCCACACACATCACCTCTACATGGTTAGTCCCCCTCAGTCCCAAGGAGGCCCCACCCTTTAAGGAGACTGCCGCAAACATCCATGTGCAAATAACTCCTATCACAAAGCCGATGATTACAGCCAAGAACAACAATAAATTAATAAAGAAGGTGGATAATCCCACCCTACAACAGAAATCACCACGCTACACCATCTGTGACATAGTAGGCCATCCTACCCACATTTTCCTAGATCTGGATGAATTAAAACTGCTCCTTAGCTCTGTGGTAGACGTCGCGACACCAAGTTCCCATAAAAAGGAACTTGCCACCAAAATTCAAGGGAAAGCATTACGTACAAATCACGCATGCACTATCTGCAGCAATTTTTATCACTATACCCATCATTTACTAGAGATCTCGTGATATAGGGACACCTTACACGCCATTAAGAAATCCTATCAAGAGGATCCCTCCAACTAGTCATCTAGAGAGGAACCTCGTGCCATTCTATACCTGCAGGATGAACGATAATTTCCAGAAAGACTCTCGTTCATATTCCCTCGTCTTTTCATACACTCCACATTGTGCGATGAACGTGGTCACTTCATTGAGGAATGCGCAACCCTAGAACTCATCCACAGGTGGTATCCAATAGAGCGTGTTTACTATGTTGGTTTGCAGGCAGCGCAATTCACTTGTCCTTTATGTGTCGACAACCACATTTTAGAACAATGCCATTATATCCCTCAATCTCGCTTAGCACTCACTAGTTTACGACCATCTATAGCCTACCTCTCCCAAGAATATGGATCTGACTCTGAATCCATGTAAAACTCGACAACTCAAGAAGATGTAACAAGTAGATCCATACTCTTCCCGTCAGCTGAAAAACGACAAATCAGGGAACCCTTAGTTACCTCCAATCGCCCTTTGTAGAGAATACCAACATGTACGTTGTGTAAAATGCCCAATCATGTGGTCGCCAATTTCCATGACTTAGAAGCGCTATGTCGTTGGTACCCAATCATGCCATCAAGCGAGAAGGACAGGAACCCCATATCTAGGTTTTTTTTCTTGGTGTGTCATGACAATCACCGTTAGCAGAACTATGCTTCTATTCCATAATTTAGTCCTCTAATTGATATAATACATACATTAGAGAAGAAACGCGAAGATCTCCTCAGCCAATATAGAAGGAAGGACGCCCCTAGGCCATCTAGCCCATACCCACATTGGCGTAATGGGCAATATGGGACGGTGCACCAACCAAGCATGACCTAGGTTCAGCCTAGGATAACATGCAAACTATGTAACCTGATCGTCCACTGGGTCAATCAGTGCAAATAATTGAAGCCCCTTGCAAAGAATTTTCGCATAGTCTCTTCTCTCACGTAGAGACATCTCTCTAACCAAGAGAAAATCACACACAACTATTGCCAAATTTGTTCACACTTTCATCATACAATAAAATGTGAGCATCTCCCAAAGCTTAGAGAGGCAAGAGCAATGTTAAGTCTACAATCCCCAAAATAATTTGACATACCCACACCAAAAAATTGGAAATGGAAGTGTTGAGAGATGGAAAAGGTATGAATTTTCCATTTATTTCTTTATATTTTTCTTTAATCATAATTCCTTTATATTCTAAAATGGTAATATATCAAATAGTTATACTAGAATTAAGGAGATTTTTGATCATTGCAAATTGATTAAATATTGTATTTTATTCTATCCATAAAATAGAAGAAATAGAAAGCCACCATTCGGAAGGAAAAGACAAAGCAGAATTAACTACTGTCCCTTCGCCAGAAAGCCATATCCAGACAAGATCAGAATGCAAAGCCAAGGAAAGGAAAGGAAAAGCACGACATCAGCGTAAGAAGACAAACAAATGACTGGAGATAGAAGATAGAGCAAATCCCTCGCGATCTTTTGATCCTGAGGGATCACTGCTTCAAAGCTCATCTATATTCTTGTTTTGTCCGCCTGGATGTTATAAAAGGAAAATGCTTGTAGAAATCAAGGAGAGCATGTATTTCCATTATCCATATTTTCCTTTTGTGTTTTCAGTTTGAACATCGACTCTCGTTGGTTAAAACAGAGTGCGATTGCCTGTAAAATTATTTACACGTGATTAATATATAATTCGGTTGCTGTCCCATTATTTGATACTAGAGTAGTTCGGTAGTGCTTCACTAGTGGCAAAGGGCTCAGCCCTGGTGGATCCACTTGCTATTTGTACCATTACTTTACAATTCCAGTCATGTGATGGTTTGCTTTAATTTTCATTTCCCTTAATCGGATTGCTTTACAGTTCCCTGTTTTATAGTTTATTGTTTTAGTATTTCATGAAATTGTTTTATTGCATAAGTTGTGATTGAACCGTGTTGCCATTCCCTTCCACCATAACAATATTACTATCCTTTGCAGCTTATATTGTTATGCTATTCATTTCAAGTATAAAGCTTCGCTGTTCATTTTGGATTTTTTTGTTCATTTCTATTAAATAGCTTTGATGTTCATTACTACTGTTGGGGTCCTGTGTTTTGATAGATTGGCTTACCAAAAGACAAGGCAACATAAAAACCAAACTTTAGAGCTCTAGGATCTAGCCCTCCTAGTCTCAGAGAGGGATCTCTCAATATGTTTATAAATATGTGTCTTGAAAGGTTTAGAAATTGATTTTAGGCTAGTTATGAGGTTCAAGGTTGTTTGTTTTTGTTTGGTTGGACAAATATGTTTCAAGTGGTATAGATAGAGCATGGGAGTCTACAAGCCATTGGGCAATGGAGTCATGTGAAGTCCAAATAGTTATGAATGAGAAGGAAGGGAAACTAAAGGGAAAATTTAACTTGGTCGAGGAGAATGCCCTATTTCCTCGTAAAGGGAAAATCTAATTATAGGATTCGGGGAATGCCCAATTTCCTCCTACAAGTTCACCTTTTAGAGCTTAAACAACAAAGACATACAATTGCAGTCCAAGAAGAGGGAACGCCTTAGACATCTAGGACTACAATTATAGGGGCCTTCAACACAATGATAAAAATAAGTAACAGAGAGTATGATTGAGACAAAACCTCACTGTCAAACTGCCAACATTACTAATCAAAGGCAGGCTCCAAATACAATAATCAGTGGTAAAGAAAGAGGGAACGCCTAAACAATATTTAACAAAACTGAATTAACGATTTATGAAGTAAAAAAAACTGAATATAAAGAGAGCTATTAGACTACCCTGTCACATTCAGTAGTAGAAAACATATAAACAGTGAAGGATAAATAGGTTAGAAGTGCTTCTAAGATACATTTCTCTGCCTAAAATTTTTATCCTACTGTAGGCAAAGCATGATGGAACAAAGTGGAAGCATGGGAAATAACATTGACTATAAGAGGAACTTCAACAAAGCAGGCTCAGGGATCCGATGGTCCTACCTCCTTCATCAACAGAAAAACACAGATCTTCACACTCTTTCAGAACGCCAAAGCTTCTTCAAAGCAGCAATATGTATTACTTTAGAAATCACAAAATGCCAACCTTTTACAATGAGACTTCGAAGAGTCTTTATAGGGAAAAATGAGGAAAGTAGGTGAGGATAATTTTAATGAACATCGAAAATTGGAGAAGGTGTTTTGAATGCTCCATGCTGTGTCTTAAACATTTCATTGAATTCTTGATAGGACCACTAACTCTGTAGCTTGTTTGAGGCTATTTTGATATGACAGCAATCACCAGTGGGATGTTCTTGAGAAAGAAATTATCTGGAGAGGTATTGTTATCTTCTCGATGTGAATTAAGTGAAGGATGGGCTATGAGGACTCCCATACTTCCAAATAACTACCACTGACAATATGTAGTAACTTCCCTGGTGAAACAACTACTCTGTCTCTTTTGTACTGAATCCTATATTAGCTCTGTTCACGCTTCTTTTTGCTGATTGCTCGAAATGTTTATGTATTGATGCTGATTTTTCTATGTTGTGAAATCAATGCACTGTCAGGTCTTCGAGAGTTTCTGCCAAAATAATAACTGTGTTGGGGCTCGACGCAGAATGGAGAATGGGCAATAGTGATCCCTGTCCTTCCTTTTGTAAAAGGACTGTCCTGCTGACATATCTTGTGTACTGCCATGACCAATGATTTGTATTCAACCGTGCTGACTGTGGATTAAGCCTTCTAATCTTCAACGTTTAGGCTTTTAACTCCTTTAACCTTTTTCTGATACACTTTGCTACTCCTGTGATTGTCTCTGTCTATGAAAATGCAGTTTCAATGGCGCTGTATGGTTTGGTAGAGTTAAACACTGGTCCTTTAATGAAATGGTATTCTGCGCCACTGAAAAACTCTATCTGTGACTAATGAACAGAGTGCAACCGCAAAACTTTAACACTTGCAAAACCAATAAACTCATTAAGAAAATCCATGGGGTGGAGGGAGATTTGATATGAGTCGTCAGATCTCAGGAGGAGATCGACGATTGAGAAGATGCGATGAAATTATGCGGTCGCACGATGAACAAAAATGGGTGGAAGGCAATATGAGATACGAATCGTTAGATCAAGAGGAATGAATGGTTGGAATTGAATCGGTGGGTCGCAATCAGGGGAGGGGGGGGGGGGCACGAAGGGGACACCTTTAAGAACTTGCGATTGGCGATGTGCGATTGAGTGACAGCTGTCGGATCGCGAAAGGGGATCAATGGTGGAGATTCAATCGACGGGGAGACGAGTGGGAACAAAGGAGCGGAGCGGGGTAAATCTGGACCATCGGATCTGAACGAATGGATGGCTAGGACTGGATCAGGAAGTCGCAATCGGGAGATATCACGACGGCACATCAAACTTCTGCCATTACGATTGGAGCAGTGGTGCGATGGCCATCCGATCCGACAACGAATTGACAGTGGAGATGAGCATCATAGGTTTCACATAGGAGGGAGGCGGGGTGTGATGGAACGAGTGCGATTAGCGCTAAGCTGTCGGATCTGTACAGATCAACGGTTGGTATCGCAGCGAGAGCCGATAGAACAACACTCCAATCACATCGGGGAAAACAGGCAGAACAAAGAAAATGTGCCCCGCGAAACCTTCGATTGTGATAAGCGCCCAAGGCTTAAGCGCTTGGTCTCGGGTGCGAGCATATGGGGAAGTGGTTTAAAGGGCTGGCCGGAAGGGGCTTAGCCTATTATAAAGTGGAAAGTGGGTTTTTGGCCTATTTTTAATGCATTTAAGGCCAAAGGAGGCATTTAGTAAAGGGAATAAAGGGTTTTAAGCCAAAAAAAGGTAATTTAAGAGGCTTAAAAAAATGAAATAAGAGGGAAAAGGAAGCCTTTTGGGCATTTTATTCACAAACAGAGAGGCTTTTTAATGGAAATGGCAATGAGGACTCTTCAAAGGGCAAAGACACATGGAGTTTTCAAGGATGAAATATTTTCAAGGGAAGTGTTTCTCTTGAAGACTCGAAATATATTTAGCCACCTGTTTGCTATGTCAAAATTTATAGGTGGCTAATAGTGGCTCCACATGGCGAGGACAGCTAGCTCTCCAGGTGTCCAGAACTGCAGTAATCTATGTGTTTAGCAGACCAGTGCCTTGGCATTGGGCAACAGTTTTTCTTTGATCTGATAAGCTTTGCAGCACCCTGAAAAATTATCATTCTTCAAACAACATTTATACCTACCCATTCCTACTGTCCTAGCATTATTTCTTCTTTTGAGTGCACTTGGACTGGCAAACTCTTGTTTAACCTTTTATTTCGCAAACAGAAAAATAAACCTATCTAATGCTACCCTTATTTCTCTATGAGACCATATTAAACAGTTGGTCTCATAACTTATCTATCTAATCTAATACATGTCAGGATTAAATAGTCTGACAGGTTTTCATTCTCTATATTCTAAAACAGAAATTGAAAATACAGTCAAACCAGGATTAGACTGTCTGGTTTGCTATGGGTACATGGCATAAAAACAATTGCACATGAACTGAAAATAACAGAAATTACACAAAAATTGGAAGGATTAAAGATCTGGAATTAAAACACATTCTTCCTTCTTGTTGTGACTCATATTTTGAGCTTTTTAGAGTCACCTTTATTTCTTCATCTCAGCTCTGGTTTGGATCCTATTAGAGCTTTTCTCTTTTCTTCTATCCTAATCTATTCTACTGATAAGCCAAGATTAAACAGTTTGGCAGATCTTCTTCGCTATCCTATCAATAGTAAATTGAAATCTGCCCAATCATGATTAGGCTCTATGATTGGACGATAGTGCTTCTTAACATAGTGGCATTTGAGCCTGCACACTTTCAGATTTTCTTTCTTTTTGGTATGGGGCTATACCTTTCTTGTTTTATTTCTTCCCTCTTTCTCCCTTTTTTTCTTTTTTTTTCCTTTTTTTTTCCTTCAACAGTATGTACAATGGATGAAAATCTCTGAAACTTAAGATTCTTGATAGAAGTAGTGTTTAAGCATCCTGCCATTGATAAGACCTCCTAACACTTCTTCACCATTCAGTTCTTGCAAGAAAAATGCATTGTGCCCCCCTAAGGAATGGATAATATAGGGCCCTTTCCACAGATTTTCAAACTTGCCATGCTTTCCTTTCTCTTCCCTTATTGAATCCCATTTCAGAACCACGTTCCCGACTTGGAAGTCATTTGCTTTAGTCTTTTTTTCAAACTGCCTTTTGATGTTTTCTTGGACTGCTTGAGTTCTCTGGTAAACTTCCTCTCTAGTCTGCTGCAAGTGGATGGTCTGATTCATCCTTCTCTGCATATCATTTTCTTCAACTTGAACCTCCTGAAGGAGTTTCATGAATGGAACTCCCAAGGATGTTGGGAAAAAAACATCCATGCCATAGAACAACGGATAGGGGGATGTGTTGATTGAATTTTTGGTGGTTAACCTGTCAGCCCACAAAGCATGAACCAAGTTACCATGCCATGCCTTTTGATTCTGCTCCAACAAATTTTTGATGATGTTGATCAGGATTTTGTTGGAAGATTCAGCAATTCCATTTCCTTGGGGGTAACAGGAAGTAGAGTGGCCTAGGGTGATCTGATATTTATGGCATAAATCAACCATATTTTTGGATTTAAAGGCAGCAGCATTGTCTGTGATTATTTTCCTAGGACAGCCAAATCTGGATAATATGTTGGTCTCAAGGAATTTAATAATGACAGAGTCAGTAGAATTCCTAGTGGGTACGACCTCTATCCATTTGGTTAAATAATCTGTGGCTGTGAGGATCCATTTATGCTGGGCTCAGGAGGGTGGATGTATTTCCCCTATAAAGTCCAAACCCCACTGTTGGAAGGGTTTTTCAACACTAATAGGCTTCAAGGATAAGGGCAAGAGCTTTCTCCTACCATCTAAAATCTGGCATTTGTGGCAAGACATTACTAGTTTGTGGGTGTCTGGAAAAAGGGTGGGCCAATAACAACCTGATTTGAGGATTTTGTTTGTTGTGGTCTTCCAATTTAAGTGCCCTCCACATTCTCCTTCATGCATTTCATGCATGATTTTCCCTGAATCATTCTCAATTAAACATTTTAGTAGTATCCCAACAGCATTCTTCCAATATAAAACTCTATCTATCATGCAATATTTTAAAGCCTTCTATTTCACAAATCTAGCTTTTTTTTTCGACAAAGAAGGGGGAGCATTTAACTAAAGTAGCACATAAACAATATCGGCATACCATGGAGAGTTTGTGAATGTTTCTTCAGTAAATGGTGCTGGGAACTCTCCTATCTCTTCTAAGGCGTCAACCATATTCATATCTAGCACCTTGAAATTAGATTTGGCCATGAGTTTTGTTAATCCTTGTCCCTTGACGAGTTTGGTAGGCCTGATTTGTAAGTCGTATTCCAGAATAGTGGCAATCCACTTTCCCCTTTTACCATCGGGGTCTTGACTTAGAATATATTTGACTATGATGTGTGGCACAAAGGCAATGATGTGTGAATGTAATGTGTACACCCTGAAATCCTTTAATGCTTGAACCAATGCCAAGGCTTGCTTTTCCATGATGTTGTATTTGAGTGGGGAATCTCTTAAGGCTTTGCTGAAGAATGATATAGGTTGTTCTTGCCCCGAATTATTATTCTGCAACAATAATGCAGCTATGGTCTGTTTCGATGCAAAGGAAAAAATATATAAATCTTTGGTGAAATCAGGACTGATGAGGACTGGCACTTATGTAAGGGCTTTCTTTACCAGTTCGAATGACTTTTTAGCTTGCATTGTCCATTTGACACCTACTTCTTTCCTAAGCATGTTAGTGATGTTTTTCAATAACTCGGCAAGGTTGGGGATGAATCTCCTCAAAAAATTAATCTTTCCAATGAAAGATTGTAATTCTTTGAGATTCCTATGTGACTAATATTCAATATGCCCTTGATTCTTTTAGGATCTATTTTGATCCCTTCTTCAGAGATTATATGACCAAGAAGCTTTCCTTCTTGGATGCCAAAGAGTGTCTTTTTGGGATTTAAAGACAAGCCAAATCTTCTACATTTCTCAAAAACTTTCCTTAGATGTTCTAAATGTTCTTCATCGGTTTTGGAGAAAACCGTGATATTATCTAGGTAGATGATTATATAGTAGCCTATGTCTTCTGAGAAGGCTATGTCCATGGCCCTCTGGAAGGTGGCCCCTGCGTTCATCAAGCCAAATGGCATTTTGAAATACATAAATGTCCCCCATGGTGTGGTAAAGGTTGTATTATTTTGATCACTTGGGAGGACTAACACTTGGTTATAACCGGAGAACCCATCTAGTAAGGATATTATTTTTGACCCAGCTACCCTCTGCAGAATGTGGTCCATTTATGGCAAAGGGTAGTTGTCTTTCAGATAGGCTCTATTAAGATGTCTGAATTCTATACACAGCCTAATATCCCCTGTCTTCTTCCTGACAGACACCAAATTGGAGACCCATTCTGAGTATCTGATAGGGACAATGATCCCTGCATCATACATATTCTCAATTTCTTTTTCTACTGCAGGCAATAGGACAGGGTTTATCCTCCTTAATTTCTATTTGAAAGGTTTTTGATTTTCCTTCAGAGGGATCTTGTGCCGAATGATGCTAGTGTCACATGATTTCAAATCTTTATACTCCCATGCAAAGACATCTATAAACTCTTTGAAGACTGCTATGTATTGTTGTTTGATGTGGGTGGGCAGGGTGCTAGATAACTTAATCATTTTAGGCTCAGTTGGGCTGCCTATATTTTCCTCTTCCACATTAGTTTCCATGGGTTGTGTCTTTGGTTCTTTAGCCACATCGTTGAAATCAAAGAGTTGTTCTAGCGGTGCAAGGCCTTTGGGTATGGTATCGCCTTTAAACTCTAGAACTTCAAGGTCCTTTTGGTCTGGATCATCAGATAAATTTTCTTTGAATAGATGATCAAACTAATTCATATTAGTAGGGGAGGGGGGCTCTGTTTCAAGAATTTTTCCCCATTTGAACATTCTTTTTAATGGTTGCAACTTGGTGATGTTGTGGCAAACTCATTCTTTGATTGCAGGAAATCCTCTATATGTTTATCATTGTTAAAAACCTTCCAATGATCTTCATTATCAGGCACTGCTGGTCTGTTATTTACCTTTATAATGATTTTTTCCTCAATTTTTGGTATCTGGCAGTTACTAGTAGCAAAAGCAAGTTCGTTTTCCAAGTGGTTTTAGGATCTTGGTATGAACACCAGTTCATATTTTTCGAAAGTTTTCAGGAGGTCTAAAATAGTGTTCCTATATTATCTAATCCTGGGGTTTTTGGTTGTGTATTCCCCTTTGATTTGTCTGATGATCAACTCAGAATCTCATTTTACTGATATCGTTTTAGCCTTTAAATCTTTAAGTATGTGCAAGCCAAGGAGTATGGCTTCATACTCCGCAATATTGTTAGTGCATGAAAATTCTAATTTGTAGGCATGTCCTTTGTTTAATTTGTGTATCCAAACACCAACCCCTGCACTATTTTTTCTTCAAGAGCCATCGAAACTCATTTTCCAAAGTGTTTTTGTTTCATTTTCATTTTCTTTGTGTTTCTCAGGGCTGCTGGGGGTTGAGGTATCTAGAGGTTGAGAGGAAGACAAATATGAATGTTCTGGTGAACTAATGTTTTGCTCGATTTCTTTCTCTGTTTGGGTGAGGTCATCTTTGTTGTATAAAATGAAGGAATCTAGATCTGAATGGGTGGAATAAACAGGGGTTTTGTGAGGTTTTTCCTTGCTGCTCTCCATGTATTTCATAAGGGTTTCCCTGTACAATCTTCTGGTTTGACCGAACACCGGTATGGTGGAATATGAGATATCCATTTGAAGGCTGCCCTGGATCTTAGCTCCCCATGATCTAGATAAAATCATTCCATATTTTGGGGGAATTTCAGCTAATCCTACGTCCATTACATTATTCTTAGCAGGAATTTGGGATAAGTTAACACAGAGATCTTTAATTAACCCCAAGCATTTGACCTTTCTGGAATCAAAGGAGTACAGGTCTTTATAGGGTCTAGTGATCTCTAAGCCTAAGCTTTCCATTACTTCTTTAGGCATAAGGTTGTGTGATTCTCCTGAATCCAACATGGCATTATGTAAGATTTTGTCATGTATGTTTAGATTGACATAGAAGGGAGGCACATCTCCTTCTTGATATTTTCCCTGAATTTTAGGAGCAAATAATAACTCTGGTTTATCATCTGTCAAGTTCAAAGTAGCAGTATCCACATGTATATTTAGAGCCTTTAGGACCTAGTCTCTGTACACTTCTTGGGTCACTAATTCAGCCAAGGGTATGTTAATTTTAATCTTTGCAATCTCTCCCTCTAGGCTGAAAGGAACTATCTCTTTTATTGTATTTACCTCTATTTTCTTAGTTAAATTTCTTTCAGCAATTTTGACTTGCTATGTTTTGTTAGGACTGTCAATATGATTTGTTTTATTAGGGCAGCTAGTGAAGGTGCTAGGGAAACTCTGTTCAACATTCGGTTGGTTGTTCTTCCCTTTGTTTAAATCTGTTTTCTTAGCCAAAATGGTGATTTTCTTTGCTGTTTTTTTAGGCTGAATTCCTGTATTCTTCCTAACAGTAGAGCTAGTGTTTTCTTCATTTGGACTGTCTATGTTCCCTTTGCTTCTTAGATCATAATGTCTGTTCACTTCCATGATTGAACTTTCAAACCCCAATCTATAATCTTCAGACTCCACGTGTGTATCTTCCTTTGGTTCTGAAGAGAATAAACCTTGTTATTCTTCAGTGAGGAAAACATCATCCTCACTGTCTAATCCAATCAGGTTCACATGGTTTTCTCCCGAATTTTCTATCTCCCTTTCTTCCTCTTGATCTACGTAGTTTTGTTGGAAGGGAGCTCTAATTTGTTGGTCATGATCCCGTTGTACATCTTGATTGTTATCTCTTCTAAAGTTCTGGTTTCTATTTCTATTTTGGAGGTTGTTTTGGTTTTCTCTTGGTGGTGCTCTCTCAAGTAAGCTCATCCTTCTCATCATCTCTTCCATAATCCTTTCCATTTTTGAGCTAGATGTGGAGGGTGCAGTGTCATCTTTGTAAGTTACCCTCTTCTTTGATCTTAGCCTAGCTCTTTTCTCAATAAAGTTCACTTCTACACTCACCGCTCTTGTCTGCATGTCTTCTAGAGTTAAATAATCTCTTTCCCTTAGCTGATAAGCCATATCCGCATCAAACTCTTCAGGATAATTTACTAGGGCCATGCCTTGGGGAGGCTTCATATGAGGAGGAAGGGCATTGTAAACACGGTTAAACCTGGTGGAGTAATCATGGACACTCTCTCCCTGATTTCTTTTAAGGCTCTGATACTCTGCGAGTATCTGGAGAGGGTTGCTTTTGGCTTCCCATTTGTTTAAGAATGTTTGACGTAATGAGGGAAGGTCATGGATGCTATTAGGAGTTAAGCCTTTAAACCACTTCTTTACTTCCCCTCCTAAAATCTAGGAAAATATTCTCATTTTAACGGTCTCATCATCTATTTCAATTTAATTGAATGCATCTCCCATTCCATCTACATGTTGTCGAGCTGTGGTGGAAGTTCCTCCAGGGAAGTGTGGGATTTTGGATTGATAGTCATTTGGTAAGGGAACCAAAGGTTGTGGTAACAATAGTGAGGCATACCATGCTACCATGGTAATGTTTTGTGAAGGTAAAGGATTAGCTTGAGCGGCCGGTATATGGATAATGGCACTGCTTGGACCAACAACAAATTGTTGAGCAGATTTAGGGTAAGAGAGACCCAAGTTATGAATGAAGTGAATATCAGGGGGTGTCGATGGAGGGGTTTCTCTATCACTCAAACATTGAACACTATGTGGTGGTGAGCTTGGAGGCTCAAAATCTGTCTATTCTGTACCACTGAATGACTTGGTTCTAGGTAAATTTCTTGGTGAGTCTAAGTCAGCTTGAGCATCTGATAGAGCTGCAAGGCTTTCAGGTGCTGAGTTAGCTCTGTGAATGTGTCTGACAATAGTTGGATCCCTATATGTATAAGGCTTCCCAAGAATAATCTCAGGGTTGTCAACTATCTCAGGTGGGTTTGGATTAGGATAAGCTCTAGTATGGACTGTTCTCGAAGCTAGTATGCCTGTTCCTTAACAAAGAAGCTTATTCCCAAGTGTTTCTTCTGAAATGGATGATGTTCTAATTAAAATTGCTCTCCCAGTGGAGTCTTTTGGTATTTTAGGAACTGTGGAGTCGCCAGGTGGAAAATATTTAGCTTTTGTGAAGGTAAAGTGTGTTATGGTTCCACCACCATGTTTATTATGAAGCCAATCTAAAAATGTTTTGGGTTTTTCTGAGTTTATATGGTTATTTAAGGACTTACTAAGTCTACAAGAGTTTGCTAGAATATCATATACACAATACATCCCACCGTGATCGCCATTATGTTGGGGTCCTGTGTTTTGATAGATTGGCTTACCAAAAGACAAGGCAACATACAAACCAAACTTTAGAGCTATAGGATCTATCCCTCCTAGTCTCAGAGAGGGATCTCTCAATATTTTTATAAGGATGTGTCTTGAAAGGTTTAGAAATTGGTTTTAGGCTAGTTATGAGGTTCAAGGTTGTTTGTTTTTGTTTGGTTGGACAAATATGTTTCAAGTGGTATAGATAGAGCATGGGAATCTACAAACCATCAGGCAATGGAGTCCTGTGAAGTCCAAATAGTTCTGACTGAGAAGGAAGGGAAACCCAAGGGAAAATATAACTTGGTCAAGGATCTGTTGAATAATATAGGTGAAATGGGATGGAAATTAAGGACTAAGAGTGAACAAAAAACTAAACCCTTTCACAATGACTTAAAGGATTCGGGGAATGCCCTATTTCCTACGGTAAGCTCACTATTTGGACTTAATAAATATGAACACTCAAATAAAGGAGAAATGCAAATTAAACCTTCTAAATGAATTATAGGATTTGGGGAACACCCTATTTCCTCCTACAAATTTACCTTTGAGAGCTTAAACAAAAAAGACATACAATTTTAGTCCAAGAAGGGGGAATGCCTTAGACATCTAGGACTACAATTATAGGGGCCTTCAACACAATGATAACAATAAGGAACAGAGGGTATGATTGAGACAAAACCTCACTGTCAAACTGCCAACATTAATAATCAAAGGTAGGCTCCAGATATAATAATCAATGGTAACGAAAGAGGGAATGCCTAAACAGTCTTTAACACAACTAAATTAACCATTTCTCAAGTAAAACAAACTGAATAAAAGAGAGCTATTAGACTACACTGTCACATTCAGCAACAGAAAACATATAAACAATGAGGATAAATAGGTCAGAGGTGCTTCTAAGATACATTTCTATTCCTAAACTTTTTATCCTACTGTAGGCAAAGCGTGATGGAACAAAGTGGAAACACGGGAAATAACATTGACTATAAGAGGAACTTCACCAAACCAGGCTTAGGGATCCGATGGTCCTACCTCCTTCATCAATAGAAAAACATAGATCTTCACACTCTTTTAGAATGCTAAAGCTTCTTCAAAGCAACAATATGTATTACTTTAGAAATCACAAAATGCCAACCTTTTACAATGAGACTTCGAAGAGTCTTTATAGGGAAAAATGAGGAAAGTAGGTGAGGATAGTTTTAATGAACATCAAAGATCAGAGATGGTTTTTTGAATACTCCATGATGTGTCTTAAACATTTGATTGAATTCTGGACATGACCAATAACTCTGTAGCTCGTTTGAGGCTATTTTGATATGACAACAATCACCAGCGGGATGTTCTTGAGAAAGAAATCGTCTGGAGAGGTACTTTTATCTTCTCGATGTGAATTAAGTGAAGGATGGGCTATGAGGACTCCCATACTTCCAAATAACTACCACTGACAATTTGTAGTAACTTCCCCGGTGAAACAACTGCTCTATCTCTTTTGTACTTAATCCTGTATTAGCTCTGTTCACGCTTATTTCTGCTGATTGCTCGAAATGTTTATGTATTGATGCTGATATTTCTATGTTGTGCAATCAATGCAATATCAGGTCTTCGAGACATTTTTCCAAAATAATAACTGTGCTGGGGCTCGACGCGGAATGGAGAATGGGCAATAGTGATCTTGGTCCTTCCTTCAGTAAAAGGACTGTCCTGCTGACATATATTGTGTACTGCCATGAACAATGATTTGTATTCAACCGTGCTGACTGTGGATTAAGCCTCTTAATCTTCAACATTTAGGCTTTTAACTCATTTAACCTTTTTCTGATACACTTTGCCACTCCTATGATTGTCTTTATCTGTGAAAATGTAGTTTCAATGGTGCTGGATGGTTTGGTAGACTTAAACACTGGTCCTTTAATGAAATAATTCATTTAACATCCTTCCTAGACATTCTCTCTACAAAATCTGGCTCTGGAAATGGTATTCTGCACCATTAAACAACTCTGTCTATGACTAATGAACAGAGCAAAATTGCAAACCTTTAACACCTGAAAAACCAATAAACTCATTAAGAAAATCCATGGGGTGGAGGGTGATTTGATATGAGCTGTTAGATCTCAAGAAGAGATCGACGGTTGAGAAGACGCGATGAAATTATGCGGTCGTGCGATGAAAAAAAATCGGTGGAAGGTGAGATGAGATACAGACTGTTAGATCAAGAGGAATGAATGTTTGCGATCGGATCGGTAGGTCGCAATCGGGGGGGGGGGCGGAGGGGACACCTTAAAGAACTTGCGATTGGCGATGTGCGATTGAGCGACAACCGTCGAATTGCGAAAGGGGATAAATGTTGGAGATTCAATCGGTGGGGAGATGGGCGGGAAAAAGGAGCAGAGCGGGGTAAATCTGGACCGTCGGATCCGAACGGATGGATGGCTAGGACTGGATCAGGAAGTCGCAATCGAGAGATATCATGGCAGCACATCAAACTTCTGCAATTACTATTGGAGCAGTGGTGCAATGGCCGTCCGATCCGACAGTGAATCGACGGTGGAGATGAGCATCAGAGGTTTCACATAGGAGGGAGGCAGGGCGTGATGGAAGGAGTGCGATTAGCACTGAGCCATCAGATCTGTACAGATCAACGGCTGGTATCGCAGCGGGAGCCAAAAGAAAAACACTCCAATTGCATTAGGGAAAACAGGTGGAACAAAGAAAATGCGCCCCATGAAACCTTCGATTGCGATAAGCGCCCAAGGCTTAAGTGCTTGGTCTCGGGTGTGGGCATATGGGGAAGTGGTTTAAAGGGCTGGCCGAAAGGGGCTTAGCCTGTTATAAAGTGGAAAGTGGGTTTTTGGCCTGTTTTTAATGCATTTAAGGCCGAAGGAGGCATTCGGTAAAGGGAATAAGGGGTTCTAAGCCAAACAAAGGTAATTTAAGAGGCTTAAAAGGGGATTTGGGATGATTCAAAGGGTTAATGAGGAATGAAGAGAGGGGAAAAGGAGATGAAAATAAAGGTTTAGGGGGAATGAAATAAGAGGGAAAAGGAAGCCTTTTGGGCATTTTCTTCACAAACAGAGAGGCTTTTTAATGGAAATGGTAGTGAGGACTCTTCAAAGAGCAAAGACACATGGAGTTTTCAAGGATGAAATATTTTCAAGGGAAATGTTTCTCTTGAAGACTCGGAATATATTCAGCCACCTGTTTGCTATGTCGAAATTTATAGGTGGCTAACAACTACTAAATAAGCTTCCTTGTTCATCTCTTTCCTATAAGTATTTGGTTTTTCTTTAGAATATTATTGCAGTGAGCGTGTTTATTCCATTTCTATTAGCGGCATTATTAATTTAATTCAGTTATCATTTCCAATTAGTTGTTTTGGTGTAGATTTTAAGGTCAACAACTGTAAAGGACATTGGCTATTACTGTCTAAGTCCTCAGATTGAGGATCTTGTTTATGTTTGATTTTATTTACATCAGTTGATAGAGGAAAGAGTTATAACTACTTCATCCTTGATTAATGATTGCTGGAGTTTCTTGAGTGAGTGATCTAGTTTCAGAACATTAAATTTCTTGTAATTGGAATTAGATTTTATTTTCAAGCATCTGTTTACTCTTATATTTGGAACACTGTACTGCAAATTGGAAAAAAATACTCTTGGATTAAATTTCCCCCTCAGACTGAGTACACTCTTGAAATCAAAAATCGTACCTGGATTGATAATTAACGTGAGATAAATAGGATTTTAAAAGAAACCTTTTATACCTCAACATTTTGGAGTCGTTTCCAGGGAGAGTGTAGCCATTTTT
Source organism: Pinus albicaulis (assembly GCA_034641835.2). Classification (NCBI taxonomy): domain Eukaryota; kingdom Viridiplantae; phylum Streptophyta; class Pinopsida; order Pinales; family Pinaceae; genus Pinus; species Pinus albicaulis. The sequence goes on along the minus strand of CM076569.1, from coordinate 141,930,789 downwards.
TTTCCTTCAAAGAGTAGTGTGATGAGTGTCTGCCAAGGAAGAACTGGGTATTAAAAATGGAAGGTAAGAACCTGCGTAACAAATTAGGAACATGCTCGTTCACTTGCCCGCTTCATAGCAGAACTACGTAGAATTCTAAGGTCGGAATGAATGCTTGCGTTTTTTGAATGACTAGAAAATCTAGACAAAAAAAATTTCCTCCTGGACCTGAAAAACCTAAGGGACCAGTGACCCTCGGGTGAACAACCTTTATTTATGAAATCATAAGAAAATCTGAGTCTCAGTCATCTATAGGACCCAAAATTATTACTTCCAGACATCCTATTGATTTCCTTCAAACCACAGGATCACCATCTGTGGCTAACGCTGAGATTCACGGTGAAACTGAAGGGGTCAAACAAATTTTTCAGGATACTGAAAATCTGCAAAAAATCCCTTCACAAGGAGAAAATTATAGTACCCTCTACGAATGAGGACGAGAAACAGGGGAAATAGAAGAACCAAGATCCCCTCTTGGAGTAGTCCAAACATTAAGTAGCCTAGATAAGGGAAGTGCTGCCAAAATCATCCAAAACAAAGCTGAAGAACCTGAAAAACCAAAATCACCTCAGATAATAGTTCAACAAGGAACACTCATTATCCCAAACCAAGGAAGTGTTGTTAAGGTCATCCCTACTCCTTCTAGTCAGCCTAGGAATAACTCCCTAGAAATCCCAGAAGGATATTGGCACATATTTGATCAGATGGCCCAAAACCAGCAAACACCTCAAACTTCCACACTTCAATATCCCATTGTGGACACTACAGTTAATGCACCTATGAAGGCCGTTCCTCCCTAGCATATTCCTACATTCCATGGCTTGACATCGGAAGATATAGATGCATTTCTGTTTGAATTTGATGTATTATGCTGAGGGTATGACTATACCACCGATCCCCAAAACCTAAAATTATTTCCCTCCACATTAAAAGGAGCAGCTCTACGATGGTTTATGGGGTTAGGTGGAGGTGTTATAAATAACTGGGATAAGATGAAAGCTTCTTTTCTAAAGAAATATTAGGATTATTGTAGGTCCAGGGAATTAAAGGATGAAATATTTCAAATGACAGCAAAACCTAATTAAACATTGGAGGAATATGTAGAACACTTTCAATACAACCTCCAGAGATCACCTTATGCATATTTACCCTTACCTGATAATGTGTTAAAAACTACATTAATTAAAGGGATGAAAGAACAATGGGTTGAAAAATTAAAAATTATGGGAAAAGGTGACATATATCAAGAAAATTTTGCTGACATCATTGATTTATGTATCAGGAGCTCGAGAAGCAACACAAGACTAAAACCAGCAGAACATGACATGACCACAAGGGATAGAAAGGTCTCCAGTGGAGGTATAACCCGTGCATAAATCGAAAATCTACTAGAAGATTTCAAAACTGATATTCTAGGGACTCTGACAACGCAGCTCAACATCATGCAAGCTAAAAAAAATCAAGCAGAAGCAGAAAAAAATTTGGCAATATTCTGCCCTAGATGCAGAAAGAAACATAGCCATAAAGAATGCCTGCTAGATACAATCCAAGTCTGTGCCATCTGCACGAAATATCACTTCACAGGAAGTTGCCCCTCACTCCTGGGATTGAAAGCAGTCTATAAGAAAGAGAAAGAAGAAACAGAACCGATGTACCTACTCAATCAGCGTCGTCAATGGCAGCCACGACAAATAGGCATGCCCATTGATCCATCCTCTTCTTTTCAGTCTCCTCAGTATAATGCTCAGCAATATAATTGAATATGGCAAAATCAGCCACCTTTCCCCATCTATTCACAGTAGCCATTTCCTACATCGCCATGGCCAAATCAAAAAAATAAAACCAATTGGCTGAACTTTCCTTATTTTCCACCATTTTGGAAAAATAATGCATATCCAACATAATGGTCCCCCTCCAGCTTGCAGAGCCAAACCTGGCAGTCGAACTGGCAAAGATCTATGAATCAGCCAGTTGGAACGATTCCTCTCCCTCCACCTACACTGCCAGTGCCATATACATTGCAACAAAATCCCCAGACCAACTTAAGACAGCAACTCCCAGCCCAACCCAACCCGAACCCCAATAATAGACCGGTTCAATCTGTTCAAGTAATCGAAGCAACAGAACTAGAAACCTAGTTAAGGGAGTGCAATGAGCTTCAATTAAGGTCTGGGTGCATAATAGAATTAGAGGGAGACAAAAATGTTCAAGTTTAAAATTCATTACCTTTAGAACAAACATTACAAAAATAGAATTTTGTTAGACAACAAACTCATGAGCAAGCAACTACCTCTTCTCCACCATTCCCAGAATGACTAATCATACCTCGCCCAATAGAACATCCTGATTTTGATCTTCTGGGAGAACTAAAAAAATTATGTATAAAAATTCCACTCCTCCAAGCTATCCAAGATATTCAAATTTATGCAAAAACCATCAAATAATTATGTATAAGAAAGCCAAAGAGGAGAATAACAACTAATCCAACCATCCAAGTAGTCGGCACCCTATCTGACTTACTATCAGGAAGAGAAGCACCTGTAAAATATGAGGACCCAGGAAATCCTATAGTTACGGTGCAAATCAATGGACAATCCTTTCCAAATGCCTTAGTTGATTTAGGATCTGCAATCAATAGCCTAACAACCACCACTTGTCAAAAACTTGGCATTACATCATTAGATCCAACCACAACCTTATTGGAATTGGCTGACCGATCGGTAGTCAAGCCAGAAGGTACACTACATGATGTAATGGTATCTGTAGACTGCTGGGAATACCCCGCCAACTTTATAATTATTAACCATAAAAAACCGGCTAGATGGAAACCCTTTAATCTTAGGTAGACCTTGGCTAGCAACTACTGATGCTTACATTGGCTGCCGACAAGGTAGCATGACTATAACTAGAGGGAGTAATGTCAAGAACTTAGCCTTATACCCTACTGCCCAAAAAATGTTATCAATAATGAAAACAAAGAAATAGCTTGTATCATACCTCACATAAAACATTAGATCACCATTAACCATAGAAGATGCCCTCAAATTTAAATACCAAACAAAGGACGACATCATTAACAGTTTCATTAACCAACCAAAAACCAGATCCCATTTGCAATGTCACATGATTGAGGCAGCATTTGATAATGAAGAAGAAGAATATCCCCTAAAAGACACTCATGATCAATCAATACTTACCACCTCTGTTTACAATAGAAAAACTATAGAAATTGAGCCAGGAAAAACTTTGAACATTAACAAAAATCTAACTGTTGAACAAGAAGAGAATATGGTCCAACTATTGAGAAAATATAAGGAAGATTTTGCATGGGATTACCTAGACATGAAAGGAATTGATCCTTAATTATGTACGCACCACATTTATCAGAAAAATATTCTAGACCCATTCGCCAACTCCAACGGAGATTAAACCCTCATCTTAAGGATATTGTGAATGATGAATTACAAAAAAATTTGGATGTAAAATTTATTTATCCAATATCTGATAGCAAGTGGGTCTCTCCACTAGGAGTGGTGCCAAAGAAGAATGGAAAGTGGAGGATATGTGTAGACTACAGAGAATTAAACAAAGCAACCCAGAAAGACCACTTTCCCCTTCTTTTCATTGATCAGGTATTAGATACATTAGCAGGAAAGAAATTATTTTCTTTCCTAGATGGCTTCAGTGGATACAATCATATTCAGATTTCCCCTGAAGATCAGGATAAGACTACTTTTACCTGTCCTTGGAGAACATTTCTTACAGAGTTTTACCCTTTAGCCTATGTAGTTCCCCTGCTACAGTTCAGAGGGCCATCCTCAGCATATTTTCAGATTTAATAAATGAAGGGCTCTAAGTATATATGGATTATTTCACACCTTATGGAGATGATTTTGAGCTCGCATTAGAAACATTGGAAAAGGTGTTGCAAAGGTGTATTGCCACCAGGCTCTGCTTGAGCCATGAAAAGTGTCATATGATGATGACCGAGGGACTCATCTTAGGTCATTATATCTCAGTAGCTAGAATACAGGTAGATCTAGCTAAAATTTAGATAATTTTGTTATTACCTACTCCTACCACACAAACAGAGGTACGCAGTTTTCTGGGATTTTATGGTTATTATAGAATATTCATAGAGCATTTTTCTCAAATAGCTACACCTCTATACACACTAACAAGGAATGTTGATTTTATTTGGACGGATAATTATGACCATGCTTTTGAGGATCCGAAAAAGCTTGTATCAATAGCCCCAGTGCTAAGGGGCCCAAATTGGCATTTTCCATTCCAAATTTCATATGATGCCTCAGACAAAACTATTGGAGCAGTCCTTGGGCAGGAAGAAGATAAAAAACCATATGCAATTTATTATATTAGCAAGAATCTATCTCCTGCTACTATACAGTGAATGAAAAATAACTTTTCGTTGTAATAGATGCTATAAATACATTTAGACATTATATAACTGGGTATCTTGTAGTTTTATATACAGATCACTCTGCAATAAAATATTTAGAAAATAAACCTGTTACAAATGGTAGAGTAACAATATGGTTGATTCTATTGCAGGAATTTGACATCACAATAAAGGATCGACCTGGAAATGAGAATCCTGTAGCTCATTTTCTCTCAGGAATGCCAAAACCAGCGGACGCAGTCGCAGTTGAAGATCAGTTTCCAGATGAACATATGTTTGCTGTTACTGTCAGAACACCATGGTATGCTGATGTTGCAAATTATTTAGCAGTAGTTAAATTACCCAAGCATCTAACGCCCAATGAACGAAAACAAATAATGCAGTGCAGTACCCGATTCTCTTGTATTGGGGGCTACCTATTTCGTACAGGAGTAGATATGCACATCAGAAGATGCATCCAAGAAGATGAAATATTTTACATTCTGAAAGCATGCCATGACGGGCCGTGTGGCAGACATTTTGTAGATCATAGGACTGGTCACAAGGTTTTACAAACAACCTATTACTGGCTTACAATTTTTAAAGATGCTAAAAAGTTTGTACAAGCCTGTGATAGTTGCCAAAGGGCGGGACGCCCTGGACAGTCCGATGAAATGCCTTTGAATCTAAAATTAGTAATCGAACTATTTGAGCATTGGGCGCTCGATTTTATTGGTCCTATTAACCCATCATCAAATCAGAAAATGTGCATACTAGTTGTAACAGAGTATGTGACAAAATGGGTTGAACCAGAGGCACTTCCAAGAGCTATAGAGGACTATGTAATACATTTCCTTTTCCAAATATTTGTGTGATATGGCCTCTCGAGGGACATAATTACAGATGGAGGACCACAATTTGTAGGTAATAAAATCGCTGCAACATTAAAAAATTACCACATTCGACACAAAATTACAACCCCATACCACCCACAAGCAAATTTCCAAGTAGAGAGCACAAATAAGGTGGTAGAGGCTATAATTAAAAAAACAATTGCATCACACGGATATGACTGGGCTTCAAGATTGTCAGAAGCCTTGTGGGCATACTGAAAAACATGGAGAAATACCACCGGGTATTCACCATATCAATTAGTATTTGGAAAAGAACCCATATTCCCAATAGAATTTGAAATTCAAACATTAAGAACAGTGCAGGAGGTGGGTTTGAATTTAAATAAGGCCTAGGTTAGCATATTACAACAAATAAACGAGTTAGCTGAAATTAGGCTCTCAGCCCTTCAAAACACTGCATTAATTCAACAACAGAGAGAAAAATGGCACGATGCCTTTATTAAAAAGAAAATCTTCCACAAAGGAGATTGGGCACTCCTATACAACTCCAGGTTTTAGGATTTCCCCGGAGAACTCCAGACACGATAGCTTGGATCTTATGAGATACAAAAAGTGCATGAAAATGGCACCATTACATTAACTACCATTGAAGGATCTGGACATTCTTTTAAAGCAAACGGTCATTGAGTACAACTTTACCACAAACTGCTTAATTGGGAATCCTTTTACCAACAATTACAGGGAGATTCCACTATACAGATTCTTGCTGAGGAAGATAACTCCTCCTTAGTATTAATTCACTAAAAAATTCCTTTATTTCTAAAATTTTTACATAAGCTTATCTCTTTAATTTCGCTTGTGTAAATTGTTTTTTTTGTACAATTTTTTTTTTTTCAGTGTTGTTCCTCTTAGGAAACCAATGTTATTCCTCTTAAGGAACAACGGTTGTTCCCCTTAAGGAATAGAAATATTGCGTGCTTATATTTGTTTGTTGTTCCTCTTAAGGAACAACAGTCATTCCCCTTAAGAAACAACAATCTTGCGTGTTTATATTTGTTTGATGTTCCTCTTAAGGAACAACAGTCGTTCCTCTTAAAGGAACAACACTTCCGCCTGATTGTTTTTGTTGTTCCTTTTAAAGGAAAAATATTTCACCATTTTTTTCACTTTTTTCCATTCCTTTTAAGGAACAACAGTTTCAATTTGGAATGTTTTTAGGCTGTTCCACCAAAGGATCAACATTTTATTTTGCGCTTGCTTTATCTGTTGTTCTGCTTAAGGAAAAGTTGTTGTTCCTCTTAAGGAACAATAGTTTCACATGTATATTTTTATTTTATTTGTTGTTCCTCTTAAAGGAACTGTAGTTTTGAGTGAAAATGTTCCTTTTGTTGTTCCTCTTAAGGAAAAACAACTGTTCCATCTAAAGAACAACATTTTTTGAGTGCATTTTTTTATTTTTTTTCTCTTATGGAACAACATTTTGAAAATTTTTGTGAATAATGTTTCACTCTTCATGATCCTTTCAAGGCAAAGATACAAATTTATGCAAGGAAATAAAAAACAGAGGTTACTGAAATAAGCAAATCAAGGAAAAATTGTAATCTTTAAATAAATTTCTTTGTATTCATAAGCAAAAAGGAAAGGAGACAACTATCTATATCACTTTGCTGTCTTTATCTTCACTAAAACTAATTTGATTGATTATTTTTATCATGTTGGTTCTTCCTTAATCCTCATAAATCTCTTTGACCTTTATTATCGAATAAGAATAAGGGCATATTTTCCTCTATTGAGATGTTCAGAATTCTTCAACCATCCCTACTCTTAAGGAGTGTTGAGCCATCCTCTACATATAAATAGGAAAGTGCTATATAAAAGGAAAAAAAAAAGAGAAAAAATTATCTATATGATTACTAACAATTCTATGATTTTTCAGATGGAGGATAGGGGGTCTCATCAAGAGCCAACCTACCATTATCATAAGGAATAAGTGAAGTGGCATTCCCACTATGGCCACCACACCAGGGATATGATCTAGTGGGCACATCAGAAAAATAAAAAGTCCTTGGAACAGGAAGTCTCATCACGAGCTGGCCCACCCACCTTTCACTCCTTCCTAGTGAATGGCATTATGATTCATCTGGTTACCAAGCCATCACAATGGCCTCCATCCTGACAGTATAAAGCACTTTCCTAGGCATATATAAAGGACTATGGTTCCAAAGGTGCAAAAGCAACTTTGTCAAGGGTATAAACACCCGAGGGAAACAGTGTTGTACTGATGGTATTGGAGTCATATTTTTCACAAATCAATAGTAATTATAAACCCTTTATTATATATTTATCTTGATTTCAAATGAGATTATGCTCCTAAACCCCTTTTTTTTCGAACCTCTTACACATGAAATATTGTTTAAAAATCAGTCATAATGGTTCAAGTGAATAATGACCGCATAAGCATTTTTACTTACGTTAGCTGTCCTCTTCCCTATTTTCACATCATTCCATAGCATTTCGATATCTATTCACTATTTTCATCATAAGCCTCAATTTCAGTAATTCAATACTTTTTGTGATCATGCCATGGATACGTATGCCTTTCTATACTGTACGATTTCCGTTCAGTACGCTGCTCCTCCATTTTCTCTGTCGAGGACGACCTATCATATTTCAGGGGGGCACGGGTGACTTCTAAAATACACCTGCATACATGTCAATTCCTTATTTTCATCAGATCCTGGAAGTAGCAAGTTTAACATTATTGATATTTTCCGATATGCACGGGTTGTTGTTCCATTGTCATTTCTATGTATTTCTGTGAAAAATTAATAGTGTGCAGAGCTTAGACGAAATGGGAGATCGACCAGTATGCAGCGAACCAAAAGTAATAATATTTTCCGATGCTGCACGAGAAATATTTGTAAGAGTAGGATGGATTACCTACCTTACACGACTCTAGCATCCCCATGAAACTATGGCCGTCGAATTTTTGTAGAATTTGCAGGAGGATCATTCCATAATAAGAGGAAGGCGAATAACAGTAATGGATGCAGTAATTGCTGAGGTATCTAGATTACCAGTAGTTAGACCCATATGGACCCATAAAAAATTGAGACTTCAAGAGGCCATAACCATCTATCGGCACGAAGAATAGAATGCGACCGTCAAAAGGAAAGGAGTCCAGCTGGAAACTCTGGGAGAACCATGGGTAGAACTCTATAGACTAGTGCAAAGATACATTACATGCGATGGGAGAAAGGATGTGGTAATACCACACCACGTCAATTTATTAGCAGTACTAAAACAAAAATTTGTTGTAAATTTGCCTGCATATTTAAATTTTTTACTACATGACGCTGCTCGGAGCATAAGGAAATCCCGTCATACAGGAATGGTAGTAAGCCACCATTGTTTAATTCGATTAATAGTTAGTTATATTCTTGCTCAACAGCAGAATAGTTGGGAGGAAATGGTATGTTTAATAGACAGGAGAATAGCCTTACCTGCCCCAAAATGAAAAAGAACCACTAGCACAAAAAATAGACCTCTAAGACGCAGACAGTGCTCTAGATTGAGAATAAGCAAGGGAATGTTGGGAAGCCTACAGGGTAGCAGCAGCCAACCATTATAATTACATAGTTCTGGAGATGAGCAACCCCCACAACCTGAAGGAGGAGAAAACCAGGAAGAGGAAGAAACTGAGCACAACAGTGAAGAAGAAAGGGAGGAAGCGGGACCTCCTGTAACCTCCAGTGCAAGTCCACCACAGGGGCCATTGCAGGAGGATGAATTGGCCCAAATTTTGGCCAATATGAGTGAGTATATTCAACCCTAGAGTCCGCCAAACCTCACTATTGAGGCAGAGAAATCACAGGAACACTCTGTCCATAGCAAGGATACATCCGAGGAAATGCATAATGAGGAAGAGGCAGAATCAGAAGCCCCTCAGGAAGTGGCAGATCAGACGAGGGTTACCTCCTCTGAGGAACCTAGTCAGGAAAACACAAACACTGAAGAAGTGTTCCAAATAGAGAATATGGAAATAAGCCAGGGCAAGGGCATAGTCCCTGAAAAACAAAACCCAGTTGAGTAGCCAAGTCTAGAAAAGGAAACAACTATTCCTCCCAAGAAGAAGAAGAAGAAGACAAATGAAATTAAGAGGCTGTAGAAGGAACATCAAAATATGCTAAAATTAGTAAAACAACTCAAACAGAAGATAAGGGTCCTGAAAAGGGTGAAATTCTCTAAAAGAACCCCGAAAACATAGACTGTAGGAACTTGATATTGTAAGAAGGAAACCCAGGTAGATCTTCAACCCAAGAGTTTTTTGATGGAGAATGACCCTAGTGTAGCAAAACTCAAAGAGGATCTGACACAGGCTCAGTGGGCTAGAGAAAAGCTCAAAGAAGGGACTGTTCCTAAGAAGAAATACTAAGAGTTACAGCAGCAATTAAGCTACATAAATGCATGAGAGGCAGAAGCCCTCGATAGATGTCGGAAGGCATAAGAACAAGTTGAAAAGGTAAGGAATAGACTAAAAATATTCAGGAGTCAAATGGATACTCTTCGTTCTCTATATACATATGTTCTAGCATGTAGGTCCCCTACCAAAATTATGCTTTGTTTTTGTTAGAAAGATATTTGTAGTTAAAAATTAAGGCTGTTAAGGCAAAGAAACCTATAGAATTAAAAACTGTTGATGATTTTATAAACTGCTGTAAACTCTATGGAGTAAAAGTTCGGCGGTTACTCTGTGAATTTTATTTGCATAATTTTATATTGAAAGAGGAAATGGAGACGAATCCCAGTCCTTTTGTGGCTGATTTCCAATATCAAGCATTCATTTAATTTGCTATTAACCAGTTAAAATGGCTGAAGGCTTATAACACTTTTCAGAGACAAGAAAATGAGTTAGCCTTTGGGTTAGGGGTGAACCGAGACACCCATTACAACTGAGGGCTAAGCAGAAAAGATTAATGAAAAAGGACAGTGTGATCCAGACATTGGGACCCATCCACAAAGAAATTGTCCAGAAAGGGGTAGAATATTTTCTATCCATCAAAAACCGGGCCATAGTAGCAGCTAAACTCCGATGGAATATTTCCAATGGGAATATTCAAGACAGAGAGCCATTCAGTTACAAAAATTTTAAGTTAGCTACCGACCGCCTGGTTACCTATAGTAACCTCATCTTGCAGGAAGGCCCGTATTGGCTAGGTTGTATATTTCAAAGCCCTATTATATGGTATCCTACAACAGGATGTAATGCCATATATGAATTACCTGAAGGGCAGACAGGGCATATTTTTGAAGCTTTAGCTGAAAATATTGGGTTTATACCACTTCACGAAAATCCCTCTCTAGCCTATTCTCTAACTGCTTTTCAAGTAAATTACATGGTTTTCATGAGGGCATAAAAAAGGGTAAGCAGGGGGGTGTGTTGAGCGATGGAAAAGGTATGAATTTTCCATTTTTTTCTTTATCTTTTTCTTTAATCATAACTCCTTTATATTATAAAATGGTAATAAATCAAAGAATTATAGTAGAATTAAGGATATTTTTGATTGATGCAAATTGATTAAATATTGTCTTTTCTTCTATAGAGAAAATAGAAGAAATAGAAAGCCACCATTCGGGAGGAAAAGAAAAAGCAGAAGTAATTGTTGTCCCTTCACCAAGAAGCCATATCCAGCAAGATTGGAATGCACAGTCAAGGAAAGGAAAGGAAATGTGTGGCATTAGCACAAGAAGAAAAAAATATGACTGGATATAGAAGATAGAGCAAATCCATCATTATATTTGATCCTGAGGGATCGCTTCTTCAAATCTCATCTATATTCTCGTTTTGTCTGCCTGGATGTTATAAACGAAAAACACTTGTAGAAATCAGGGAGAGCATGTATTGCCATTATTCAGATTTCCCTTTTGTGTTTTCACATTGATCATCAACTCTCGTTGGTTAAAACAGAGTGCGATTTCCTATAAACTTTTTTACATATGATTAATATATAATTCGGTTGTTGTCCCATTATTTGATACTGGAGTAATTCGGCCGTGCTTCACTAGTGGCAAAGGGCCCGGCCCTGGTGGATCCACTTGCTATTTGTACCATTACTTTAAAATTCCAGTCGTGTGATGGTTTGTTTTAATTTTCATTTCCCTTAATCGCATTGCTTTACAGTTCCCTGTTTTATAGTTTATTGTTTCAATATTTCATGAAATCGTTTTATTGCATAAACTGTGATTGAACCACGTTGTCGTTCCCTTCCACCATAACAAGATTACTATCCTTTGCAGCTTATATTGTTATGCTATTCATTTCAATTATAAAGCTTCGTTGTTCATTTCGGATTTTGCTGTTCATTTCTATTAAATAGCTTTGCTATTCATTACTACTAAATAAGCTTTGATGTTCATCTCTTTTTTGCAAGTATTTAGTTTTTCTTTAGAATATTATTACAGTGAGCGTGTTTATTCCATTTCTATTAGTAGCATTATTAATTTAATTCAGTTATCATTTCCAATTAGTTGTTTTGGTGTGGAGTGCAAGGTCAACAACTGTAAAGGACATTTGATATTACTGTCTAAGTTCTCAGATTGAGTATCTTGTTTATGTTTGATTTCATTTACATTAGTTGACAGAGGAAAGAGTTATTACTACTGCATCCTTGACTGATGATTGTTGTAGTTTCCTGAGTGAGTGATCTAGTTTCAGAACATTAAGTTTCTTGTAATTAGAATTAGATTTTACTTTCAAGCATCCATTTACTCTTGTATTTGGAACACTGTACTACAAATTGGAAAACATTATTGTTGGATTAAATTTCCGCCTTAGACTGAGTATGCTCTTGGAATAAAAAATTGTACCTGCATTGATAATTAATGTGAGATAAATATGAGTTAAAAAGATACCTTTTATAGCTCAACACGAAGCAGAAGACCTCATCTTCTACATCAGATCCCTTCTGAGTGTCCACCTCACGGACAAAGAGTAGTGTTGATTCCCAAACAATATACTCAGTTGGCATAGTGGTACCATGAACCATTTTCACTGGCCATAACCACAAAATAGAGGCATGCTCGTTAATGGAAACATTCAGGCACCTCCACACCAAGCACAATTTCCACCTGCCGAAAAGTGCCCAACCTAGTGAAGGATATAGTCTTCTGCTCACACAAGTTCCTATCAAGGAAATTCTTCTTCCACCAAATGCCGATGACACAATACAACATATACAATTCATATCATCATGTATCGGAACTATGGCTTGAGTTTTCTTCTCATCTTCCATAGGTGTCAAGTCATCTACAACTACATGAGTAGTTGTACCTATGATAGTGCAAACCCAATCTATCTGCACTCTGTCGATAGCATTTGGTTCCACCATGTCGACGATGGAATCCTTTTCATGTATATCAAATAGCTTCGTAAGGACTGCACCTCGTCTGCACGACCTAATGTAGAATCAACCCACTTTAGGATCTTTGTTTCATTTGGATGAGGACATCTTAGAGGCCATGACAAAGCTAGATTATCCATGGGATGGGATGCATCACCGCTTGCTTTTTCTCCCCAAAAAATTGTTCAGTCCTGACAAGACAAAGTAACAAGAGATTTATGCGATCAAATCAAAATATTTCCTCCCATCAGGAGAAGTCGATTGGTTCAAGAATCCTATCACGATGCTTGACGCATTCAAGGAATGAAACGTGTCAAACATATCACCTACTGTCAAGGTGAATATATCCCAAAATCTTGGAAAGATCGAAGAAATCTCATTGGCGGCAGCATGATCTCCAGAAGAAATAAACTCTTATACCAAATTTCTACAAGAGTATAGAGATATCTTCACAAGGGACTATTCAGAAATGTCTGGGATTAGTCCCACTATTGTAGAGCACCCCATTGACACTTGGCCTGACGTACCTCCAATACGCCAGAAACAACGTCAACTACACCCATCAACAGCAGAAGCAATAAAACAAGAAATTGACAAGCTTCACAAAGACAGATTTATCTACCCCATCGCTTACACGTCTTGGGTTTCCAACCCTGTTCCTATCATGAAAAAATATGGCACCATAGGTGTTTGTACCAATTTTCAAGACTTGAACAAAGCATGTCCCAAGGAAAATTACCCTACCCCATTCATTGACCAGGTCATCAATGCTTGTGCGGGTCATGAGGCTCTCTCCTTCATGGATGGATTCTCCGGGTACAATAAAATTCAAATATGCCACATAGACTACTATAAAAAGTTGCGTTTACCACCCTTTGGAGCACATTCGCATACAAAGTAATGCCATTTGGCCTAAAAAATGCTGGGGGCACCTTACAGAGGGAAATGAACTACATATTTCATGACTTGGCACACCTTATCCTTGCCTACTTGGACAACCTAACTGTTCAATCAAAGAAGCGCTTAGACCATCTCGAGGATCTGCGATTGGTATTCCAACAATGCTGACAATACAACCTACACTTGAACCCCGTCAAGTGTGTCTTCTACATCACAGCAGGGAGAATTTTTTGTTTTATCATGTCCCAACAAGGAATTTGAGTGGACTCCCTCATGGTCCAAGCCATCAAAGAGGTACCTCCACCTCAGACCCTCAGGAACTTACAAAACTTGCAGGGGAAGGCCAATTTTCTGAGACTCTTCGTCCCAGATTATGCCACTTGCGCTCAAGAGTTCCTATGCCTCCTTCACCAAGACAGACCATTTAAATGGGATGATCACACCCAATAAGCATTCAATGCACTAAAAGAAACATTGTCTTCAGTACCACTCATTAGTCCCCCACACTATGACAAAGATTACATCCTGTATCTGTTAGCTTTCGAGGCCACCTTGGCTGGAGTATTGATACAGGAAGGCCCATATGGGAAGGAGCACGTAATCTACTACATCACTAAAACCTTATCGGGCCTAGCATTAAGATAGGAACCCGAAAAAAAAACTGCCATAACATTAATATATGCAGTCGAAAAGCTTCGCCATAACATCATCTTAAAGGCCACTACGGTCATCTTAGATATCAACCCTGTCAAATATTTGCTCACATGCCACCAAATGAACCACAAATACACTCGTTGGATAGTCATCTTCCAAGAATATGATTTACAATTTCGCTTCCCCAAGAGAAAAAAGGTGTTAATTTTAGTAGAGTTCATTACGAATCTCCCAAGGCATACCAAAGGATCGCCAGTAAATGATTCGCTATTGAATGAACATCTCTTCTTTGTAGCAACCAATGACGCTTGGTATGGATATATTCTCCTTTTCCTACGAACCCGAAATTTGAAACCTCATCTCACTTAAGACAACCATCGGTGGATTCTCCATCAAGCCCCTCAATATCTCCTTATGGGAGATGTCTTATACCATCGGGGCATCGACACCATTTTACGTCGATGCCTTAATCATGACCAAGCGGAGCTTGCAGCAGCCACCTCTCAGGGATGGCCACCACCCAAAAATTCCTATGGGTAGGATATTTCTGGTCCTCCCTATTTTGTGATTGCATCACAGCAGTCAAGAGATGTGAGTGATGTCAGCGCTTTGCTCATAAGGAAAGATCCCCTCTCACTCCTTTGCACCCTATCATCATCACTGGCCCCTTTTGAAAATTAGGAATCGCCTTCATGACTTGCAACCCTGAATCATCATGAAATCACAAATACATCATCGTGGCCATCGATTATTTCACCAAGTGGGCAGAGGCTATTCCCACATATGACAACACCGCAGAAACTGTCGCTCAATTTATCATTAGGGGAATTTTGAGGTCTAAAATGGGCCTCATAAGAAAAATGTACAACAAAAATAAACTTTATAACAACCAATAGGATTCAAGATGATGATGTCATCCATAATGGATGATTCACCATTTTTGAAGTAAAAAAGTAAAAATATTAAAAAATAACAAAATAATAAAACTACTTTTTCAACTCGTATTTTAAACTTATCTCCCAAAATTTTACTTAAATTTTGAGCAGGAGTACTCGTTGGATGCGGAATTTAATTCCTCATCCAAGGAGTACCCATGTTGCATACTTTTGATGAACTCTTCTACACGAAAAATGAGAAATACATAAAAAAACGTGATTGTAATCACGTTTTTTTTATGTATTTCTCATTTTTTGTGTAGTAGGACCCATTGAAAGTATGCAACATGGGTACTCCTTGGATGGGGAATTAAATTCTGCATCCAACGAGTACTCCCGCTCGAAATTTGAGTAAAAACTTTGGGAGATAAGTTGAAAATGTGAATTGAAAAAGTAGTTTTTTCATTTTTCCCTCTAAAATTTGATGATGTCATCAAATCTTATTAGATTTTTTCCACTATTATTTTATAATTTCCTTAGGAGGCCCATTTTAGACCTCAAAATTCCCCTAATGGTTTAACCATGTGTTTTCCCGATTCGACATTCCCAAGGAGTTAGTCTCCAACCATGTGAAACACTTGGAGAATGAAGTCTTCCAGGAGCCATCTCACCACATCAGATTCACCCATGAATTCGCTTCACCATACAATGCCCAATCTGATGGACGGTAGAATTTTTCAACAAAGTCCTCAAAACTATGTTACAGCACATGGTGAATAACAATAAAACCAATTGGCACCATATGATTTTCTCTGCCCTGTGGGCATACCACACGGCCATGAAAAAATCCACTGTTTTCACTCCCTTCCACTTGGTATACGAGGTCGAAGCCATGATTCCCATATAACACGAGATCCCGAATTTACATGTTGCCATCGAACTCCTCGATGATACCTAGCCTCTAGAACAACGTCTAGTACAACTAGAGTTTGTCGACGAAATCTGA
Organism: Pinus albicaulis; assembly: GCA_034641835.2. Classification (NCBI taxonomy): domain Eukaryota; kingdom Viridiplantae; phylum Streptophyta; class Pinopsida; order Pinales; family Pinaceae; genus Pinus; species Pinus albicaulis. Next base: position 141,914,662 of record CM076569.1, on the reverse strand, counting down.
CGGAAATCGCTGCAACACAACAAGGCCTGCATGAAATGGGTAAAATAATCATTCAACTGCCACATCAACCCTCGCTCATTCACTAAGGGAGAGCTAGTCCTCCCCTACAATGTCACAAAAGAATCCCTAGGGCTAGGAAAGTTTGAAAATTTGTGGAAAGGACGCTACATCATAAGAAATTTCCTCCTCAAGGGGGCATACATCTTGATTGAACCGGATGGAACATGCCTCAGCAACCCCGTCAACGGATTTTATCTCAAGAAATTATACCCAAGAGGGCCGAGAAGGCCTCCCCTAGATTCAACGTACACACACCCAAAAACTTTAATTTTTTTGATGAAAAGACTTGGCCCAAAACATGCTCTAGTGTCACAATGGATTTCCAATCCGACCATTACTTTAGATTTGCTGATGCAGCATCACGATGGTCTCAAATTTTAGCAATAACTGTTTGGGTTATCTACCACCCTCACTCATCACCACTCTGCACCAATGGATTCTGTATCGGCCTAGAAATAAACGATCAGGTAGAATATGTGTCGTCATCAAACTTATGTGTGATGCCCTCAATCAGGGGATACACCATATGAGTATCTACTAGCTTAATTCCCAATTAGTAGTATCACAATTGAACCAAGCATTTAAGATAAGGGATTCACATCTGTTTACAAAATACTTGTGTGCAAAAATACTAAGCTGACAATTTGACTACATTACATTCACACATGTACCAAGAAGTCAAAACCAAATAGTTGATGGCATAGCTAACAATATTCTAAACTGGAATGCATCTCGGATAAAACATCATACATAAAAAATAAGAAACATAGAAAACATAGATATCCATCAGCATAGCATAATCCATAAACAAAAACAAGGGGCACACCATGTAGAGCCACAAAAAATATCTCTCACAAATATACCAAAAATGTATGTGTCTGAGTACAAAGAATAGTGTCTCTGACTCGTAAGTCAGCCAAAAAATATACAAATAAACAAGTCAACAAAATAGGGGAAGCATCCTCATAATGGGCACTTTCCCCATGTACAATAGAAATCTAGGGTGGTGATCCCCTAGGTTGGGCACCTGGACCCACAGCTACTCTCGGTACCAGTACTGGAGCTGCCGTTAAAATAGAGACTGCCACATGGTGAAAATTTGGTTGATAACCCCTCTCCTCAGCCATCGGTGTCTCTATCGATGCATTTTCGAGCTCATTGACAAAACCTAGGGTAGGTATCCTCTGGGTCAAGTCATCCACTTGAAAACATGCATCCTTTACCACTCTAGTTCTGGCCTCTAGAGTAGCCACATGCTTTGTCAGCTCAACAACATGAGCCTTTACTGCATGAGCACGAGCTCGCTCGGCAAAAATCGCAGCAGCAGCCAAGTTTCTACACTCCCTTGAGGGGCTAGCTCCTCTGCCTGGTACTCCACCTAGAGGCTGCTCTAGAGCTCCTCACTACCACCCCGTGCCCCCCCAAGAGCACCTCGAAGTCGCCAAATCAGATGGTGCCCCACCAACTGATCCATTGGATTTCCAACAACGCCAACATCTGCAAGAGTAACAAAAATATGTTAGTGTCATCATAATACACATATCAAACATATATACTGAAGAAAATGTAGAATAAAACTTTAAAACATACCTGTTGGTCCCCAGTCATATCCACCAGGAAGACCCATGTTTGGATCTCCTCGAAATTCCATCCTTGCATAAAGGAATGGTAGGAAAATCTGAGGATTGGCCTCAAAACAAGCCTCCATGGTGGCGTTGCAATAAAACCCCACTCTACCTCCACCTCCACGAGGCATCATAGGGGCCCACCTCCTCATATGAGGCTCCCTTGGCCCCCTAGCATGCACAACCATCGTAAGTCTAAGCACCATGACCCACTTATACATGATGCTACATAGGATGCTAGCTTAGGAAAATAGCTTCGATCCATCTCAAACCTTAGAAAGTTTTTCCAGCATCCCGTCATAGCAAAAATGGGCAAATTCAAAAAAGTGCCCGACCCTCAGCCGGCGCAAGGCACCTATTTGCGGACCTGATTCTCAATGAGGAGCAGATGACCCTGCCAGTCACACAATGGCCGCTAGAGCACATCGCTCGACTAAGTCTGTCATAGTAGAAATCACTATACACCCCTCCGTAAGGTGCTCCCCACCACAAGACACTAATCTGCAGACTTGATGGCTGATGAGGAGTAGACGATCCCGCCAGTCGCACAATGGCCGCTAGAGCACACTGCTCAGCCAATTTTGTCATATTATAAATTGATATACATCCCTCCATAAGGGACGCCCCACCACAATGGCCTGCTGAGAATCTCTCAATATCCACTATCCTAGAGGGAAGTGGATACCAAAGCGCCTCACCCTAAGGTAGCAAACCGGTCAAAAAATAGATATCAGTCTCGGGATGGATAACAAGGTCACACCCTCGCAACACCATCACCTTGCGCTGCCTGTTCTAGCATCGGATCAAGTAGCACAAAATACATTATTGTGATCATAAAAGGTCACTCTCCATGAATTTTATAAGACGCTAGCATGACAACTGTTGACACACGTGACCATGAGCAGCCAAGGTGGCACGAAGATCGGGCCAATCCCTCTCCCTCCACAACATCCTGTCATCAAATAGGAACACATCAGTCACACTAAAAAATAGACAAAATTCCCAAAATTTTGCAAAAAATAGCTTCGTCCCTCCGCACGCCTGTTTGTTAGACAAGTGCAAGGAGAGAACGTCTGTCCTTCTCACAGATGTGCCAAAGGTGCACCTAAAGCAATGACAAGCACGAAAAATGTGTTCATAACCTTAATTTTGTGCGCAAGTTGCGTGCCTGTACCTTGATCGCCCACGCAGTCAAGGCAAAAACTAGTCTAGAATCCATACAAACCCATCTTGTATGGACCTTGGCACTGACACACTAAAAAAATTAAAATGCAGGACATCATGGAGCCTACCTGACTCAAAAATCACTAATCTCGGGTGCTCAGGCTGACCGCAATGGCAAGAACTACTCCATAGAAGCCTTTGACCTCTCAAAACCTTGAATGCTCAACTAACAAAAATGAACTGAATTGAGCCATAGTCGCCTATATGTCGCCCTTTTCAGAAGCTTTGGAGGACCATAACGAGAGCTCAAAAGGCACAATCACCTGACCAAAAGTAGCACTGTGATCAGCACTCCATAACGCCCAGGGGTGGTGCCACACACTTACATCCCCAAAAAAATAAATTTTCAATGCCGACAGGTATGCCCTCTCTCATCTCCTTTTTGAAGAACATGTCTTTCAATAATATTTTAATAAAGAAGATGATTTCACTTCATGTATTTTTTTTTGTAGGTAGTGTGCAAACCATCCATGACAAGATCCATTGAAAGTTCCAGAGTAGGTATCATTCTACCCCCAGCATGATAGAGTCCCAGAAAAAGTCTACATATCCTGACATCATTTCTTCATCAGAAATTAACAATAGGTTCCAAACACCCACAATGTTTATCATCAACTTACCTTGCACATGATAAACATCATCATTGATTGGTAGAGCCTCCCCTCCATGATGTCGGTCACCCACAGTAGACCATATATTACAAAAATAATGACGCCATGGCCATACCACTTTAGTCTAGGAAGCACCTCATGCCCATTCACCCGCCATGCATCAGGTCAAGTTTAACCATATCGAAATAAGCCCCCTTTCCTGGACTACAAGGTTTTGCAAGCAGATCAAAAGAACACTACTGCGCCTTGCATTTGGCCTACCATACCTCCATCAGCATAGCCCATATACGACATTTTCAATTCGCTTCATCAACCCCACACATGAGACCAACCAATGGGGCCCCCGCCCTAAACAAAAACACCTTCCTCACATCATTAGTGAGTGAACATTTTCATGTTTTGGGGCACCTGTCTCTATGTTTTGTATAAACCAAACCCTATTATCTTATTCTTTTGGTAAGTGTACAAAGACTGCAAAATGGTGCACTATGTCTCCCACTGACCCATTCATTTTTTCTCCCATGGCAGTAGTCCCTCGTCATCCTTGGTCGGAGTATCACACCCTCACGCATAAACCACCATGACATTCATAACCAACATATACCCACCCTAGATTTCCTACCGACTCCAGAGATTTTCCGATCAGAAATAGCTATGATTGCAGCCAAGCTGCTTTTTCTACTCTGACCTTGGTCCACTGAATCACCATCATCAGTTTTCAGTCACCCCTCACCATAATGCCTATGTTAAACCTATCACATCCAGGATCCTCATACCCTATATCATCGACCCTCTCATTTGGTTGAGTCTTCCTTTTTGTCAACATCAACACCTATTTTCCAAAAAAGGAAGCAGTACCTTGGATAACCCCTCTCCACAAAAGAGACATCCTCGAGTGGCACTGTGGGAGGCATCATTTCCCATAGATGTCATCGATCTTCCTGAAATTCCACTACAACACAGGCTTTCATGTCAAGATGCTATCATAACTTACAAACAATGCACTTTGATCAAATTCATTGAAGACTTGTGCCTTTATAAGTGTCTCTTTTAGCAATGCTTACACAAGAATGTCTCAACCATCAACTATGCATACAATGTGCATTTATATGCCATACCAAGCTTACACATATGGTTACCACATTCCACCTATTTTCAAAGAAAAAAAGCCCCTGAAGGCATCAAAATTCGTCATCATCAACCAGTAGATCACTACCATACTAGTGACACTGAAAAAAGTTATATTTTTCAAGTAGATTCGGTTAGCTAGCCAAAGAATCACGAGCATGGGCCATGCCCCCCTTGTAGAAAAATTGTATTTATTGTGTTGTACCATCGCTTGTAGGGTTCTGATAGGACATGGTCGCTCTTCGATCCGGTGTAAGGTGTCTCCAACTCTGTGCTACATGAAAGTCTCTCTCTCTCTCTCTGCATAGTACACAGAAAATAAACTATAATGTTTTTTCAGCTATATAGTTCTTCCTAGACCTCACACATTAGGGGGAAACTGTTATAATAAGAAAATCAGACAAGAAAAGACGAAATTATTTAATTTTAGGAAGAAGGATTTATAGGGCTGAGAGACATTATAGAATGTGAATTTTTTTAAAATATCTAAGGTCTAAGAGGAAAATAAAATTGTGCACTGAAGGAACCAAGAAAATGCGCCTTTGTGCACATTTTTCCTCGATAAGCGCGCCTTTGCACAGATTTTCCTCAAAAATCCACGTGGACCTTAGAGTGGGGGAAGTCATTTTCTAGGACCACAAGGCATACTCCAGAACATTGATCCCACACTTGAGGCCGCCTAAGGATAGTTGCCCAAGCCTCCTTAGGACCTCAAGGGAGCATACAATGGAATCGCCCTCCTATCTTCGGTCACCATATACAATGTACCAAGAGATGGAAGGAGAGTTTGAATTATCCTATAAAAGGCCACCAAGAGATGAAAAATAGGAAAACACATTGTTATGCTGGCTATAATTTCCCCAAGAAATCTAGCAGTGTGTGATCCAGAGCAGAGATAGAGGGGACTCAGTTGTTGGCCACAGAACAACTCTAGTCCACCAAAGTAGAGAGAGGGAGACTTTTCACCAAGGTAACTGCGAAGTAAATAGATCCTTCCATTGGGACTTTGAACTCCATAATTCTAAGGGCCCCTTGGAAAGTGGGTAGACAGTTCATCCTTCATTCCTACCAACACTCAATAAGAGGGGACATAAGCAGCACTGTTTGGATTATTGAAGTTGTTTGACTCTAGTTAGAGATTTTGTATTATTTGTTTTAGTTTAGTTTTTATGTTTGAATATGCATGCTATTTCACTATTTAGTATGTTTATGTCTTAGCATGCTCCCTAAATTACTTGACTCCCTTTATTTTCTACCTATGACCAAGAACTTAAGAGGGAAAAACCACTCCTCTTAAGAAGGTGTGATTTGGTACATTTGTGTGCAAAACACACATACACAGGAATTTTTGCAAGTTGTAGGTGTCATAGAACACCGAGGATGGTGTTCCCCTAAGGGGAGTGTTTTGTAATAGCCCTGAGTTGAAATTTCATGTAATAAAGTTAATAAGGGAAAAATATGACCAAGGTCACGGAACACTTATTCCAAGTTGAATGTTGGGAAAATAATCCTAGTGGGCATCACTTGTTTCTTATTATGGCTAAGGGGGAGTTTTAAAAGGTAATGGAAAAGGCTTTGAAAAGGAGAAAAGGTATTTTTGGCACTTTATTTATGAAAATAAAGGAAATTAGGAGAAAATGGAGGTGAAAGATTACATGTTTCATGTGAGGAGAAAATTAAAGGAAAATTAAGGAAAATGAATATATTAGAAGCATCAAGAGTGAAAATACATGAGAGAAATATTTTGTAGCCTTTTTTCAGTTTTGTTTTGGAATTAGTCTCAGAAAGGATAAGAGTACCAAGAGAAGAAGGAAAAACAAGAAATAAAAGGAAGGCATGGAAAGCAAATGAAGGACAAGGAACACAAGGATCAAGAAGCTTTAGTGGGAATACTTGTAGGTAACAGGTTGCATGCATGATTTCCTAGCTATTTTTGACATGCATGGTATATACATGTGTGTATTTGGTTCATTTGTTGTCATTCATATGGGTTTTTATAGGTTTCGATAATAGGGTTTTGACATGCATGGTATATTCATGTGTGTATTGGTTCATTTGTTATCATTCACATGGGTTTTTATAGGTTTCGAAAATTTTTGTAGCCCCACCTTTCCATTTCCATATTTCCATGATGTGACGGGATTCATTCTCATTTGAGATTTGGATTATCTAAAGGTTCTAGAATCGAGTGAGGTGGTTTGAGGAAAATCCCAATTATTGTGGATGGAGATGGGTTTCTCTAGGAATTCATCAATAGGCGAGAGAGGAAAATTCCTCAGGGGATGGTGAAGGAATTATGAGGCATCCAAGATCGGTTTGGTTTTGTGATCTCGGGACAGGTTTAGGTGAGATCGTGGTATGGTGAGGGTGGAGGTGGTTTAACCTATGGATTCCTTTAGTTGTTCACTGATTGGTTTATCCCATGAGATCCCACATTCATGCTTGGAATATGCCACGAGGATTATTGGTTGAAAGAAATATTTGGTTTAGCCCAATCTATGGTTGAGTGGTGCATGGAAGTCCCTAACTTGGTTGGCTTTTTCATATAGTTAATAAGAGCTAAGTTTCTCTTGTCTCCAATAAGTAATTATCCTTGTTATTATGTGGATTTAGTGGATGTTATATCATTGCTATCTATATGGTTATATGATGTTTATAAGCATGGTTATATGATAAATCTAAGTATGGCTCTTATCACATTTTAATTAATGAATGTTTGGTTAATAAATGAATGAACTAATTTCTGTTATGACAACTATTGTGAGAAGGTATTGATCCTTATTGTTAAACCTTATATAAGTTTCATATCCTTAGGTTCAAATATGCATTCATTACCTATAGGTTGTATTTTTATCATGTGTCTGATGGAATACCAGTCCTTCTTGGGAGGGGTCAGGTTACGTCCTTGTTCAATTTTTGGTTTGTTTCCATGTTATTAATCATTTCTAGAATTTTCATTAAGTTATGGTCAGAGGCATGAATCCTAGCCTTGAAAAAGTGGCTCCAAATTTGGGGTCTCTGGCATAAACCTAATTGAAAAATTCCACATTCACTGGAAATCATGCCTATGGGAGCGAATCTAGGCTTAAAATTCACTTAGCAACCTTGGAAAGGGATCGAATGAGGCTCTAGGCTAGTGCAAAGGAGAGTTAGCCCAAGGGATGGACACTAGGAGGGGTTGGGTAACTCCTAGGGTGTTGTAGCACCTTAGGAAGGTCAGTAAAGCCTTAAGTTGTCGACTCTATTTCCTTAAGCTCACATAGGTGGTCCAGTATTATCATAGTAACCCTCAAATAATGTTTACCCTCGAAAACTGGTGAAAGTGGGTAAATTTGGGAGGAGGAAATTACACCATAAATGTTAGATCATAGAGGAAGAAGTAGAGAAAAATTTATGGGTTGATGCAATGGTGGAGGAATACAAATCCATTGTAAATAATAGTGTTTGGGAAGTGGTCACAAGACTGATAGATAAATCAGTTGTGGTTTTGAGATGTATCTTCAAGGTTAAGAATGTAGTAGACAAAAATATAGAGAGGTATAAGGCTATATTTTTGGCCAAGGGGTACTCATAAATTCAAGGAATTGACTATTTGGATACCTTTGTTCATGTAGCAAGATACTCATTCATTAGATCAATTCTTGCACTGGCTGCACATATGGGGTGGAATATCCACTATATGGATGTAACTCAATGGGTTATTGAGGAGTATGTGTACGTCAAGAAACCAGAATAATTTGAGACATTTAATTGGGAGTCTCATGTGTGAAGACTGAAGTGAGTGTTGTACGGTCTCAAATAAGCACCTCGTGCTTGGTACACCAATATTGACATCTAACTCACTGATTTGGGCTTCACGAAAAGTGAAGCGGATGCAAACCTCTATCATATATTGGTAGAAGGTAAATTGTTTATTATTGTCTTATATGTTGATGATTTTATTTTAACTAATGATGAGCAACTCATTAAATCTTGCAAGGAAGACCTTGCAAAGGTAATTTGAAATGAAAGACATGGGTATCATGCACTACTTGCTCAGATTGGATGTATGGTAAGGCAATGGGGAACTATTAATGTCTCAAGGAAAGCATGCAAATGAGATACTACAGATATTCTTCATGGAGATTTGTAAGCCCATGGAGACACATGTAGAGACCAACTGGAGGAAGGAGGATGCCACTTCATGTGAAGAGGTGCATGCTACCACTTATCGATAGCTAGTGGGACCACTAATGTATCTCATGAAAATATGACCAAATATGTATTGTGAAGTCAACCACGTAAGCTAAGATATGGTTAGGCCAACCAAATTATTTTTGAAGGAAACTAAGCATGCTTTATGGTACCTCAAAGGCACTACCCTGTTTGGACTATGGTACAGACAGACAAAGGCAATGAAGTTGTGCAACTTCAAAGATGCAGATTGGTCAGGGATCCCATCAGCTCAAAAGAGTACATCAGCTGGAATTTTCAATGTTGGCTTCGCAGTTGTTTCCTAGTACAACAGGAATAAACGATCTGTGGTGCTCAACTCAGCATAAGTAGAATACATTGCTTCAAGTCAAGAAACATGTGAGGCGATATAGATGAGAAAGATACTTGTGGCATTGTTTGGTCAAATGATGGATCCAACTGTGATATACTGTGATAATAAGAGTTCCATCAAGCTCTCTGAGAATCTTTTATTTCACAATCAATCCAAGCATATATATATCTAGTATCACCATTTACGAGATTATGTGTAGAGGCAAATAATTTTTCTACAAAAAATTTTGACAGAGGGATAATATGTTGACATTTTTACAAAGGCCTTATCAAGAGGGAAGTTCGACTTCCATAGGCGTAGGATAGTGGTGGTTGAGAATCCCTTTGTTTTTTAGAGGGAGGATTGAAAAATGCAACAATAAATTCTCAATTTCATTTTTCTTTGACCAAATTGAGAAAATTTAAATTTCCACATCAAAAAACAACTTGGATGTAGTTAAACAAGGTGACACGGATTTTTTCACTCAATTATCTAACTAAATTTGAGTTGGAGGATTTAGAGTTCAGGTAAGCATGTGTGATTGCTAATTTGTAGCAATCAAGATCAGTCATTTCAAGTTTTTTTAAGTTCAACTAGTTCTAACTATTGCATGAACTAGTGGAAGGTCAGTTATGTAGTGGGACTTCATTAAAACCCAGTGATTACCCATTCAACTGATCAATCAACCCAAAATAGCTAGTGCGTGCAGAGAGTTTGATTTCCTCAGTCGTGGTGGAGATTCCAAGGTAGTGTAACATCAGTTGTAGACTATTCTTGAGTGCACATGTATTTCATGCAGTCAGATGATTAACCTTGGGAATTGAACAATCCATTTTGGAGAAATTACTAGATCACATGGGCCTAATTTCTCAAGGAATTGTGCAAGGAAAGAGGGGCTCAATCATAGGTAGAAATTTACTAAGTATGGGTCAGAGCATCTTTGTGAGCAAAGAGATAAGTCATTCACTTTTCAGTTGTGCTCAACTAAGATAAGCAATTTTAAAACATATTTATTCATGATATTAATGCAAACAAACATTGGGTTTTTTAGCATGTTTCTTTCCCCGAGAAAAATACTATGTGCATGTATGTTATTTCTCATTGCATGTTCGTGATTTATTTTCTAAATTGTTAATTGAATTTCGCAGAGAAGTAGAGTAGGTTTGCATCTTGTGATTTTGATTAAAAATTCATGAGGAGTTGCAAATATACATCAAAATTTCTACAAGTATCTCATTCCTTAAAAAGAGGAAGGGGTAGGAAGTAGAAAACCCCTCAATTAACCTCTTATTATTTTTATTTTTATTTAGGAGGATAATTAATGCATCATCGTAATCATGATATTTCCTTTTTTTATTTCTATAATAGCTCCTCCAAATCTTTACTCTTTCTTCTAAATCCTTTTGTTTCTATTAAGGCAATGATAAGCTCTCCCTTAAAATTTACCTCCTAGTCAACATCTTATTCCTCTAAATATGATTTCTATTACCCAATGTATTGAGCTTCCATAGTCATGAGAAGGAAATCCTTTTATCATTATTAGATGCATATCTGTTAATTTCTTCTGATGAGCAACATAATTCCTTTTTATGCTGATAATATTTTCTCTTATATTCATGTTTTTCTTTGTCGTTATTATTTATAGAAATTAGATGCAGACATCTAACATCAAGATGAACTATTTTTCTACAATTACGATACAATAGTAGATTACATTTTCCTCTGCTAGTTCCTATTGACACACATTGCACTTTTTTTGCATCTAATACACCTTCAACATCTTCCTTCGAATCTGAGTCTTTATTTTCATGATCAATAACCTGATCAATCATGACTAAAATTTCTTCTTCATCATCACTATCTTCCAATTTTTCATATGGACATTCATAAGCATAATGCCTCATTCTACCACAATTAAAACATTTGGATAATAACCTATATTTGAATTTGAAAGATATTCACCTCGTCTTTCTTACGTATTTAGCTTCTTATTCATATAATTTATAGTGATATCAATCATAGGATTTGAAATTTTCTACTTTCTTTGAATCTTTGAGAGATTTTTCGTCAAAGCTGAGTTTTTTTTTCTTATTTCATTTTTAGTATCCATCTTCAAATTATTATTTTTTATCTAACTTCTCTATTCTTAGTTCATATGTAGTATCCATATTTAAATTCTTCCTATATTTCATTTATTCAATGTAACCTCCTTCACAAGTGTTTTGTAACTCATCCCACATTTCTTTTGTTGTTTCACAATGAGCCACCTTATTGAACTCTAATTTTGATAGGCCATTAAATATGGAACTCATGATTATTTCATTATGCTTATCATATTTCCTCCCATCTATTACATATTTCCAAGCCTCAACACCAATATACATCATACATTCCCTCATCCTTTTCTTTGATAATCCATAAATTGATCCATAAAACATATGAGCTTTAATCGAAACTTCATGAATAGCCATGGTCCCTTTGAAATATTCCTTCTAGTGGTTAGACAAATTCTAAAGGAGCTTTATCTAATACCAAATATTGGATTCACAATTATACTAAGAGAGGAGTATGAAGTAGTATAATGAAAATGTTTACTTATTTAAAGATTAGAACATCATAAAACATCAATCTCATAAAATGAACAAGTAACACAAGATATGTATGGAAACCCTTAAGGGAGAAAACCACAAAACCTATTTATCTGAAAGATGTTATAGGCACCAACCTACTATTATATCAATTTTTAGGCACCAACATAAAGGAGACATCAATCCCCTTTGCTAATTTAAAGACACCAACCCATTGGAGACACAAATCCCCACTATTTAAATATTTGCAGGAACCAACTTATAGGAGAAACCAATCCCCTAGGAACCACCTGACTTCACCGAACCTTCTTCCTTCTTCACAATATATGTTATTTTATTCTACTTTCACCAAGTCTAATTCTTTAGTCTTACTTCATTAGGTCTATTATTTACTTCTACCTTCACTGGGTCTACCTACTACTTCTTTCATCAAGTCCAATTCTCCCAAAACTTGTTTCTTTTAGCTTCTTCCCAAGAACGAACTTGCACAACATGCTACACATCCAATTTTCTGAATTTGGTTCTAATATTTCTAACACATGTTACTAAATATCTCTTCTTTGTAACATCCATATTTCACATTCTAAAGCATCTTAGAAAGAAAATTTTAACAAAACTTCCAAACTCAAAGATTTGAAGAATGTTTTAGGAGGATTCAAGAACCCTAACATCCTTAGATCATTTCTCAAAAATTATAGTGAAGAAAGGTATAAAAGCTACACTAATGGTACCTTAAGATCTCTTCTTTGTCTCCTCCATATTTCAACATCTCAAATATAGTAGAAATAAATTTATGGAAAAAATACCAAGTTGCCTTGTTTAAAATAGATTTTATGAGCATTCAAGAAGCCTAACTTCCTCAAAATATTTCAAACTATAGAGAAACAAGGCTTGAAATTTCTGCCATAGGTAGCTTGAGACCTCTCCTCCATCTTTACCATATTTCATATTCTAAAGTATCATTACAAATAAGTTATAGTGAAAATACCAAGATCGTCTATATGAAGTAAATTTTATGATAATTTTGGAGGCCTAGCTAACTTAGTCCATATATATGAAATTATAGTGAACTGATACCTTAAATTTTAATCAGATGTCCTTGAATTTATTCAATTTATATCCTTCAAATTTCACGTTTTGAAATATCCTAGAACAAAAGTTATTGCCAAAATATGAAGCTTAGATGTTTAATGAGGATTCATAAAACCTGAATTCCTTAGACCATATATCTAAAATTATAATGAACCAAGGTTTGAAATTTTAAACATAGGTACATGAAGATATTCTATCCGTTTCCTTCAAGTTTCACTATTTGAAGCAATACATAAGAAGAATTGTGACAAAAATTCCAATATGAGTCATTCACCTAATAAATCACATTTTTGTTTCACCTTTAGACTCCAAGAATCACCCAAAAATGATTCCTCAACTCCTTTTTTGACTTCATAACTCTTATTTCTTGGATGATGTACCAAATGAGCTCAATTTTTGCTTTATTTATAGTGTTTGTGTTTTCACTTATGGGGCTTCTTGTAAAATTGATTGGGTCAACCTACTGGTGCTTTAGATGTTCCATCCTAAAGAATATTTCATATCTCCTTATTCCTATGAAGTTAGAGGGGGCGCCATAAGTTATTGGAAAGCTCTTAGAATAAAATTTCCAACCATATATCTTATGCTTCAATTTGAGCTATGAAATTGGAGTGAAAATTCCTTTAAAGATAGGGTACCCAAATTTGGCATCAAAAGTCCAAATATAATATTTCCAATGATATTGATTTTGGAATCTTTATCTTGGACATTTGTAGTCTCCCCATGTCTTTCACATCAATGACAACAATACTTCTAGCAATGCTTATGTTCAAGGGAAGACTTAGCTTTGTCATTCACTTCCTATTTTTTATTGACCATCCATGTTGGCCTTCTTGGTTGTCAAGTTCTCTCAAAATCATCAATAGGTCTATTATTTACTCATGCTTATGTGGAAGGTTTTCATTGAATTCTGGCTAGCACTTCATTTCTCATCGATTATGACATTGCTCTCAAATAGAGTAGCACTCTAGGCCTATTTTCATCATTGGTAGGTTATATTGTAACTTAGATTACATTTTTATAATTGATGGAAGTCCTTCCCTCTCTTAGTGACTTTCATTATCAATCATTTAGTAATACATCAATTTCTCTTCATTAATATATTCTACGAATTTTCATTGACTTCAACACATATATTTCCACTTTATCGAATGTCCCAACTAACTTGATGCTCATTATTATTAATAATGTATTTTCTTACACTTGTTAATAACATACAACAATACCCAGATAAACAAATTGTATGTCTCATGTTTGATATTATATCATCTATTGAAATGGCTCACATGGCCACACTCATACCTTTAACTAATCTGGATTGAAAACCTTATATAGTGAGTGACATCCTTTCTTAATGTTGTTGTTTAATTTGAGCAAAATTATACCATCCATATCTAACATCTTTATATACCATCAGTAATATCCATTCTTAATGTTGTTATTTAATTTGTGCCAAAAAATACCATTAACATCTAACATTTAATTAAATTTATGCAAAATAATACCATTGATATCTAATATCAATATTTTCATGAAGATTATTTTTTGCATTACATTGTTTTTTTCATCCTCATGATATGCGTATTGAGAAATAAGTACATTATATATTTGTTTATAACTAATATTCTATTTTTTCACATAGATATATCATATATCTATTTTGTAACCATGATTACTATTTTTATATATACTTTATGGATTTACAATACATGAATATACCCAATTGAGTACAAGGAATCATCTCTACTTTATTTTTATTTATAATAAAAATGAATAGTAAATGTATTTACTAAAAAAATCGAAATTGCTACTAAGAGATTCAAATGCAGTGAATAATATTCATCTTTCCTACATCCGAGGAAAAATAGAAGCACTAAGATCAAGAAACATCTCACTAAGAGCAGGAGTTTATACTTTTACATACCAGAAACTGATTATTGTTCTAACTGGCATGATTACTACATCTGTCAATCCTAGTCCTTTCTGGGGAAGGGTAGAGCATGCGCTCATGAATTGCACAGACCTGAAACTGGCAGCGTTCCCTCCAACTTCATGCATCTGAAGCATGGCAGTGTTCATTCGCACTTCATGTACATGTACTAGACGAGAATCTCTACGTGTAAGCTGCTCATAAAGGGGTTATCAATATATATATAATGTTATATGTATAACGCTATATGGTTATTAATGGTTGGGCAGTATATATCACTGGTTGGATAAAATGGTTTTTATTACTTTACCCAGTATATATTATATATTATTTGTTGGATTTTGTACTTAAATCCAACAGATGGCATAAACTGCCCCTCTGACATTGTATATATTGATTGCCTTAATAAAAAATGATTTTATTACTTTGCCCTTGAAATATCTGAGTACTAGATACTGCTGCAAAGACAAAAGGACAAATACAGTAAGTAAGAATCAGTAAGAAAGATAGATTTGGCAATACTGATTCATTGTGTGAGTTGTCTAAGTAAAATCTTCATTATTTATTCATTATACAAACTCGAGTGTGAGTTGTCAAGTAAAATCTCCATACTCATGATTAAAGTTTCATATGTTCAATGTTCATTCATGAAACCTTGACGTATCTTTGGCGAAACCATAAACAACTAAACCATGAGATGACATCTCACATGTATAATGGATAGGGGTTGTCGATAAGGACTAGTCCGGGCATGCAAATAGCACATACAGTCAGCGTGGGATCCGGGGGCATTATATACGGTGCCCTCGTGCACTCATGTTCAATGGTTGCAGGCTCCAGCCCGCAGTGGATTTCAAATGGGAGAGAAAATGGTTAGAGGCATCATTGCACAGTGGATGTAAGATCACGGCGAAAAATCATAACAAAATTATGACACCATAAAAGTTTCATAGTATTACTTACACCTTAAAATTGGTAAGATAATTAGTATCTCACTTGAATTTCTATGGTTTTGCTGTTATATATATATATTCAATTCTCTGTAATATATTGCTAAGTAAAATGGAAGCCGCTCCTAGGAAACAATTTAAAAAAAAGGTCAGATGACCCAAAATTGTCTTTAATTACTTATTATTTTAAGGTAAGAAGCCTTGGATGCTGAAAAGTAGCCAATGGTTTAACAAATGCAATATTTATTTGTGAAAATGTATTCACAAATATAAAAGAGATAAAAGTTTTTAATATAAACCAATAAATGTAATATGAATAACTAAAGAAAAAGAAAAAATATTATATATTATATTGAAAAGCATACATATTTCTATAAATTCTTATTGTTAAGTTTAGAACTACCACTCACCATCACCAAGTCCATGTGGGAAAAAAAAAATTGAGAAAAAAAAAATGTGCATGTGTTGGAAAAGACTAAATTTTTTTTTGGAAGAAATAATGCACTACTGAAAAGTGAAAACCTAAAAACATGTCATTTTAAAGTGCCAGACATTCAATAAGAATGGACATTCAATAACAATGGAGATAGTATATCCTCGCAGTTAACTCTCGGAATAATTTATTCAGACAGCTAACGTGGCTCAAATTGGCAGATGGTACTCTTTCCAACGGTAATTTTAACCTAGACGTTAAAATTACTTCTTCTATTTCCAACGGT
Organism: Pinus albicaulis; assembly: GCA_034641835.2. Taxonomy (NCBI): domain Eukaryota; kingdom Viridiplantae; phylum Streptophyta; class Pinopsida; order Pinales; family Pinaceae; genus Pinus; species Pinus albicaulis. Next base: position 141,898,210 of record CM076569.1, on the reverse strand, counting down.
ACTCTGCTCGAAGTTGTGAACAATCTCTAAATCTCATAATGGGTTCTGTCGAATGCCGTAGGTTTAACAGCTCGGAACAGTTCTTGATTTACTATCAGGCTGCCATGGTCGTATAAAATAGCAGATGGTGTCACTAAGATTTCCGGTCGTGATTTCCTACTGAGATTTCCGGTCGTGCATTTATATCATTCAACATCAATATAATCTGAGTGTAGCATGTCGATTTTGTTTCGGTAAAAAGATGTGCAAACATTTCATTTTATCCCATCACCCCTGATCGTTATCGTAATGGTAGGAGCATAACTTTAAGTATTATTGGTGCTGCAATTTTAGAAAAGCATGCAGTTATCTTCCTTTCATATTTCTCGAGATTCATAGTTTTCATGTGGCGTTCTAGGGTCCCGCCGTAAATAAAATTGAAGAAACTCACCACAAATTTGGTGCTAGAACTTTGGTGCTATTGCAGTTTTCGGTAGCCAACAGCGATCTCACCCTTCACGGCCTCTGGCATACCCGTTGGTGCTTTTCCTTTTCATAACGATAACATAGCCGTTGATTATTCCTTGCGTTCTGCATTTAACAGCAAAGGTTGTCGATTCCAAACCTGGAATATAACTGTAAGGGTTGTAAGTACAACTAACGCTGTAATTTGATGGGGTAATGTTGTGTTGGAATACATGGTTTCAGATAGAGATAGAGATGGTTTGGGTTTATAATTCATTTGGAATATGGATTTTAAAATTTTAATTTAATTATTAAACATATATCATTTTTTTGTATAATATTTTATAGTTCCATATCTCAATACTTGGAAAAAATATGGTATAATATTTTATAGTTCCAAATCTCAATACTTGGAAAAAATATGGAAAGTTAATTCTAATAAAATAAAAAAAAAATTGTTGGCTTCTTGCTCATAGAAAAATACCAACCGTTGAGAATTTATGAAAGAGAGGCATTCATGGCCCTTCTTGATGTCAGATTTGCTTGTATTAAGAAGAAGAAATTTCCCATATCTTTCTCGCTCGACCATGATTATAATAAAGTTGTTTGGATGGAAGCAATTTCCCCACTCTAAAGAAGAGTGAAATGGCCCTCTGATTTTCAAGAATTTTTTTTTCTGGACAAAAAAAAATTATGGCGTAAGATTTTCGAGGAAATCTCTTTTCAAAAAATAGTAGGAAGCTCTCTAAAAAAATTATATATTGGAAATAATGGTTAGTAATCTTGAATAATACAGTATTTAATAACATGAAACTTCTCTCTGCAACACAATAATGAAATAAATCTTATTGTGTGTTGAGTTTGGAGCTCAAAAGTTAGACGAAAACTCTTCTGAAAAAAACATTAGATCAAATGGAATGAGATTGGCTCAAAATGTTTATAGTTTTAGACCATTTTTCCAAAAAAACATGATGGAACAAGCCTCAAATAGAAGAAAGTTGGACGCTAAGAGAAACAAAGCTATATTCAAGAGCATGGAAGGGCTCGTGACAAGGTTGGATTTTCTATTTTGGTAAGGTATCCAAAAGAAACTCATACTTGGTATGAGGTGTAGGGGTACTGTATAGCTTTAAGGAGGAAAAAATGTTTTGGGGGTCATACTATTTTAGTTATATATATATAGTTTCTACTAGGTACTTTTGTTAGCCAATTAACATTAGGTGGACACACTCACAATCATGGGAGCTTATCTCTCGATCCAACAATACTGGGTCAAAGGATCCCTCCCAAATGAGAAATCTATGGAAAAATTCTTTAATCTATGGATTAGTACTATAATCCTCTAATGGTGGATAAATTCTAGCACTCTAATAAATGCTAATTTCTTAGAATTAGATGAACCTCCCCATGACAACAACTTCATAGTTATGAAATATTTCATAGTTAATTAGTATGTTAGGATTTGTAATTTTTTCTTTTGTTGAGGCAATTTTGTAAGGTATTCACTTACAAAACCCCTCTTTTTGTTGCTAACATATATTCTCCACAAAAAAATCATGTTCTCCTATTAAAAAGGAGAAAACAATTTCAAACTTTTGATGAATTAACTCTGTAATACCTAATGCAAAATAACATCAAAAAATTGATTAATTAAACATTAGTTTTTTTTCAATATTTTTTTTTGTCATTTTTTACTAATAAAATTATATAAAAACATTTTTTAATATAAAAAATATAATATTAAAAAAAAATTGACCTTTTTAACATCTAGAAAATCCCTTCATTATTCCTTCTTATTATAATTAAACTCAATTAACACACAATACCATTCAATATTATAAATTATAAAAACTTGTAAGTTCCATAAAATACTTTTATATATCACCATATTATACATTAGCATTATAATATAATTAATATTGTTTTTAATTAATTAATTTAATATTTAAATAAATATTTATTTTAATAATAATAATAATTAATAATTATCTTTGTTAGTTTGTTCAAGTAAAATAATTGAAAATAGATAGAAGTTTTAATTTGATAAATAAATAAATAAGTTTCTAACCACTTAGGATTTTTTACTTTCTTGTTATAAAAAAAAGGTGCGTTGTAAAAAGTATGGCTGTATTTAAAATAAGATATGTCTAAAATAGATTATGAAAAAGTTTTAACTCAAAAGAAAGTGGTGAATTTTAGAATAAATATAAAATAGAGTAACAATAAAAATGCTAGAAAAAATAACTTCATGTGATTCTTAATGATGGATAATTTCATTTTTTTTATCCTATTTAAAATAGAAGAAATTGTTGATTGTTGATTATTTTTATTTTTTTTTATTATTTAAAAAAAAATGTTTTTTTTTTAAATTTATTATTTATTGTTTCAAAATAACATATTATAACATATCATTTATTATTGATAAGCACAGTACAATAAACAATATTTATTACATTTTTAGCATTATATTTGACGATTTATTATGGATTTTTATTGTTTTCATTTTTTGATATAATTTATTTGAGATAATTCTATTGCTGAAGGTTCTGTCATATTTTTCATTTCATTTTCTCTATCTGATTAATATAACTCTTGGGTACCTATTTTCCCAATCATTATAGAAAAAACAATTATGGCTAAGTCTCTATAATGCACCCCCTTACCACCCATAGACCACACTAGGGATGAAAGGAGGTATGTTACCATGCTAATCCAACCTCCAAGGTATATTTATAGAGATAGGGTCTAAAATTTTCACTCTTCTAGATAAAAAATTCTATAGTTATAGATATTGTAGTTATAATGATATAAAAGTTGTCCCAATGTGACTTCTATATCAAAATATATGACCATGTAAATATTGGCCTAGTAAAATTTGTCTCGTCATCCTAACCTACTACGTGACATCCATCTTGCCCCCACGTGGTGCCACGTGGCTCTCTAATCCATTTCCATATCACTACCTCTAAGGGGGACCATGATGTCATATTCCCCCTTGCATTGTTATGTTCGTGGCCATGCCACATCACCATACCCAACTCTTCCTTTTACTTGACATGCATTATTTCATATGTGTGTGCGTGTGTGTGTAAATATTATAAAAATTAGGTCCCTTCAATAATTGTAATACCACCACACAGCTAGTTGTGCCACCACGTCACTGTGTAATAGCAACACTACGACCCTTCAGACCTCAGCAGGGTGACATAAGTTAATGTTGCCTAGTTCATGAGGCCTCCCTGAGAGTGTGATGTGTCACACATTTTGGGCCTAGTGGGCTTTTGAAAAATTAAAGAATGGGTGCCATGTATGTAATATCCCAAAATGGGAACAACTACACTATTGGGAATATTTTGAGTTATTACCAATGTGGAGCTTCAGAAAATCATGAGCATGAAAATGTAAATCAGCTCATTAGATGTAAAATAACATCACACCAACAAATGAAATAAAATCAACAAGAATATGGCAGATATTCGCCTTCTCGAGTGGGGAAATGCAGCAATATAGGGCATAAAACAGCTATCTTCAACAAATTGCGCAATAACAGTGGATACTAGGACTTGGATCCTTTATTTTAGACAATATACAACCCACTTGCAAAATTAGAGGTGAAACAAATGAAACTAGCTACATTAAACAGATCTCCGTGGCTTAATACAACTTAAAAACACCCCGATCACATGACTTCTCTACAACAGAATTTATGAATACTGTGAGAGTGTAATTCCCATGAGGGTTTCTGAATAAAATTATTAGAGAAGACTAATATAAATATTATATTAATCAAATATCAGAGAAATGGAGGTTTAACCTCTTTTACACAAGGAAAAAGACACCCGGCAAGGGTTTCCGACAATATACTTGTACAAAAAGTAGTAGTGCATAAAATAAGGCAATTTATTGCAAATCTGTATTGATCATGACTGAATAAAACATATAATATATGAATAATACAGAAAAGGGCCAAAGGCCTCTCTTAATAGATCTCCCGGAGGGAAATAGACACCTCCTCCTCAAGGCTAGCACAAAATCTGAGTGAGCAACCCTGCTGTTGTTGCACCTGCATGAATGACGTAGTATCTAAAGGGAACTGCGTTGTAGATGAATATGGATGAATGATGAATTGAAGCTCAAATCCTTCTCTCTTGATCCCTTAAGCAAGTTTATCCAAAGAGAGGACGGAATTCCCGAATGAGAATCCTTTGCACTAAGCAGTGCTGCAACCATAGCTATATAGCTGAAGCATGCAAGTAGTCACAAGACCAAAGATAGCTGAATACTAAATGATATCTTTGATGCTATGCCCTCATTTTTATCTTTGGTGAGCCTCCTCACCTCAGACCCCACACATTGTTGAGGTGACTTCCTAGTGAAGATTCCTCCTTCAAAACTGTGCTGCCCTAGTTGGCTTCCCTCCTCTTTGTAGCAGCATTGTTGACTTGGTCAATTGGGACTAATCCACTTACAATGCCTCTTTTCACACTAAGGGATATTAAATCTGGTTCTCATATGTGTGTCTAGGCTGATCCTTGTTCACACTGAGCTAGTTTAATTGGGTGATTTCTTCCTCCTCAAAAATGCATGTTGACTTAGTCGAACTTGACTATGTCCCCATCTATTTTTCCCTTGTTCACACTTGGAAGCGTAAAAACAGCTCCTTAAGTGATTTCCCTCCTTACTAAGGTGGCATTTATTCATATCTCTATTGTTAATGGGCCTCCTTTCCCATTTATTCCTCTCCTAAGTGAAAGCATCAAAATCTAATATTCCAATTTTCTTGTGTGCAAATTTTAAAATATTACAGTCCTCCCCTCCCAAATATTGCTTGTCCTCAAGCAACTGTAAGGATAGGACTGAAGAGCATCCTCCTCTCCCCTGTAGCAACCTCATAAGATGAAATCCTACAAGGATCAAGGTGCTACATCATCAATATATCTCCAAGTTGCCCCTCCCAAGTGTGTAAGCTATCTAAATAGTTGACATTATGTGACAGTAGAACATCCCTGGAGAAAATAATGGGTTGTTTGAATGTCATATTGAGGCATGAGGGCTGATATAGATTGGGATTCATCATCCCAATTTGAATATATCCTCCCCAAGCTATCAACCAAACAAAATGAGTCACTCTCCAGGATGGAAACTCATGAAGGATCTCTTCCACATTGAGCTCATGCAGAATAGGTGGCCTAAAAATCTAAACATGGTAGACAACATAGCCTACCCCACATTGTCTTCCTCTCCACTTAAGATGAGTGTAGAAAATTTTCCGATCTTGGGCTGCAATATTGTTGCCGTCAAATGACAAGAAGGAAGATAGAACTCTAGAGGCCCCTCTCCCAGCGCCGTGAATCAAGCTGGCCCAAACTATCTCATACATGATGGATAAGAAATCACCCATCTTCGGGCATCCCATCCATCTAATGGCCCTCCTCATAAGGAAACCAATACTTTGTTGTAGAGGCCATGTCTCTTCCCATGCTCCCCTTAGAACACATAATGTAGAAAGTGTGGGGATCCTCCTCCCTAAAGAACACATCCACTCCATGTGTTCCTCCTCCAACCATGCTCCTCATATAGGCAAGAATAATATCAGCAAATAGTATCATGATCAACATCACAATGAGATAAATACTGAAGGTTTTATGTGGTGCTGGAGGGTACCAACATTCTCCCAAGTGTTCACAGCGTAGTCTTCCCCATTGTAGCTTCAGAAAATAGCATGGAAAGTTGTTTCTCGACAGATGCCTAGTTGTGTAAGTCACCACATCTACTAGCAAATAGTGGATGGCTGAATGTATCAACTGAGCATACAAGGAGTAACCAAACACTTGCCCTAGATAATATAGTAGATGGTTGTCTCCATCATAATAGCTGGCCAAAAATGTTCCATGGAGTCTAAAGATAAACTTTCCCCTTTGTAGAGCAATGCACTGTAAGGAAATGGTAAGAGTATACAAAATTGTGTTGAAAAATCAATTAATTCCAAAACATAAATATTACCATTTAATGAAAGCAGGATGGTTACTAAATGCACAGATGGATCCTCCATAGTGGTATGACATATCCATATGAAGAGGAATGAACCACATGCTGCATGAAAATCCTCCTTCCCATGCTTGGAAATCCAAGTCAAGCAGAACATACCACCATAACCAATGAGTCCATCCACCATTCTACCAATCTCACCTCCTCTATGCCCACCAAGTACATCGAATATGAAGTGATTTTGGGAACACTCCATCAAAAAGCTCATGCTCCAAAGTGATAGTGCTATTGTCCTATGCAAATAGGCTCCTGCCAACTCATAAATCCATCCTCTAACATGTTCAATGTTAAAGACTCCTCTCATAATGTTTCCATCTCCTCCCATTGCAAAATCATGCAAAATGTGAGAGCGACTCTGTCCTTGCTCTCTTTTAATCCTCCAAAGCAACAATTGTCTTTTTTGCCCCATCATACAACTCATGTGGTGAAACATAATGATTACATCGTCATAATGCATCCACCCTCCTTGCTGCCCCGTGATGTAAGTACCCTGCCAAGTTATTTCCTCTCACAAACCCTTGGAAAAAGGATATGTCTCGTGATGGCCAAACTCTCTCAAGAGTAGCCAATGCAATTTTGCCTCTTGTTGCCCAGTATCATAGATTTTCAAATAGCTCTCCAGCTTCTTGCTTTCTATCCACATCCACTTATCCACAAATGGATGCCTCCTACCATTCTTCACCTTGTTACTCCTCCCAAGAAGATTACCATACTCCCATATCAGATTTTTCTCCTTGCATTCCATGAGATGCTGAAATGCAACTCCTTGGAGACCTCATAGAGAAGATCTCTCACCGATGATCATCTTGAACCCATAAGGATCCAAGGGGGCCGAAGGCAAAGCCTCCTTGCTTCTACCTCTTGACAGCGCTGTAACCCTCCTCTAGGGTGTTTTCGCTATCTCATGTCTCAACTCCTGGATGAACATTTGACTCTGCATGAATTTATTTGGAGAAAATTTCACTCCATCCTCCAAGCATTAAAACTCCAACCTCAAGGGTTGTGTGAAACTCAACAGGGGTCCATGAGAATTATGGTTCATTTGTTTCTTGAACCATTAAAGTTTTCACAGTGAAGTGCTATCCTGTTTCTCTACATCAGCAATAATGTTTGATCCTGGGCCATATGAAGACATATTTCCACAATTTTTAAAAAGATTTGTTGTAATAAGTAAAAGTGGAAATCTCCCCATACCTTGGTGAGGTGTGGGAACCTCTTGTAGTGCTACAAGTGCTCCTCCCTCCAATGTGATGGCTTCTCTAACTGTTGGTGTAGAAGGATTCTCTCCCAAGGTTGTGACAACATTGGTACATGTCTCCTCCCATGGTGGTGTGGACCCTTTACCTTCTGATCTTTCTCCATCAAAGGTTCTAATCAGCCCTTGAGTGAACTGAGAGAAATAAGTCACTCTTTTATGGCTTAAGTGACTAAACCACCAAGCATTGGCTTCATCCTATAGGTGCAGCACTGCAACTTCTACTGCCTCCCTCCCTACCATAGGATGTAGTAGTAAAAATGCCTCAAGCTTCCTTGCCCAAGCTCTTGCTATAGTTGAACCATCAAATGTAGAAAATAGGAATATATTGCCTTTGATTTCTCCTTGGATGCAGGGTATTATTTCTTCTCTTAGTTGAATAAACTAATGAAAATCTAGGGTCTCTTTGAAAGCCCTAGGTTGCCACTTGTATTCTGCCAAATACCCACTCAGGATCTCATGCTCTAAGTGGTCTCCTTGCTCTCCAGTTCCTCTATGAGAAAAATAAGTGCATGCATCTTCTTCTTCTTCCTAAAACCTTCTAGAGGTCTCACTGTAGCTCTCTCCTCCTTGAAACCCTCTTGGAGTTTCAATGAATTTCTCTTCTTTCTCCTTAGATCTGAAAATGGATGAGATTAATCTCATCATCTCCATACTTTTGTTCTCCTCTCCTTCTTATCTTCTGATTGGATTTAAAATCCACAGGCTGAGCCAAGATGGCAGCTCTGATACCACTTTAATATCCCAAAATGGGAACAACTACACTATTGGGAATATTTTGAGTTATTACCAATGTGGCGCTTTATAAAATCATGAGCATGAAAATGTATAGCATCTCATTAGATGTAAAATAACATCACACCAGAAGAATAATGAACCTCATCAAGAATATGGCCTATATTCTCCTTCCCGTGTGGGGAAATGCAGCAATATAGGGCATAAAAAAGTTGTCTTCAGAAAATTTCACAATAACAGTGGATAATGGGACTTTGATCCATTATTTTATACAATATACAACCCACTTGCAGAATTAGAGGTGAAAAAAATGAAACTAGCTACATTAAACAAATCTCCCTGGCTCAATACAACTTAAAAACACCCCGATCCCATGACTTCTCTACAACGGAATTTCTGAATACTGTGAGAGCATAATTCCCATGAGGGTTTCTGCAGAAAATTATTATAGAATACTTATATATAGCTTATATTAATCAAATAGAATATAAATGTAGGTTTAACCTCTTTTACACAACGAAAAATACACCCAGCAAGGGTTTCTGGCAATATACATGTACAAAAAGTAGTACTATAGAAAATAACATATTTAATGAAAATATGTATTAATAATGACTGAATAAAACATATAATATCTGAATAATACAGAAAAGGGCCAAAGGCCTCTCTTAATAGATCTCCCGAAGGGAAATAGACACCTCCTCCTCATGGCTAGCACAAAATCTGAGTGAGTGACCCTGCTGCTACTGCGCCTGCATAAATGATGCAGTTTATAAAGGGAAATTTGATGCATATGAATATGGATGAATGGCCCTAAGCCAAATGATGAGTTGAAGCTCAAATCCTTCCCTCTTGATTCCTTAAGCAAGCTAATCCAAAGAGAGGATGGAATTCCCACACGGGAATCCTTTGCACTAAGAAGTGCTGCAACCATAGCTAAACATTTGAAGCATGAAAGTATTCAAAAGACCAAATATAGTTGAATATTGAATGATCTATTTTATTCTATGCCCTCCTTTTTATATTTGGTGAGCCTCCTCACCCCGGACCCCACACATTGTTGAGGTGACTTCCTAGTGAAGATTCCTCCTTCAAAACTACACTGCCCTGGTTGGCTTCCCTCCTCTTTGTAGTAGCACTATTGACTTGGTAAAATGGGACTAATCCACCTGCAATGCCTCTTTCACACTAAGGGATCTTCAATCCAGTTCTCATATGTGTGTCTAGGTTGATCCTTGTTCACATTCAGCTAGTTTACTTGGGTGATTTGTTCCTCCTCAAGAATGCATGTTGACTTAGGAAAAATTGACTATGTCCCCATCTATTTTGCCCTTGTTCACACTTGGAAGTGTAAAACCATCTCCTAAAGTGATCTCCCTCATTACTAAGGTGGCATTTCTTCATATCTTTATTTTTCACGGGCCTCATTTCCCATTTATTCCTCTCCTAAGTGAAAGCATCAAAATCTAATATTCCAATTTGCTTGTGTGAAAATTTTGGAATATTACAATGTATTACGCCACTTGGCACCACACCAACCTCCTTGCCCCATCTCACCACGTTGGCCATGGGCCTCTTCCTAAGACTCGATTTCAATGCTTATAGTGTAAGTTTCATTCCACCATCTTCGAAGCCCAAGGATAATATGTAAACCCACATGCTTCACTGATTTTGACGGTCATGAGTAAAACACGGATCCCCCTCCCCTTGAATGCTTGGTTGAGGGGTTTTGATATTATATCTTTGTTGCTCATTCCACTATAATTCTCCACTATTGATCCATTTAGGGTCCACCATCATGGTTCCTCCTAACAGTTCTAAGGCCACCAATCAACATGTTAGGTCCCCATAATAATAATGTTGTCCCATTATTGTTGTTTTTAATGTAGTCAACATATTGTTATTGTTGTGCCCCATAGAATCCCACTATTGTTATTATTGTGCCCTTACATTATTATTGTTATGTATGCTTTGATTATATTATGACCCCTCAAACTCCTATATATAGGAAGGAGGTGTTGTCATTTGTATCATCCAAAAATTGTTCATTTTTGTGATGTAAAGGAGCTTCCCCGCTCGAAGACGATATTTATCAAGTCGTTGACCTATCTTTTCTTATATTTTGTGAGCTTATTGCATAACATTTGGTATAAGATGTTTGGATTCTAGGGTTTCACTGCTTCAAATGGGTTATCTTAGTATTTTCACTATAACGTTTTTTCTACAAGGATTCAAAAGCTGAAATTCTGACCACGTAGAGCTAAAATATTTGTCAAATTTACTGTAAAAAATTTAGATCTTGGTTCTCTATATTTTTTGAGATATGGTATGAAGAAAATAGTGTTTTCATATTTTAGAATTTTATGACCATTATCTTGTTGTATTATGGTTTATGGATCCATCGTAATCATAAAAAAAATATTGTACGAAGTTTCGAGCCAGCTACTATGGTTCACCATCAGGAAGTACAAGGATGTGATGATCAAAAACAATATCTGGTTAGAAACAATGGAGAATAAAAATTTTATAGTTGCGATGGATCTAGAAAACATACTATAACAAGAATTTAGAGTTTTTGGAAGCTCTAAAATTCAATCTCAGATAGGTGACCTAAAGAAAATTTTCATAACTTTCTCTGTAAGAATCAAAATTGAATTTCCTAAAAAGTGACTAAAAGTGCACAATTTTTTTTTTTTTTGTATCATTTAAATCTTTAAGGTTCAAACAGTGACATGTGGCACTATGTACAAGTTCGCTCTACCAAACTAGTCCATAATCATGTCATTGTGGGAGATTAGGCATAAATTTACCTTGAAGAATCCAATTTTGGTCTAACTTGTAGAGTTCGCAAGTAAACTTAGAGGGCTACCATAGGACCAAATTTTAGCTCTTCGAGAACTCAAATGATAGAGATACAGTAATTTCAATATCTAGCTCCAACAAAAAAGGAAAAAGGTTTATATATGTTTTTGAATTTCCATAACTTTGGTTTGAAGAATCAGTTTGAAGTGATTCAAAGAGCATAGGAAAAAAACATATATAATTATTTCATCATAATATGCATTGAGAAATAAAATTGACACACTGAGTAAACAACCAGAAATCTCTAATATTACCCTGAAGAAGAGGAAGAAATGCAACATGATATATTAAAGGTACAAGACCAAGTGCAAAAAATTCGACTCTCCCAAGGAGAAACCAAAAATGAATTGGGAGTGATGAATGTTAAGATGGATAGGTCAAAGAAGCATATAAAAGGATACATGGATGGTTTTAAAAGGGGTTATGGATGGTTTAACAGCACACATGGAAGATTTTAAGGAAGGCTTGACAAAGTTGTTGCAAGAAAAGCTTTCTCATGATGACAAGGTGAATCATGAAAATCATGAGGAAAACAAAAGGAATATAAATTATGACTTTAGAGACTCCAATGTTGGGTTTAAGACCCACCACATTCCAAAGATAGATTGAGGAACTTTGATGGCAAGGGTATGGTAACATGGATACTACATATGGAGCAATATTTTGATCTCTATGATGTGCAACACACACAAAGGTATGCATTGTGTTAAACACACACATGGTGGAGGAGAAGGTAAACACATACAAAGGAAAATATAAGCATTAGTTGCATTTCTATTACTGATAGATGTACATTTATATTACATTAATGTGACTCTTAGATTCCGCATTCTAAGGTCACTTGGACACCTTTATGACTGTTCGGCTTCCACACCTACCCATAGAGGATTAGGTGTCCAACATTACCCCCCTAATCCAAAGGGGTATGTGTGAGTCCAAGAAGAGAGTTTTAATAAAAATATGGAAAGTATGCATGAACAGACCCAAATATTTTGAAAACCATACCAAGTTGACGCTGGAACAGACCCAACGGGACCTTGTAGATCTAAAAGTCTTTTAGACCTCCCCCCATTATCGTCAGGGGTTCCAGGTCCTTCACCATTTAGGCATCAAAGACAGAACACTTCCACCATTATTGGTTCATCCCTTATTCAGGAAGCTTTAGTTGGAAACCCTAGTTGGTCTCCCAATGCAACACTGGTGAACACCCTCACAGGGTCACCATACACCACTCCTCCCACAACACCTAATGGGCAGAGGAGTGCTACCCATTCGGGAAGCCAGGTGAACACATAGTAGGGTATGTAAGAGAAAAACCCTATTCTTAACCAGAACATTGTGTTTTCACAAGTTGCAATGGCTACAAACTCGCAGACACCTTCCCTATCTTCATTAAATCTACCAGATTTAACCAAGTTGACAAATACCCCATTGCACACAACCCCACATGGCCTCCCATGCCCACGAAGCTCCCTTCGAACATTCCAAAATTTGAAGGGAAGCAAGCAGAAGACCCCAAAAATCATGTTATGAATTTCCACCTGTGGTGTTCGTCGAACAACATCGTTGATGATACTATTCGAATAAGAATATTTCAATGCACCCTAATGAGAATAGCTGTGAAATGGTATGTGGAACAGCCCTATGCTACACATGGAACCTTTAGCACCCTTGCTACTATGTTCCTGACCTATTTTCAGTTACACATCCACCATGATTCTTGAATGGAATTACTGACCCACTTTAGGCAAACACCTGTCATCCATAACCTTGACCATATCCATCAATGGTGGTGGCATTGCAGTTGTGCAAAGCCAAACTTGACGATCGAGTAGTGTTAGACCTGTTCCCGAAAACTATCACCGCAGATATTTTAAAGTATGTGGTATGTTAGCCACCCATATTTTTCTATCATATCAGTTGGTGGCTAAATGATTTTTGCAGCCTTCAAGAAACAAATTCAGTCCTGAAATTGTTGGTGCTTGAAGTCTTTTTGATGATGTCCTATCCTTGGTTAATATTCACTACTGTTTCCATTCAGAACTCAGAAATCCTGCTGATCTCTAAAAGCCAAAGTACTTCTGCAAGGGACCCTTTTCCCTTTTTCTTTTTTCCACCACTAACCCCATTTTCCATTTTCCTTTTTCCCATGAAAACCCCACAAAACCATATGTTTTCCCCTATCCCTTCATAAACTTCATTTCCTAAGGTTAAAAACCCACTTTTTAACCTTGTCGGAACCTTAAATCCTTTGGAAAATCATTGAAAAACCATGGAAAATACATATTTTTGTGTATTAAGGTTTAGCCCCCGCAGGCTAAGCCCCTACCGCCTTTTTCTCTACATGTGACCCGACGCCGTGACCGAAGCGTTTCCCCTGCGGGGGCTTTACACTATCCGTAGGGTCAAACCTTGGTGCCCCCGTAGTTGACTCCTCGGGATGGGTGAGGACTTAATCTAACGGCTGCCATTCACTATGGGGGGTTGCTCCAAAAGTCTCGTGTCCGTACACCTTGGCCCCCCGCAGTTCATCTCAGCCATCAATCTGCTCTGCAGATCCGACGGAGCGGAGCGCGACTTGCCCATGGCCCCCACTCCCCGCGCTGTTTTCCGAAATCCCACGGGTTTCATTCCACACCACTCTTCGCCGGATGGAGGTTTTCTCCCGTCGGCCAGCGATTCCATATGCTGGCCGACGCGTGTCCTCGGCACTGTTTCAAAAGCACCGCGCGACTGAAATATTTCACGCATTAAATTTCGTACCAGAGCTACCCAGCGGAATTCACCTTCGTTGTCCGATCTGACTACCCTCATCCGACAGTCGTCCATCGCCGAAGATGCCCGAATTTTAACCAAACTGCCCACACGTTAACCGAGCCATCGCGCGGCCAAAAATAAATCTCCGCCATCGATCTCTGCAGATCGACGGCTCATATTCAATTTCCCTTTTCCATTGCCAGGTCAACGAATTTTCCTCTAAACTTCCGTTACCCGATCCCGGCAGTCGATCATCGTGCGATCGACGGCTCAGATTCATCCTCTCCATTGATCGCCCCGTTCAATCTTGACCGTCGATCTCTGCAGATCGACGGTCCAGACTTAATCTCCTTCTGACCTATTCCACGATCACCCAGATTTGATCCTGGCCGTTGGATGATTCCATCTGACGGCCCACGCTCCTTCACACAGTCCCCGATGCAGATTGACCTATACGCAGGATTATATAACTTTTTTTCGTGTTTTTGCAAGTTTAAATGTATTTTCTGTCATTTCCAAAGAAGATTCGGCGACTGAGGGTGATGACCCTCCCTTGTTCGATTCCTCCGATGAAATCATCCACGGGGTTTAAAATCACGTTATATTGATGTTTCCACAGGCATTGATGCCTTACATACCCTGCGCAACCCTACACGACAGAAAAACCATGAAGATCAATGCAAAGAAAGAGTATCAGATGTTGAAGACCAAGAATGAACCAGAACAGTAGATTAGTGGACATATTTGTGGGGATTAAGGCTAAGACAGTTATCAAACGCCAAATCCCCAATCTAAAAACACAATTTGAAGGAAAACCCGAAGTCTTTCATCAAGAAACTTTCCACCGTCACCAAAAGAGACAGATTCATTCCTCCAAGCAACTAAAGCGCCACCTGTGCCTCAAAGTATTCAATCAAGAACTGAATTTATTGATCAAAGTCAGATATTTTACCTCAAAGCAGCCGAAGGGTTATTTCTCCAAGGGATTTAATGACATAAGGACGGCAGAGTAACCTTATCATCACACAAAACCGCAAATGTCAACAAAAGCTCCCACCGAGCTTGAATCATGAGTGTAAATCAATTAATGCAGTGAAACACCTGTATGGTTTCTTCATTGAGCCTCCAAGGGCCAAGAAAGACATTAACTCTGCATTAATTGTATTTGAGATCTTTATTCAGATCTTACCTCCTCATCCTTCTATAAATACTTCAATAGAAGATGAGTGAGGGGTTGGTTGTTAATGTAATTGATGAAGCATTGTAATTGGTCAACAAATTTTCCTCTGAACTTCCGTTACCCGATCTCGGCCGTCGATCATCGCGCGATCGACGGTTCAGATTCATCCTCTCCATTCATCGCCCCGTTCAATCTTGACCGTCGATCTCTGCAGATCGACGGTCCAGACTTAATCTCCTTCTGACCTATTCCACGATCACCCAGATTTGATCCTGGCCGTTGGATGATTCCATCCGACGGCCCACGCTCCTTCGCACATTCCCCGATGCAGATTGACCTATACGCAGGATTATATAACGTTTTTTCGTGTTTTTGAAAGTTTAAATGTATTTTCTGTCATTTCCAAAGAAGATTCAGCGACTGAGGGTGACGACCCTCCCTTGTTCAATTCCTCTGAGGAAATCATCCACAGGGTTTAAAATCACCTTATATTGATGTTTCCATAGGCATTGATGCCTTACATACCCTGCGCAGCCCTGCACGACGGAAAAACCATGAAGATCAATGCAAAGAAAGAGTATCAGATGTTGACGACCAAGAATGAACCAGAACAGCAGATTAGTGGACAGATTTGTGGGGATTAAGGCTAAGACAGTTATCAAACACCTAATCCCCGATCTAAAAACACAATTTGAAGGAAAACCCAAAGTGTTTCATAAAGAAACTCTCCACCGTCACCAAAAGAGACAGATTGATTCCTCCAAGCAACTAAAGTGCCACCTGTGCCTCAAAGTATTCAATCAAGAACTAAATTTATTGATCAAAGTCAGATATTTTACCTCAAAGTAGACGAAGGGTTATTTCTCCAAGGGATTTAATAACAGAAGGACGGCAGAGTAACCGTATCATCACACAAAACCAAAAATGTCAAAAAAAGCTCCCACCGATCTTGAATCATGAGTGTAAATCAATTAATGCAGTGAAACACCTGTATGGTTTCTTCATTGAGCCTCCAAGGGCCAAGAAACACATTAAATCTGCATTAATTGTATTTGAGATCTTTATTCAGATCTTACCTCTTCATCCTTCTATAAATACTGCAATAGAAGATGAGTGAGGGGTTGGTTGTTAATGTAATTGCTGAAGCATTGTAATTGTAATTGAGCGGAAGACTCTTGATTGTAGATAGGATTTCACTAGCTCTTGGAGCTCTTCTTGTAATAGATAAGTTAGGTTTTGAAAGAAATATGAATTGACACATTGGATTTGAAGATTGTAACTAGTTTGGAGCATCAATACAAGTTGATTTATGGGATCCTGGTCTATACTGACGGTGATGTTGTTCTTACTGTAACTTGTGTTTTATTTCTGTTTCCATTTTGTTTCATTTTCTGCTGTAAAGAACAGTTTAAACAGAGTTAGGACCTATTGTATACCAGTAACCTTCTCTGGCTGAGAAATATTTATTTAGATGTTTTCTTCTATCTGTGTTATTTGGAAATAATAAATTCAGTTTAAGCATAGTCATGTTGGCGTTCCCTCATCTTATTGCCTTGACTGAATGTTATTTTTAAATTTTACTTTCAATATATGTTGTGTGAAGATGAACTGAGGAAATTAAGGTTAGCCCTGAGTCCCTTTCTTATTTGCTCAACTATTTGATTGTTTCCCTTAGGATGTGTTAAAAGCTGACTAGTTTCAAAAGTACTTATCAGATCTTAGGCCATTCTGTGTTATATTTGTGATTTTCCTGAAAGAAACCAAGTAAAGAAGAGCTATGAGAGGATTTGTGGTGAGCCCGGCCCGTTAGTTTCTACTCCAAAGGTTGCCTTCAAGTTTCCCTTTGTTTTTCATAAGTTTTCTATTGGAAGTGTATCAAAGGCTGGCTAGTTTCAAAGTACTTACCAGATCCTAGTTTACTTCTATGTTTTTCTTAAGTGTATGTCAAAAGCTGACTAGTTTCAAAGTACTTATCAGATCTTAGGCTGCTCTTTGTTTCTGCATCTGTTTATTTCCCTTTCTTGATGTATCACTCCATTCCATAAATCAAAACCTTAAAGAGATCCTTAGGCATAGATGACTTGCCCCATAGACCACTCTTGAACCTGATTGTTTCAATTAAATCCCCTTATGACTCCATAGCCCAATGGACTGAAAACCTACCATCATCTTTCATCTCAGCTAAAGCTTACTCTTGTTGCTTGCAACTTCTCACTTTTGAACCTATTTTCATATAGATCTTTCCGCCTCAGACAGTAACTATGTTCAACCATCCAAAAAACCAAACAAACCCTTGGACGTCATAACTAGCCTAATATAATTATCTCAAACTTCAAAGACAAATCCATCTTTGTACATACTGGAGAGATCCCTCTCCGGATTCAGGAGGGCTAGATCCTAGAATCCCAAAGTTGGTTGAAATGATGTTAACTCTATGATCGGACTTTTGCCAATATTTCTTATTACAGAGACCTAACATTTCTGGCGACACTGCTGGGGACTGTGTGTTTTTAATACCTTTTAGAGACCTCAGAAAACCCTTGATTCAAGAAAACTTTGTGAGTAAAAAGCAGCCTTTTCAAGCACTACCACAGAAATGGTAATCATGATGAAACTTGTTTGAATCAGTGACAAACTAGGTGAACCCTAGGATTCTTATAAGCTTTTATCTAACCTTGAAAAATCAGCTGGCTTAGCCATAAGAGTAGACTGTCTTTGTCTCATAACCGTAGCTAAGTTTTGAAGCAAAGTTAGGACATTCTTGCAAACCACAAATAAAAATAATTCAGAAAATACCAAAAATATTTCAGATTGGTGGTAAAACACTTACTCTTACTTTCTCCTATCTTTGATTGTGTTTTATCTGATACTCTTAGACAGAGTCTGGAAAGGACCAGGTAGCCTTCGGATCTCATCCTCTGTTAGAGGTGACATATCTGGTAAATGCCCTCCCAGTCAATCTCTGGTTAGAGTTTGTTGTGTTTTGGGATATCCTTGAAAAGGGATGTTTCATAAGCATTGTGGTGGACAATGTATCTCTTTGAAAACACTATAAAATTTCCACCTGGCGACTCCATAATCCTAAACAGACCTTAAGACTCCACTGGGAAGAACCCTCATCATCATAATATCTTTCAAACTCAGTTAGAGGACTGTAGGGTTAGAATTGTGAAAACAGATTAGTCAACCTCTCCAAGACTGTTATACTTGGTTGGAATTTTCCTATTTATTCAAGTCTAAAAACATAGCATAGTGGCTCCTAGAAAGATTTACACTAGAGCCCATCTTGACCCTGATCCACCTGAGATAGTTGATAACCCAGAAAGAATCCTTAGGAAGTCTCCTAAGATTAAATCTTCAACTGTTTTCAGATCACCCTTGAGAGCTAAATCGGTCCCTGAAAAACTTTCAGCTCTACAACAATCACAAGCTGACTTAGTTAATCCATTCAGGACTAGGTCATTTGGTGATTTGGACCAACTAGATTCTGAGTCTTCACTGTCATCTCCTGAAACAAGTGAATACCTTGCGAATAGAGAATCAACACCTCCTGATTTACATTTTCTTCTTAACTTAGGTGTCTCTCATCCAAGATCAGCTCATCAATCTACTCCTGTTCCATCCACTTCTGTTCATCCTTCATCCATTGCTCAAACCACTTCATTTCAGCCCACCCCACCTCTTGTTAATCCACCTCCACCACCTATCATGGCAGCATGGTATGCTCCCTTAGTCCTTCCTATACCATTAGTCAATCTTCCACGGGACTATCAGTCCAAAATTCCATTATATGATGCTAGCAATGCTACAACAGCATCACAACATGTGGATAAGATGAATGACTACTTTGACAGAAATGAAATTGATGATGATTTTGTCAAACTTAGACTATTTGCTCAAAGTCTGGGGGGACAAGCAAGAAAATGGTTTAAAGGCTTAGCCCCCCATAGTATTAATGATCTTCAAGGTTTCCATCAAACATTCTTAAACAAATGGGAAGTGAGGAAGAACCCTCTACAAGTTTTTGCTGACTATAAAAACCTCCATAGGAACCCAGGGGAAAGTGTACAGGCTTACTGTACTAGATTTAACAGTGTGTATAATGCGCTTTCCCCAGAATTAAAACCTCCACAAGGTTCAGCTTTAAACAAATTTCCTGAAGGGTTTGATGCTGATATGACCTATTCGTTAAGAGAGAGAGATTTTGCAACCCTTGAAGATATGAAAAGAGGTGCTCTTTCTAAGGAAGTCAATCTAATGGAGAAGAGAGCGAGGACCAAAGCTAAAAAGAGAGTATCTTTTAGAGAGGAATCTACACCCACTTCCTCAAACTCCAAGATGGAAAGAATGATGGAAGAGATGATAAAGAAAATGAGCATTCTTGAGAGAGCGCAAGCAAGTCTAAATCAAAATGCTCCTCAAAACAGAAACCAAAACCAGAATCAGAATGTTAGAAGAAACCAACCTCCAAACAGACCTAGGGAAGATGATCAGCAGATCACTCCTCCCTTTCATCAAAACTATTTAAGTGAGGTTGAGGAAATAGATGAAATAACAGAGGATAATGATATGAACCTATTTGGGGTAGATGATGATGACTTCGAGGTTCATTATGATAGGAAACAAGGTCTTTATACACCTTATGATAACAAAAGGGATGATAATGAAAGTTGTTGTCAAGACATGGAAAATTCCATGACAGAACCTTCAAAAGAATATGAACTCAGAAGTCGATCGAGTCAACAAACCCCCAACACTAAAACCTCTGACAAACCTTCTCAAAATAGCACTGCAACCAAGCCTAAAAAAATCAAACAAAAGGATAAAATAGTGGCTGATAATTTTGGCAAAGGTAAGGAGAAAGACACTCAAAATCTTGAAAAACAGAGTGCAAACATCATTAGTGCTAACACTTCAGCTAGTACTCCTTTTTCAACCATTTTATCAACTGTAGATAAAACAGATCAACAAGCTGTTGTTGCTGATAAAGTGGCAGTAAACAAGGCTAAAACCAACACCTTAAAGAATCAAATTCCTTTCAGTCTGGAATAGGAAATCTCAAAGATCAAAATTTATGTTCCTTTGACTGAGTTAGCTGCCCAACATGTATATAGGTCCAAAATTTTGAAGGCTTTCAACATAGAAGAAAATGAGGATACTCTCAATCTTAATGATGACCAACCAGAGCTGATTTTCGGTCCAAAGATTGAAGGTAAATTCCAAGAGGGGCATGTCCCTCCCTTCTATGTAAGTTTGAAAATTCATGACAAAATTCTACACAATGCTATGCATGACTCAGGCGCTTCCCATAATTTAATGCCAAAAGCTGTAATGGAAAGCCTGGGTCTTGAAATTACCAGACCTTACAAAGACCTGTACTCCTTTGACCGAAGCAGAGTTAAATGTCTAGGATTGATCAAAGACCTCTGTGTTAATTTAGCCCAAATTCTAGCCAAGTGTTTGGTCATGGATGTTGTTGTGGCTGATGTACCCCCAAAGTATGGAATGCTTTTATCAATATCTTGGGGGGCTAAGTTACAAGGGACTATGCAGATGGACATGACCTATGCGAATATCCCTGTTTTCAATCAGAATAGAAGACTTTACAGGGAGTCTCATATGCAATACACAGTGACAAGTCAAGACAGACCTCAAAAATCCCCTTTGTATTCTATGAATACAGGCCTTGATTCTTTTATCATGTTTAATGATGAAACACTCCCTGAAAAAATCGTTTTAACAGGATCATTGGCTGAAACGGAGGAAGAGGAACACAACGCTGAACTGTCAAAACAGTTTACTGTATTTGAAAATCCTAGCAAACCAAACACAGGTCTTGAACTACAAATCATCAATCCATTAAACTTAAATCTTGACAGTCAAGAGAACAATCCTCAACCCGATGAAAAACTTGAGGAGTCGAATCATACAAAGGACATTCACCAAATTGATAAAACTGAAAATGATCCTCTTTGGAGTATGTATTTTGATGGGTCATGCACTAGAACAAATGCTGGTGCAGGTGTCTGGATTACTAACACTGAAAACAATCATACAGAATGTATTTCATGTAAATTAAACTTTCAGTGTTCCAACAACATAGCAGAATATGAATCCCTTCTCTTAGGCTTGCATTTGCTGAAAAGGTTAGGAGCCAAGAGAATAAATGTGTATGGGGATTCTGAGTTAATAATTAGGCAAGTCAATGGGGAGTATAATGCGAATCAACCCAGACTTAGGGCCTATCGGAATGATGTCATGGATCTTTTGAAAACATTTGAGGACTCCACACTGAGCTTTGTCCCGAGGAAAAGAAATCTCATAGCCCACAATTTAGCATTTGCAGCTAGGACATGTTTAACAACATATCAGATCGATGATTGTTCACCTCAAATAAAATTTAGACCAGCTATGCCTGATAATAAAAAATACTGGCAGGTGTTTGACGGAGATAAACAAATAGAAGATTTCATGCAATTTAGAAATGAGTTTGAACTGCATAGTTCAGATTCAGACTATGATACAGACTGCAGTGAAGAAAATTTTCTTGGTGAGGAAGAGCCTTTTCCAGAGCTTGTCAACATTAACCTTCAAACTAGCAAACTTAGAAACGAAATAGAATTGAGTGCAGAATTAGAAACAGAAGAATTAGAAACTGTGCATTCCAAAGATGAAAGTTTACCAAGTGGTCTAACACCTTTAGAGGATTTGTTCGATTCTAACGATGTGGCAAAGAAACCAAAACTGGAACCTGTGGAGACTGAGGTGGAGGAATGCAACATAGGCAGTGAGGAAAAACCGAAGATGGTCAAACTCTCCAAAACCTTACCAGCTCACATTAAACTCAAATATATAGAGCTGTTTAAGGAATTTTCTGATGTTTTCGCATGGAGTTACGAAGATCTTAAGTCCTATGACACTGAAATAATACAGCACAAAATCCCTCTTAAAGAAAACCAAAAACCATTCAAACAGAAACTACGCAGAATAAACCCTGTGCAGCTGCCTTTGGTTAAGAAGGAAATCATGAAGATGTTTGATGCTGGTATTATTGTCCCTATTAGATATTCTGAATGGGTATCTAATCTGGTGTCTGTTAGGAAGAAGAATGGAGAAATTAGGCTTTGTATAGACTTTAGAGACTTAAACAAAGCTTCATTGAAAGACAACTACCCTTTACCTAAGATGGATCATATCCTACAAAGGGTGGTAGGGTCTAGAAGAATTTCTTTGTTGGATGGCTATTTAGGGTATAATCAGATGTTAGTCCACCCTGCTGATCAATTAAAGACAGCCTTTACTACACCATGGGGCACCTTCATGTATGTGAAAATTCCTTTTGGTCTAATGAATGCTGGAGCAACCTTTCAAAGAGCCATGGACATATCATTCTTAGAAGAATTGGGCTTCTTCATCATTATCTATCTTGATGATGTCACTGTGTTTTAAAAAACAGATGAAGAGCACTTAGAACATTTGAGGAAATTTTTCGAGAAATGCAGAAAGTTTGGGATATCTTTAAACCCTAAGAAGACTTTATTTGGTCTCCAAGAAGGTAAACTTCTTGGGCACATTATTTTTGAGGAGGGTATTAAAATTGATCCCAAAAGGATTGAGGCCATATTGCAAATCTCTCATCCTCGAAACATCAAAGAGTTGCAATCTTTCATTGGGAATATCAACTTTTTGAGAAGGTTCATCCCCAACTTGGCTGAGCTCCTTAGGAATATCACAAACATGCTGAAGAAGGAGAAAGGGGTGAAATTGACCTTGGAAGCAAAGACATCCTTTGAGCTGGTGAAACAAGCGTTAACCAAAACACCGGTTCTTATAAGTCCTGATTTTTCAAAAGATTTTTATATCTTCTCATTTGCATCAAAACACACCATAGCTGCTGTCCTTTTACAGAAAAATCCACAAGGACAAGAGCAGCCCATTGCATTCTTTATCAAGGCATTGAGGGATGCCCCTTTGAAGTATAACATTATGGAGAAGCAAGCTTTTGCTTTGGTTAAAGCTTTGAAAGACTTCAGGGTTTACATCCTTCACTCACATATTATTGCCTTTGTTCCAAACTCAGTTGTTAAAGACATTCTAACAAAGGACCCAGATGGTAAGAGAGGTAAGTGGATTGTTGTTATTCTTGAATATGATTTAGAGATAAAACCCACTAAGCTCCTCAAAGGCCAAGGCCTAGCTAGATTAATGGCTGAATCAAATTGTGAAGTTCTTGATATTAACATGATTAATGCTTTGGATAACCAAGAAGAATTCTCAACTCCCATTGTTGAAGACCATTTTATGAATTCTCCTTGGTATGCTGATACTGTTTATGTTTTTCTTAATCTGAATACCCCTCCTAGTTTGACAAAAACAAAGGCAAGGTTCCTAAAATTGAAAGCTGTAAATTATTGCATTATTGATAAATGTCTTTATTGGAAAAATGCAAGTGGTATATTTCTTAAATGTTTTCCTGATTTTGATGCAGAAAAGGTTAAGCAGGAATTCCATGAAGGAGAGTGTGGAGGTCATTTGTACTGGAAGTCAACAGCCAACAAAATTTTGGAGGCTGGTTTTTATTGGCCTACTCTTTTTCCTGATATACACAAGATGACCACTACTTGCCATAAATGCTAATTGTTTGAAGGCAAGAGAAAATTACTACCCCTGCCTCTACATCCAATCACTGTTGAAGCTCCTTTTCAACAGTGGGGACTTGACTTCATAGGAGAAATCCATCCCTCATCTTCAGCCTAGCATAAATGGATTCTCACAGCCACAAACTACTTCACTAAGTGGATAGAAGCCATTCCTTGTAGGCAAGCCAATGACTCAGATATCATAAAATTTATGGAGAATAAAATTCTTTCAAGATTTGGCTGTCCTATCAAGATAATCACCGATAATGCAGCAGCCTTTGCATCAAAGAAAATGGTGTACTTCTGTCATAAATACCAGATAACATTGGGGCATTCCACGACCTATTACCCTCAAGGTAATGGACTTGCAGAATCTTCAAACAAAAGCTTAGTGAACATAATCAAGAAACTGTTGGAAGACAACAAAAAGTCTTGGCATACAAAACTGGTTCATGCACTTTGGGCTGACAGATTGACTTTGAAAATATCTATTGGTATGCCACCTTTTCAGCTGGTGTATGGTACAAATGCAATTTTTCCCAATAGTCTTGGTGTACCAATTATGAAGTTAATTCAAGAGTTGCAGACTGAAGAAAATGACATGACCAGAAGAATAAATCAGACCATTCATCTTCAGAAGACCAGGGAGGAAGCATATAACAAAGCATTGCACAAACAAGACAACATTAAAAAGCTTTTTGACAGAAGAACTAAGGCCAGTAATTTTTATGTTGGAGACAAAGTTTTGAAGTGGGACTCAAGGAGGGAAGAGAAGGGAAAGCATGGAAAATTTGATCACCTATGGCTTGGCCCTTACTCTATTCATTCAAATGTTGGTAATAATGCTTTTTACTTACAAGAGTTGGATGGAGCACAATTGTTTGGGGGTCCTGTCAATGGCAGGATGCTTAAGCATTACCTCTCTTGATCCATTTTTTGTTTTGAAGCCTTTTTTTCTTTTCCCATTGTAAATATCTCATCCGCCATTGCATTCAAAGTTATCAAAAAAATAAAAAATACAAAAAAAAGAGAAAAGAAAGAAAAGAGGGCAGAAATGAAAACAAGAAAGGCAAAGCCCCATGCCAAAAAAGAGAAACAAATGCTGAAAATGTGCAAGCTCAAATGCCACTCCTAAAACACACTTCTAGCTAGTCAAACAGCCTAAACTTGACTAACTAGTTTTCAATTTATTGCTGATAGGGTAGAAAATGTGATTTTCCAAACTGTTCAATCTTGGCTTATTAGTAGATAAATTAGGATAGAAATTGAGGGTTCAAATAAACTCAAAATCTGAACCAAAGTTTCCAAATAGTTGATGACTAAAAAATGTTTTATCTTTTGAGTCAAAGAAAGTGTAAATTTGGTTCTAATCAGCTCAAAATCTGAACCAGAACAAAAGCAAAGAAAGAGCTCAAAGAAAAACCAAAAACAGAGCTATGAAAAAGATGAAGGAAGTGCTAAACTTTCAGATTTTAAGCCTTCCATTTTTTTATTTTAATTTCCTGCAAAATAATGTCTATGTGCAGCTTTTTTTTATGCCATAGATCACAGCAAGCCAAATAGTTTAATATTGACTTGGCTTTTTTTAAATTTCTGCTTTAGAATTTAGAGAATGAAAGCCTGTTGGACAGTTTAATCCCAACAGACAGTAGAATAGGTAGAGAAATATGTGAGCTCAACTGTTTAATCTGAGTTCAAGGAGAAATAAGAAGTAGAAGTAGATTATTTTTTATGCTTTCAAAAGAATAAAATGTTGTGAAAAGATTTTTCCAATCCAAGTGCACTCTGATGAAGAAAAAATGTTAGATCAGTAGGATTGGGTAGGTAGAAGTTGTATTGATGAAATTTCATTATTCTTTCATGATTGATATTATTTTTCAGAGAAAAGCAAGAGCAATTCAATGGATGAGGCACATAGTCAACATTCCAGAGAAATCAAGTCTGAATTCTTGATGCCTTCAAGAAGGAACCATCCCCAAGTGGAGCCACTGTTAGCCACCCATATTTTTCTATCATATCAGCTGGTGGCTAAATGATTTTTGCAGCCTTTAAGAAACAAATTCAGTCTTGAAATTGTTGGTGCTTGAAGTCTTTTTATGATGTCCTATCCTTGGTTAATATTCACTACTGTTTCCATTCAGAACTCAGAAATCCTGCTGATCTCTAAAAGCCAAAGTACTTCTGCAAGGGACCCTTTTCCCTTTTTCTTTTTTCCACCACTAACCCCATTTTCCATTTTCCTTTTTCCCATGAAAACCCCACAAAACCATATGTTTTCCCCTATCCCTTCATAAAATTCATTTCCTAAGGTTAAAAACCCACTTTTTAACCTTGTCGGAACCTTAAATCCTTTGGAAAATCATTGAAAAACCATGGAAAATACATATTTTTGTGTATTAAGGTTTAGCCCCCGCGGGCTAAGCGCCTACCGCCTTTTTCTCTCCATGTGACCCAACGCCGTGACCGAAGCGTTTCCCCTGCGGGGTCTTTAATCTATCCATAGGGTAAAACCTTGGTGCCCCTGTAGTTGACTCCTCGGGATGGGTGAGGACTTAATCTAACGGCTGCCATTCACTACGGGGGGTTGCTCCAAAAGTCTCGTGTCCATACACCTTAGCCCCCCGCAGTTCATCTCAGCCGTCGATCTGCTCTGCAGATCCGACATAGCGGAGTGAGACTTGCCCGTGGCCCCCACTCCCCGCGCTGTTTTCCGAAATCCCACCGGTTTCATTCCTCACCACTCTTCGCCGGATGGAGGTTTTCTCCCGTTGGCCAGCGATTCCATACACTAGTCGACGCGTGTCCTCGACACTGTTTCAAAACCGTCGCACGACCGAAATATTTCACGCATTAAATTTTATACCAGAGTCGCCCAGCGGAATTCACCTCCGCCGTCCGATCTGACTCCCCTCATCTGACGGTCGTCCATCGCCGAAGATGCTCGAATTTTAACCAAAGTGCCCACACGTTAACCGAGCCATTGCGCGGCAAAAAATAAATCTCTGCCGTCGATCTCTGCAGATCGACGGCTCATATTCAATCTCCCTTTTCCGTTGCCAGGTCAACAAATTTTCCTCTGACCTTTCGTTACCTGATCCTGACCGTCGATCATCGCGCGATCGACAGCTCAGATTCATCCTCTTCATTGATCGCCCCGTTCAATCTTGACCGTCGATCTCTGCAGATCGACGGTCCAGACTTAATCTCCTTCTGACCTATTCCACGATCACCCAGATTCCATCCGACGACCCTCCCTTGTTCAATTCCTCTGAGGAAATCATCCACAGGGTTTAAAATCACCTTATATTGATGTTTCCATAGGCATTGATGCCTTACATACCCTACGCAGCCCTGCACGACAGAAAAACCATGAAGATCAATGCAGAGAAAGAGTATCAGATGTTGACGACCAAGAATGAACCAGAACAGCAGATTAGTGGACAGATTTGTGGGGATTAAGGCTAAGACAGTTATCAAACACCTAATCCCCGATATAAAAACACAATTTGAAGGAAAACCCAAAGTGTTTCATCAAGAAACTCTCCACCGTCACCAAAAGAGACAGATTCATTCCTCCAAGCAACTAAAGTGCCACCTGTGCCTCGAAGTATTCAATCAAGAACTAAATTTATTGGTCAAAGTCAGATATTTTACCTCAAAGCAGACGAAGGGTTATTTCTCCAAGGGATTTAATGACAGAAGGATGGCAGATTAACCGTATCATCACACAAAACCACAAATGTCAAAAAAAGCTCCCACCGAGCTTGAATCATGAGTGTAAATCAATTAATGCAGTGAAACACCTGTATGGTTTCTTCATTGAGCCTCCAAGGGCCAAGAAAGACATTAAATCTGCATTAATTGTATTTTAGATCTTTATTCAGATCTTACCTCCTCATCCTTCTATAAATACTTCAATAGAAGATGAGTCAGGGCTTGGTTGTTAATGTAATTGCTGAAGCATTGTAATTGTAATTGAGCGGAAGACTCTTGATTGTAGATAGGATTTCACTAGCTCTTGGAGCTCTTCTTGTAATAGATAAGTTAGTTTTTGAAAGAAATATGAATTGACACACTGGATTTGAAGATTGTAACCAGTTTGGAGCATCAATACAAGTTGATTTATGGGATCCTAGTCTATACTGACGGTGATGTTGTTCTTACTGTAACTTGTGTTTTATTTCTGTTTCCATTTTGTTTCATTTTCTGCTGTAAAGAACAGTTTAAACAGAGTTAGGACCTATTGTATACCAGTAACCTTCTCTAGCTGAGAAATCTTTATTTAGATGTTTTCTTCTATCTGTGTTATTTGGAAATGATTAATTCAGTTTAGGCATAGGCATGTTGGCGTTCCCTCATCTTATTTCCTTGACTGAATGTTATTTTTAAAATGTTACTTTCAATATATGTTGTGTGAAGATGAACTGAGGAAATTAAGGTTAGCCCTGAGTCCCTTTCTTATTTGCTCAACTATTTGATTGTTTCCCTTAGGATGTGTTAAAAGCTGACTAGTTTCAAAGTACTTATCAGATCTTAGGCCATTCTGTGTTATCTTTGTGATTGTCCTGAAAGCAACCAAGTAAAGAAGAGCTAAGAGAGGATTTGTGGTGAGCCCGGCCCGTTAGTCTCTACTCCAAAGGTTGCCTTCAAGTTTCCCTTTGTTTTTTATGTGTTTTCTATTGGAAGTGTATCAAAGGCTGGTTAGTTTCGAAGTACTTACCAGATCCTAGTTTGCTTTCATGTCTTTCTTAAGTGCCTCGTCAAAGGCTAGATAGTTTCAAAGTACTTACCAGATCCTAGGTTGCTCTTTGTTCTGCATCTGTTTATTTTCCCCTTCTTAATGTATCACTCCATTCCATAAATCAAACCTTAAAGAGATCCCGAGGCATAGATGACTTGCCCCATAGACCACTCTTGAACCTGATTATTTCAATTAAATCCCCTTATGACTCCATAGCCCAATGGATTGAAAACTACCACCATCTTTCATCTTGATCGAAGCTTACTCATTTTGCTTGCAACTTCTCACTTTTGAACCTATTTTCATATAGATCTTTCCGCCTCAGACAGCAACTATGTTCAACCATCCAAAAAACCAAACAAACCCTTCGACTTCATAACTAGCCTAATATTATTACCCCAAACTTCAAAGACAAATCCATATTTGTACATACTGGAGAGATCCCTCTCCGGAT
Organism: Pinus albicaulis; assembly: GCA_034641835.2. NCBI lineage: Eukaryota > Viridiplantae > Streptophyta > Pinopsida > Pinales > Pinaceae > Pinus > Pinus albicaulis. The sequence continues at coordinate 141,869,095 of CM076569.1, read as the reverse complement.
TCAGGAGGGCTAGATCCTACAATCCCAAAGTTGGTTGAAATGATGTTAACTCTGTGATCGGTCTTTTGCCAATCTTGCTTATTACAGAGACCTAACACTAGGGCACTAGTTTCTGAAGAGTCTCGGTTGGATGGGAGGGAGTTTTGAGCTACTAACAGCAGTTCAGACTAAATGTCTTGGGTGATTGGGGATTGGCAAGTTTGATAACAACCAAAGATGGACTCTAAGAAACACATATCGAGCTCTTCCTGTGCGAAACTGACTGGTTCGTTAGTTGCATCTAGGTCAGTCACAGTATGTTTCATGTAAGGTTCACTCTCGATCCGTATTTGGGTATTTTTTCCTTTGTACGGGAGCCAAAGGTGGGACCAATCAGTGGCGAAGTACCCTTGGAGCTTGTTGGACCAATCTCTGCTCAATAGAAGGCCATAGGCCTCGGGGATATCCACGATTACGATGTCGATGCACCTATGCACTCTGGAGTCGGAGGATAAGAGGATAATGGCATTGTTTAGTTGGCCAACTACGGGGACTTGAGATCTATCGTGTTGGATAATTATAGCATTGGTTTTCTCTGGGCGGATGTTTAACTTATTGCACACGGATGAGGGCGTAACATTCGTGGATGCACCGGAATCGACGAGACAGTTGTGGACATTGATGTTAAAAATCTCGAAGGGGAGGAGGAAAGGTGGCGTGGTTCCCCTGGGGTTGGCGTTTACATCATTCATGATGGACTAGGGACTAGTCCTAGTTTGGGCAGACATGTTGCTTACAGGTTTGGTTGCCAGTAAATTGGAAAAGGCCTTAAGAATGAGATATCGTTGGTTAGCAATGCGAGCGAGCTCGTAGAGAGATATGTTGGCTCTGGTCTTCTTCATGTCCTCGATAATTTTATACCTAGAATCTGTGGGTGAGGTGGGTGAGGTGGTGTTCTTAGGGGGAACTACTGAAGTTTTAGTACTGTGGCTTTCTCGAGGAATAGTCGGACTAAATTTCAGAGGAGTTTTGTCATTGTTTTCGGTGTTCGGGGGCAGTATTTTCCTCAAGAAGGATTTTCTTTTCTCTTCAAAAGACTGCTCAAGCACCAGGCCTTTGCTCCTCAAGCCGTAGTTTTGAGGTGGTTTTTATTTAGGTTCATCTGCTAGGTTTATCCCGGAGGTGGGAAGGGGAGACTCTCCGCACATGACTTCGAAAGTGAGGACAACGGAGCCCATATCTTCATTTGGGGGGAATTTTCCTCGTTGTCTGAAATAACCTCCTCCTCCATATCTCAGGGGGTTTGATCTTCTAGAAGTTGGCTCACCACTGTTGTCATGCTACTAATCCATTGGGGGAAAGTCTTTTCTGAGTGTGAGGTTTGATGAAAAATGAAGAAATTGTCTTTGCCGATTTCTTCCACATTAAGACCTACACTTGAGCTAGATGAGGGCCAATTCATGACAGGGTTATTCTTTCTGAAGAAAGGTTTCTATGTTTTAGCAACTGGGGTAGAATCGTTGTTTTTCCTTTTCAGGTCGGAGACTTCGTTGGTCAGCAACTTGAGGCATTTTTCAATACCTTCAAAATCGAAGGGGTCCTTACCTTTGTCTCCAGTTTTGTGGCCGGAGGATTGAGTTCTCTTCGTGGTTTTTTTTTTATCATCCTGCTCTTTGTGTTCAATGGCACCTATGGAGAACATGTTATTTTTGAAAACAAGGGCGGTGGTATAGTTAGCTGCCAATGTAGCTCTGGCATCGCACTTCACTAACACAGAAATATCTCGTGGGAGGGCTCTGGTGTAGTAGTCAATAGTAATGGAGTCTTCTAAGGCCATGTTTGGAGGGAAGTTATTTAATATAGTGGTGAATTTTTGATTAAAATTTTTGACCTTCTCCTTCTTCTAACATTTCAATGTACTAAGCTCTGTGAGGAGCATCGAAGGGGTTTTATTATCTGAGAACTTTTGCAAGAAGGTACGACGGAAGTGTTCCCATGAAGGGATAGAAGCAATGGGGAGAGACCTATACCATGTCGCAACCTTATTTTCAAGAGTATGAGGAAAAATGTGGCATGCTACGTCATCATATTGCACTTGCATCATCTGTAAAGACAGGAAAAAGTTGCTGATGTGGTCTTCAGCCAAAGTACCTTTCTCGGGGTCGAACTTAGGCAAGTGTTTTTCAAGATGTCGGGGCATGTCATGGAGGGGACCTTGGATACCTAAGGGGGCCTAAGCCATCCAAGCTAATGGTTTTACATGTTTGGCTTGTTGGTGGTGCGACCTATATACATGTCCCCTCTCATTTTCAGATTCACTGCCTATGCTAGAACCGGAGGCCTCGCCCTCAAGGCAGGAATGCATGTCTTGGTTTTCTCCATGGCTTGTTGTATTTCTGATGTTTCCCAAATTGTAAAGAAAGGGAAACCTGTTCTTGTTTCGGTGAGGGTGGTTAGAATTTTGGCCTCGCCCATGGCCTTGGCCTCCCCTGCCTCTGTTACCTCGGCCTCTTTCAGCTCCCTCCCTGTGTGGGTTATTAGCTTGCGTGTTATCATGCACAGCATGATCAGGTTGTGGGCCATTTTTAGGTTGAGGTTCAGTGATTTTGGGGCCAAATTATCCCCCTTAGGGCTATCTGTGGGGGATTAATAATTTCGCTCAACTACGTCTACATAATCTTCAATCATAAGACCCACCAGCTGAGGAAGGGTATTGACGAGGGTTCCTTGGCACGTATGATTAGCTGCAGAAGTTCTGGGATTAGCCAAGGAAATAGTGACTGGGGTTTGTTGTAAGCCTCTGACAAGCTCGCGGGCGATAGGGCACAGTGCCTGTAGCTGGGCTAAAGTGATTTCATAAAAATAGGGGACCTCCTCCTCCTCTTGGGAGTTCTCCAATGGGGGAGGGCTGGTATAGTCACGTATGGTCTCCCCTTGGGGAGTTTGTAACGAGATGTTACTTGTGTGCTGGGAGGCTGCCATTAGGCCCTCCTTCTAGCGCCAATTCTGTTGACGGGAAAATTTGTCTGGCCAACAGTAGGGGACATCCCCAGTAGAAATTCCTAATTAGACTCTAAACCGTTTGTGATAGGGATCCCGTCCAGGGGGTGTGGGTTTGGCTACCGCTGAATTCTCCTTCTCCTATATGTAAACGAGCGCTGCAGAGTTATAGGTGTATAGTTATCGAATGATACAAGACAAATATCGATGATTGTCAATGAACATAATCACTACAAATAACAAGATATAAAATAAAACATGCAATTGAAGGAGATGCTGTTAGCATCATATCATTAATGTCATGTTTGTAATATTTTTTCAAACCATAGAAGAAACAGTTCTGCTTGGTAAGAACAACTTATACATACTTGGGTGTTTTCATGAATGAGATAGATGTCAATAATAAAATTACGAACATCTCCTATGTAAATAAGATACCATCATATACACATGCAGTAAGCTGAAATGCATAAAGAGTATAATCAGAAAACGTAGATCAATCAATCACAAGATATCAGACATATATGAATAAATACTCATAGTATTGACCCATTGATTCTCATCAGATCCAATAGTGGATTTGAAACAAGTGCTTGTATTCATTCATCATAGGCTGTTTAATGCTTTACAACTCTCTTCTCTCCTTTGGAGTCCAAAAAAAAAGGTCTTTTATTAAGTCCCCGAATGGGGTATATATAAGACAAAATTGACCCTTGGGGGCCTTGACTCTTCACCTTCCTACCTGTTGGGCTGCCTTGCGACGTGAATGGAAAATGCGACCTGCAACTTGATTGGATAGTGCAACCTGCGACTTGATCATGGAAGGTGCGACCTGCGAACCCTCATGTGGATTGTGCCTTGAAATCTGATCATGGGAGCATGCACACGATTGTGAGGTCGGGAACATCAACTTGTTGCTCTTTGAGGAAATTCTGCCATGCACGATAATCTGCAGCAACTAGGGAGATTAGAGGAGTATCTTCCCTTAACCGGTGTAGACATTCTAAGGCATTTAGAATTAGATTTTCTCTCCTGATTTTGACCTGGTTATATAAAGAAGTCAATTTGGTGTAAATCCAAACTGGTGTTACGATGAACTTTACCAAGTTCTCTTGTGATGCGGGAAGATCAGGTGTAGTGGCGGCTTGTCTGATAGGCTGTAGAAATGCCTGAATCTCTTGATCTATCTGTCCCCATGTATTTTCCTCACTCAGTGCACCTAGAGAAGGAATATGGTGCAGTACATGCATCGAGTCAATGCCACTAATCAAATTCTCATACGTGGTCATCACCTTCTCTTGTTCCTTAAATAATTTCTCCTTGGATTGCACCTTCATGCGAATTTGGACCTTGTCATTCTGAGTTTGAATCCAGTATTTCTTGGGCAAGGTTTCTGGAGCCTGTGGGTATTGGCTTGTCCATTCTATTACTCTATCCAAGGCGGCGTAGGCCTCTTTCAGTTGCCCGTTTCTCTTCTTCGTCTCTACTTGGGCTCCTAGTAGAGGTGCGACTGTTTTCTTTATGGTGAACATATCCCCGTAAACCTGTCTCATGGTGGCTTCCAATGTCACCAATTATCTCTAGACGGTAAGCAGTACTTCGTTAATAAGAGCATTTTTTTCCTGGATCTGTTGGATTTCTTCCCTTAGTGCACTCTTTTCTTTCTCCGACCTGGCTACTCTTTGCTCGGAGTCCTGTAATTTATTTTGTAGGGAAAGGATTTCCCTACTCATCCGGCTCACATTTTCTTTTGTCGCTGTGGAAAAAGCAGTGTCGGCTGATGCTATCATCACTAGGTTGGTCCTAGCGTCTAGGAATATATCTTTTTTCGGCGTGGTTGTGAATGGGGTGGCAAGGTTCCGTGCTAGACATATCCTCTTTTCCTGCTAGATTTTGAAAGTGAACTGATCATAAGTGAGTCTTGTTAGGTTTAACACCTCCTCTTCCTGTCCTTCAGAGGAGCTTGGCTCTGAGAGTGTAAAACGCGTGCTAATTGCAGGTACTTCAATGGGTGACAGCTCAATCTGTACTCCTGTTACTGGAGAAGGTGTCTCAACATCTTTTGATCTTTGATCCTCTTCCTCTTTTCTTTCCTGTTCAGCTTATTCTTTTTTTTCTTCCTCTTCCTTTCTTCGGTGTTCGGCCTCCACCTGATCCAATTCTTTCTTGAGCTTCCATTCAACTTCTTCTTTCGCTTCCTACTCTTCCTTCCTTTTCCGGACATCCTCCGCGTGTTTCTTTCTCTGTTCTACCTTGAGGTTTTTCTTACGCTTATCTTCATCTTATTTTTCTTTCTTTTCAGCTTCTATCTGAGTTTCTGCTTCTTTTTCTTTCTATTGGGTGGTAGAGTTGTGGCATGTGCTAGTTCGGGGCTTCTTGCCCTGGGAAGAAGAGGCATCTCCCAACTCGTGGAGTATTTCCTCCAAAGTATGATCATCTTGATCCTCCTGATCGGATCATGCTCCCGGGGCGAGTTCCCTATCCATGTTATACCTGTTTCTTTTCGCATCATCAGATGGTTGTTCAGTGTGTTGGTAGCTCCATTTGAACTTGGCCCATTTGCAGTGGTCAGGGACTATTCCCTCAAGATTATATGTCCGATGATCCAAAGGCCCCAGGAAGAATCCTTTGATTTGTTTAGCTTCCGCCTCTACCTCCCTGAAATCCGTGACTGTGTAAGCACCAATGGTGAGTGGCAATGTAGGCCACTGCTTTTTCTTACCTTTAGTAAGGACCTTTGAGAAGGCGGAAGTCATCTGATAACATATTTCCTGAAGAAGCATCTTGTCCGTGATGAATCGGAGCAGAGCATGGGGTGTCTTGAATGAACCGAAGACTCGAATAAAGGTGTATTCTACAAATGGAAACCAATGTGCTACCTTGACCAACATTTCCATGGCTCACCAGGACATGCATGGGGTATCTTGACCGAACAATTTCCCGGAGAGTGCAGGGATGAAATTTTGTGAGATTGACTCTATATCCTGTTTGTATTTAGAGTCCCATAATACCTGCAATTCTTTATGAATTAGGCGTGCCCACTCCTGATCCTAGTTGTAAGCCCATCCCTCAAAGTGGCACCTGGAACAAACTGCATCCAATAGATAGGAGGCCATGTAAAATTCAGACGAGTATCCCTCCTCTGGTGCTAGTGCTGCAAATATGTTTTTTTTTAGAGCCACCATTAGTAAGTTGTACCAATTGAAACGAGTGCCATACATAGTGACAAAGTTCATCAGGGATACCCAAGTACCACTAAATGTGGTGGCATGGGGATGACCATATATCCTACAAAGCATAGCTGCCACCAGCTTGTATACCTTTCCGAGACCTGCCACTTGATACTCCTAATCCTTCTTGATCTTGAACTTGTTGGTTTCTTCCCACCATCCTCTCAGTGTGTCTGCTACGGGGACTGAATGGGTGGTGGACTATTCCTCTATGAAAGTCTGTTCCCATTCTAGAAGCGCATAATAAAACTCTGCATCCAAACCTTTTAGATTTGCAAAATCCTTTCCCTCATAGTCTCGAATTACCCACTTCCTAGGGTTGATCTTCTGTATGATCCATTCAATAACTTCGGTACATGGGAATATAGCTGGGTGGGCACCTGCATAGTGAAGCTTCGACCTCTTAACTTGTACATATACTTTCCGGTTGGGGAGTTCCTATGGAAATTATGGTTGTGTGAATTCTTGGTATACTTGATACCAACTTATGATTTCTCCTTTGCTAAATGTGCATGAAGTGTCCCCAGAGATTGGGGGAGGAGACATGGGTATGTCACCTTCTGTGATCTCTATCTTTGGGCTCTTGTTTTTCTTGCGAACTGCCAGAGGTCCCCTGTCGCTTGAGGCTGAAGAGATGGAGACACACTCTAACTCTACTTCGAGGTTCCCTGGCATGTTCATAAAATAGTCCCAGGATAAGACAGATGCCATAATAATAAATGCCTAGGTACTGCTTTTAACTCTGACCAACTTAGATGTAGAAAAGGGTGGATCTGCGACTTGGCGACCTATTTCTTGGGTCACTGGGTGGCAGAGGTTTAAAATTTAGAAGGGAGCGACCCTGCGACAAGGTCGCGAGGTCACTGGGTCGAATTGATTTAACAATTTACGAGGGTGCGACCTTTCAACTTAGAGACTTGCGACCGGGTCGATGGGTCGCTGGGTCACAAGGTCACAAAATTCCAGTTTTGAGCAGGATGTGACTTAGCGACTTAGCGACCGGGGTCAGTGGCTTGCGAGGGTCGCGAGGTTGTAGGGTCAGAGGTTGCGCTAGGGCTGGCTGCAAGATTTTGACGGAAGCGTGGTCCTTTGTTTCATTTTTATCTTAAAAAAATATAAGGACTGAGTGAGGAAAACCATAAATGAGGATGAAGTGGTCATTGGGGGAAGAGACAGACATAGGGGAGGCTGGTTGGCTCCATTTATAAATCTGTGTTAGGAATGGTTGTGGTTTCGATAATTGGAAAAGGCTCGGGTTCAAAAGGATATGAAATGGGAGATGGTGGGTGGCTTAAAAATGGCTAAGGTCAGTGGAAAGGGGCAACAAATAGAAAAAATAGAAACATCCGGAGGATCAGGAAACTTACTTGAGAAAATCGCGCTCCAGTTGGCCTGTTAGAAGCATTTTTTGCTCTACCTCGCGTGGGTGAAATGCGACCTAGCGACCCTTTTATTCATAAAACGGTCGCGTGTGCGGGAATTAAATGAGGTCGCTAGGTCGCAAATATCCGTGCTTATGAGATGTGTGACCTCGTGACCTTGCGACCTTGTGACTTGCGGGTCGCTGGGTCGCAAGGTCACTAGGTCACGATTTTGAAATTTGAGTGCGATTTGCGACTTGGAGACCTGGTGACCCGATAGGTTGCAGGGTCGCTAGGTCATAAATTTGGTAAAAGACCTACTCTGCGACTCAACGACTTAAGGTTTTTTCTGAAACAAACTTGAACTTTATATTTTGACTTAGATTTTAGATGCTCAGTGGGGGCTCATAAAATTTGTGATGGTGAATTTTTGGAGGGTGTTGTAGCGGCTACAAAAAAACATCAGTGAAGGATAAATCTATTTTTAGATGACTAGGAAGCTCATATTAATGCTCAGAATGAGAAGAAAAAACCTAAAAATCAGAACGATAAATTATCCTTTGAGGTCAAAAGGGGTTGTCCAACAACCTCAACAAAAACAAGATGCTGAAAAAAATTGCTCGCCAAGCAAAAAGAAAAGGTTAATAATGTTCCTTCATCACCTAACCTTGCTCTAATCATCAAAACAACTGCCGAAAATAAAGATTCAACTATGCTCAATTTCAGCTTTTAAATCGAATCGAATAAGATCAAGATTCCAGTCCCCACTATTAGAATTATTGAAAAAATACATCTTATAGAGAATCATTCAAAAGTCTCGCTTCGACCATCTCTTTCTCCCGACTCTGTCAATATTGAAGATGAACATCCTACTATCTTTTTAGGCAGTCACGTCCAAGATAAAAATGATGATAACTCTCCACATTTTTATATTTCTCTCAACATTCATAACAAATTGCTGCCTAATTGCCTATTATATTCTGGGGCTTCTGTTGAGTCCCGAATTTGTCTCTTTTCCATACACTTTTCCATATCTCTTTCACTCACCTAAACCTCCAAAATTGTCAATATCATGTGCAAAAGGGTATCTAACATGGTTTTTAATTATGTTTGTGTGTTTTCTATTTGATTTAGATTTTGTTCATACGAGCTGCGGAAACTTGTCACTTTCCGCGGCACCACAACTTTCATGACTATTTTGTGGAAATCAATGTTACGGGTGTCAACGAAGGAAACGAGCCACATGGGCGAGGGCTAGGAATGACAAGGACATGGTTCGTGTCCTATTGGTTCAATGAAATTCGTCAAGGAAAGCCGCGGTCAAAGCCATCCACGTGGAAGTCAAGCTGTGAGTTCTATGTCGAGTTTGGACTCTGTTTCGTGGCATAGAAACATCCATACGACCGTTTCCCAAGCTTGTGGAAGTTAATTGACATCCGTGCAAAGTTCGGAGTTGAATTTAAGCGCCCACCTTCCATAGATCCGTTTCCCAAACATGGCCATACTCCTAAATCCGTGGCCTTCGTGGTCTACGTGTTGGTCGCTATCATAAACTTCGGGAAACGATTACATTTTATTGCTTTATAAAGAGCGTTTGCATACGCACGTAGAGTTAGTGAATGTGAGTTGATAGTTGTTAGTTGTTAAGTTGATGTGCGTACTACTGTTATGTGGTGATTACGTTTGCCTTGAGCCGTAATACCACCCATTTCTGTAATGACTTTCTTTTTAATGTGAAAAACTCTTGTTTCATAACTTAATTCGTGTTTGAAGATCATACGGTAGCTGCGTAGAGGGCCCCCTGCTCAGTCGAGGTTACGTGTATTAATGTATATATTTTTCATTTCATTTCTTTAAGTAATCATTGTATCATAACCCATTACATGTTCATATTTCATAGTTGTTTTATTTCTGTTCATACATTTCTGTAATTTCCATTGCATTCTGTCTTTTATGTTTTTATGATTGTTAAAATATCGATCAGTTTTCTTGTGCGGGGTTTTAGGTAGACACCCCAGGGGGCATTTTCATAGTATTTTCGCTAATGATATGAGCGATATTATTCTGTTGCTAGTTTTCTTTCACAGTCTTTGTTTAACTTCGGTTTTGTTTTGTGCATTTCAGTTTTGTTTATCCGATTCAATAGTTAAAATTAGACATATTAAGCTACTCATAGTGTCCTCGACTACCTCCGAAAGCCACAAATTTGGGCTGATGGTGAGGGGATGCATGATGAGATGTGTAGTTTAGTATTAGTTTCCTTTACGCAAAATTAGATATATTAAGGCGCTCATAGCGTCTTGGTTTCCTCCGAAAGCCACAATTTGGGTCGATGGTGAGGGGGTCGCATGATGAAGTGTGTAGTTTAGTATTAGTTTATTTTCCGCAAACTTAAATATATTGAATCATGTATGACATCTTCAATTGCCTCCGAAAGCCACAGCTGGGTGATGGCGAGGATTGAATCATGTGTATATGGTTTAGTATTAGTTTACTTTACGCAAATTAAATATCGATTACACAAGTTGTTTATGATTACTTCCACAAGTCATAGGTGGTCTAATGATGAAGGGTCGAGAAAATGAATTGATGTAATCTGGTTTAGATTTCTTTCATTGCAACTTTGAATTTCCATAAGCGTAGTTTCTTTTGTGTTCGGTTGGCATGACAAGAATAGTTTAGTTTTCATATTCACTAGTTTCTTGTTTTGATTCATTAGATTATGACACTTTCCATTTCAGTGAGTTTACTTTCTTTTGTCATTGTAATTCCAATTTTCTTTTGAAGTTTCGAGATTGGAAAATCATTATAGGGGAATATCATTTCCTTGAACAATTATAACCAAGCTTGTTTCTCACTTTAGAATTTCCATTTCACCTTAGAAAGACCATAAAGCGACAAAAAGATAAGAAAGAGGGTTATCTTGCACATATAGTGCGCCGCACTTCATCGACTTACGATTCCGGATTGACAATTAAATGCGGCAATTTAGGACACACTAAATTGACCAAACATTTTGAGCGCCGTTGCAGTGAAGTGTAACTAGGTAGCCAATTTCTTACACATAAAATCATAAAAGAAGGAAAACTTGATAACTTCTTGAAGTATGCTCTCCTCTTGCACCTAGTGTGATCTAGAGGATCGAGAAAAGAGAGTTATTGGTTTAGTAATTTCTTAAGTATGCTCTCTTCTTGCACCTAGTGTGATGCGGAAGATTAGAAAGAGAATTATTAGCCCAACTTTTTGTTAAAAAAAAACTAAAAAAAAATGACATGCATAGAGCAAGAGATTCTAGGGGAAGGTTTATAGCTAAAGCCAAGAGTTCGATTTTCACAACTCCATCTTCTTCAAGGCATAGACCAGATTCACCATCATCTACCCCTAGCCTTAAGATTTTTGGAAGCCAAAAGAGCAATTTGAATTAGAGGATTCTCCTACACCACCTATTAAAGCCTACTTTGAAAACAAAGAAACTTTCTCTCATCCTTCCTTGATAGAAGAACTAGAGGAATATAAGGACTCTAAAGAAGCTATCATGACAGAGGAAGTAATAAATAGAGGTGGAGATAGAGGAGGAGGAGATAATGAAGATAACAATGGTGAAGGAAATAATGGTAGAAATAGGGACGATTTTCTTGGATTCCCTATAGTTGATGAGGAAACTCATGCAACAATGAAAAATATTTCACCATCTTGTTCTCCCTAACTTTTATGGATTACGAAGTGAAGATCTGAAACATTTACGTTTGAGTTTGAAGTAGTGTGCCGAACTTATGACTATATGGAAGATTCTCAAAAAACTCAAACTATTTCCTTCAACCTTGAAGGGATGCTGCTTTGAAATGGTTCATGGGATTAGCCACTCAATCTATCAGGGACTTGGAATGATATGAAACAAACATTTTTGGATAGATACTTGGATTATTGTATGCCCACCAATCACAAGGATGAGGTATTCAAAATGATGCAAAAAAGAAGATGAAAATTTGGAAGACTTAATTGAAAGATTTCAATACAACTTGAAAAGAGCAAAGATGAGCAACTTAGATAATGAAACCTTGAAAGCCCTCCTATTAAAAGCCATTAGAGATGAATGGATAGACATTTTAAACATGATGGGTAAAGGAGACATTTCTCAACTCCCATTTCATGATATAACGGAACTATGTATCCAATTCTCAAGGGAAGATCTAAAAGCTGGAAAAGGGCCTAGGGATTCTTCTCTTATTAGGGCTAACAAATGCACATTTGGATCGATAAGTAGGGGCGAGAGATTGGTAATATGCTTGATGAGTTTAAAACTGATATCTTAGGGGGGTCTTAGTGAACAACTAGACAACCTTAAAATCCAAAACAAGCGACGAAAGCGAAACGGATGCTTTAGCCATCTTTTTGTCAGAAATGTAGAAAGAAACATGCTTTAAGGGAATGTCCCTTGGATGCAAAAGTTGTAGAAACATGTATGATTTGCTCGGAAAATCATGAAATCAAGGATTGTCCTTCAATCCCTGGACTCAAAGTTTTTTTCAAGAAGATCCAAATTCAATAGAATCTCTCTGTTTTGTCGCAAGGAGACCTTGGCGGGGACAACAATCTCAAGGGTTTAATAACCCTATGAATCTTCAAACCCCACCAAATTGGACTCCTTGGCAACAACCTTGGCCCCAACATCAAAACTCATATCAGCCATGGGTACAAGGAATGCAAAATCCTTATGGGAGATTTGCTCAATTTTATCAATATCCTCCATCTTTTCAAAACCAACAAGCTCCACAATTTCCAAGCCAAAATCCACAACAACTTTCATTGCCATTTCCACAACATCAACCTTCTCAACAAAATACAAATCCTCAACTCATGCTCCCATACCAACAAAAGACAAATCAACTTCCAGCTCAACCTACTTTGCCAAATCCTAACAATAAGAATCCTCAAACTACTTATATGGTAGAAGGACAACAATTTCCTACCTATATGATTGTTCCTCTCAACGATGTACAACTCGGATCTGGTAGAGTTTTAGAAAAAACCTTCTATAGACATTCAAGAGCAAGATACCTCACGAGGAGGACTCTCTTCAAGTCGATAAGGGTTACGAGGAAGAATCTCTTCAAAATTCAAAAAATTCAAAAAAGAAAAAGAAAAGCTAGCATCCACAACTCCTATAGTTGAGCAACATGTATCTTCATCTACACCTCCTTTTTCGGAAAGACTACAAATTGATAAGGGGGTGGAAAAAACAAATTTTGTTGCCTAACTATGACTTTCTAGATGAATTGAAGAATGTTTGTATCAATATTCCATTGCTACAAGCCATTCGAGAAATTCCTATTCTAGCAAAAACCATAAAGGAGTTGAGTTTCAAAAGACCAGGAAGAAAGATAAAAGACACAAGAAAAAATCCACCGGTAGGAAAGATTGGAGACATTATGATGGGAAAAAATTGCCATGCAGAGGTATGTAGATCCTGGAAGTCAATTGTCAAGACACATATAAATGGGATAGAAATTCCAAACACATTGATTGACTTAGGGAGCTGCTATCAACATTATGAGTGGGAGCAGGACTATGGAGCAGTTAAAACTTCCCTAACCTTATTTTTACACCTACTTTATTGCAACTTGCGGATCGATCGGTTATTAAACCGGATGGTGTATTAGAAGATATTTCGAGTCTCCTTAGATTCTTGGGAATATCAGGTAGACTTTATGATTTTTGACTCCCAAAAGCAATCTAGGAGGACATCCAATTATCTTAGGAAGACCTTGGGCGGCCACGGTGATGCTTTTATTAGTTGTAGATCCGGAGACATGTACATTTCTAATGGTAATTCGACAAATAAATTCAATTTGTATCCTCCCGCAAGAGCAATTACGGAAATAGGAGACAATGAATGGGTCGATGATGAGAACACTATACAACCCTGTCTTTACCATTTCGAGATTAGTGAGGATAGTCAAATTACGAACACATTAGAAAATTTTGAAGTAACCCGAGAATATGACCCCACACAATTTCGATTGGAATCGACATAGAATATTTATCATCAAGACAAATGTTTCTTTACTCTATGGAAGAATTTGGTAATTCAGTTTTTTGAGATTTTTCAGGAAAATACATTGAATATCAATAAACATCCGGAGAAGTCACAACAAGAAGAACTAACCGGAATCTTGCAAAAACATTCTCTTGCATTTGCATGGGAGTATCTCGACATGAAGGGTATTGATCCTAAGACTTGCATCCATCATATCTATATTGAGGAAAACGAGTAGACCAATCGGACAACCTCAAAGAAGGATGAATCCAAATCTTAGGGGAGATAGTGAAGGAAGAGCTCCAAAAACTTCTCAATGTAAACTTCATTTATCCAATTTCGGATAGCCGATGGGTTTCTCCTTTGGTTATAGTACCTAAAAAAGAATGGTAAATGGAGAGTATGCATTGATTACGGGGAGTTGAACAAAGCAACTTTGAAGGATCACTTTCCTTTGCCTTTTATTGATCGGGTATTAGATACATTAGCGGGGTAAAAAGTATTTTTCATTCTTGGATGGTTTTAGTGGCTATAATCAAATTCGAGTAGCACACGAAGATCAAGATAAGACCACATTTACTTTTCCTTGGGGAACTTTTGCCCTCCGAGTGCTTCCTTTTGGGTTATGTAATGCACCAGCGACATTCCAAAGAGCAGATACTAGGAATTTTTTTGATCTAATCCATGATTGTGTAGAGGTTTATATGGATGATTTTACGGTTTATGGTAATACATTTGAAGAGGCATTAGAAAATTTGGAAAAAGTTCTCATAAGATGTAAAGAAACAAACCTTTCATTAAGCCATGAAAAAATGCTTTATGATGTTTCTTGAAGGGATTGTTTTAGGACATCATATTTCGGAGATGGAATTAAAGTTGATAGATCAAAAAGTTGAAGTCATCTCCAAGTTGCCTATTCCAAATTGTCAAAGAGATGTTAGAAGTTTTTCTAGGTTTTCACTGGTTACTATAGAAGATTTATAGAGAACTTCACTAAAATAGCATCTCCACTCTTCAAGTTGCTTACAAAAGACTGTGAATTTAAATGGGATCCCGATTGTCAATCCGCTTTTGAAACTTTGAAAACAAGAATATACGAAGCACCTATCTTGAGAGGACCAAATTGGAAACTTCCTTTCCATATTTCTCAGGATAGCTTGATACAGCCTCTTGGAGCTGTGTTGAGTCAAAAAGATTTAATTCCTTATGCCATTTATTACACCGGTAAAATTTGACTCCCACGGAGTTGAATTATACTGTAGAGTGAAAAAGAATTCTTAGTCAGTTGTTCATGCAATTAATAAGTTTAGACATTACATAACGGGCTATGAAACTTTTATTCATATCGACCATTCTGCAATTAGATATTTAATGAACAAACACCGTTACTAATGGCGGAGTGACAAGATGGCTTTTACTTTTGCAAGAATTCAATATTACTCGTGTTGGATAGACCGGAAAACAGAATACGATGGCTGATTTTCTTGTCTAGAATTCAAAATACTAAAGAAGATTCTCCCTGTAGAAGATAAGTTTCCCGATGAATATTTGTTTGTCAGATAACTATTAAGACCCCTTGGTATGCGGATATTGCTAACTATTTGGTTACAGGGGAAACTACCTTCACATTTATTTCCAAGAGAAAAAACGAAAAAATTATTCGAGGAGAGTTCAAGATATTCATGGATTTCTAACGAATTGTTTAAAACAGGGCCGATCTTGTGATCGGAAGATGTGTCGGGGAAGATGAAATGCCCGATATTCTTAAGGCATGTCATGATGAACCATGCGGCGGACACTTTGCGGACAAAAGGACGGCCTATAAAATCCTTTCCTTGGGATATTATTGGCCCTTCTCTCTTCAAAGATGCAAAAACAATATGTCGAAAAGGTGTGATAGGCTGCCAAAGAGTAGGGAAACCTACCCTCTCAAATGAAATGCCATTGCAAGCTACAGTGTACTCATTGAACCCTTTGAAAAATGGGCTTTAGATTTCATTGGACCGATTAATCCACCATCGAAGCAAAAAGAAGTATATATTGGTTTGCATCGATTATGTTACTAAATGGGTAGAAGCTAAAGCATTAGTATCCAGCTACGAAAATTCGAGTTGTTCATTTTCTTTATGAGGATATTTTTACTCGCTTTGGTGTTCCAAGAGAAATTGTAACGGATCGAGGGGAGCCAATTCACATCAAATTTGGTGGAGAAGTTGATGGAAGAATACAAAATCAAGCACAAAAAATCTACTCCTTACCATCCACAAGCAAATGGTCAAGTGGAGTCCACAAACAGAAAGTTCTTGAAAGTATCATCACCAAAACTGTTCATCTACATAGAAGAGATTGGGCGAGATAGGCTTCGGAAGCCTTGTGGGCCTACTGAACTACATGGAGGAATACAACGGGGACATTCTCCCTATGAACTTGTTTATGGGAAAGAAGTCTTGTTCCCCATTGAGTTCCAAGTCAAGACCTTCAAGATAGCGAGTTCGGTTGGGAATGGACTTATCGAAGCCCAAAAGCATAGAATGGAGCAATTGAATGAGCTAGATGAGATCAGACAAGAAGCAATTCTAAAAACCGATCTAGTTCAATATCAAAGAACTAAGTGGCATGAAAAATATATCAAAGAGAAGAAGTTTCAAGAAGGAGATTGGGCATTGTTGTTTGACTCCAAGTTTAAAGACTTTCAAGGGAAATTTCGGACTCATTGGCTTGGGCCATATGAGATTGACAAGGTCTTTAACAATGGAGCCGTAAGAATCAAGACCATTGATGAGTTTCAAACTCCTCTTTTTAGTGAATGGCCATAGATTGAAAGTTTATCATAAGCCACTCTCTACAAGAGGATTTTGTCAAGTTGTTTTTCAAGAAAGTTCTGCAATCAGTGCGAGTACGGAAGAATCCTTCTTCTCTACCAAGCTAGTTTTTGTTTTTCAAGATAAATAAATAAAAAAAGAGAAAAAAAATAAAATAAAAAAGAGAAGAAAAAAAATGGTATAAGCCTGAAAACCAATCATTGATTGGCGGTCTTATACGAAAAAATATGGGGGTGAAAATCGGGGACACTCGACACTCTATATTTTCCAAAAAAAATCTCGTCTTTTATTTTATCTCACCACCCACTCCATTTCACTTCACTTCACTTCATTTCATTTCATTTCATTTCACTTCATTTCACTTCATCTCATCCATTCCATCAATAAAAATATTTTTATGACCATTTCCATCCGGTCATTTGTCATTTGTTCATTTCTATTTGACTAAAGTAATAGACGTGTCGGGTTTATCGCGGTCGACAATTGTTTCCGCAGTGACTCCGATCCCGTGACCGAGCGATTCCGCATGCTGCTACTACTCTGTTTTCAAAAAGAATGTACGAGTTAGTTGTTGTTTTCATAAAATCATGAAATAAAATGCGAGAGAGAGGATCAATGGGACATTCAAGACACTAATGAAGATCAATCGGTTGAAGACCAAGGGCAAGAGCGAGGATTCCAAAAGGTATGAATAAAGTTTATTTCAAATAGTATAAAAGACACATTTTTTTTATGTAATTTTAAACTATGAGCTCTACCCATAACGCACAATGATTATATTAATGATCCAGTAACCCTCCACGATCTCTATGTTATCCTCTTGCATTTATTCACAAAGCGGCTTCATTATTGAAATTCGACTCTTACTCATGTTCAAATAGCCCACAGAAGATAATGATACGTATTTGAGTTGACAAAGGACTCTTACAAGCCGCATAACTCCATAATCATTGATTGAAACGTGTTCATATTTATGAGTACAGACCACCAAAAAATTCAAAATGCGATCGAATGCATTACACTTTGTTAACTTCTTTGTCGTTTCTCTTTCGTGTTACAAAACCTCACTCTACTCATTCTCATTCCCCTCGTTTCACTCCATTCCGTTCCTTTTACTCACTCTCATTCCCGTATATTCACCCACGAGTCTTATTCCATTTTGTGTATGGTGCTCATTTCCGTTTTGTGATAACATCCCCACGACGATTGTGCTCGACTCCGTGTATTCCATCGTTCCACTTCCGCTTAAAACCCTCACGAGGCAAGTCATGAAGCACGGAGAAGTAAAATGGGAAAATTATTAAGGGCGAACGCGAAGGACCGAAGTTCATAGAGGGATTTCCACAAGCAAAAGAGATGTTGAGAAAAAGCTAAATGGCTATGTTTTATTCGAGAAATTCCGAGGTTACCACGCGAGAAATTACCAAAGCGTTTGCAAGATCATTTGATGGCTACGAAGCAGAAGTGGGAGACCTCGAAATTTTTGGTTAATGAAGCATCAATAGCAGACAGACAGAGCTTCTTCGGGGAAGGAGAATGGTGGTTCAAAAACAAAAGTATCGGTGATGAGGCATGGAGAACAATCCTCACGAAATCAAGGTATGGATATCACTTGTTTTCAAAAGAGGAATTCCAGAGTGCATGCGATAAAAGATGAATGGGCCACTTTATTACTCATTGTTCAGAAATTTATCACATGTGAAGGCGCTTTGGCTCTATGTACATGTATCATACTAGAGATATTGATGAATTTCCTTGAAAACCAAACTCTCAATCTTCCTTATTTTCCTATTCAATAGCTTGAAGAAAATGGCTGTGAGCGTGCAAAAACACCTAGGAGATGTAGAGCCTCATTTATATCATCATGGGCTTATAAAAATTTTGATTGAAAAGGAGCCGAAAGAAAGAGAAGATACTTGGGAACAATTCTTAGTTAGAAACTTCTTTGAAGAACCTCGTGAAATTCTCGAAGGTAAATCAATTAGAAGGAGTAGAAGAAATAAAATGGATGTTGAAACCCAAGTTGCTCCTACACGAGGGAAGTTCCCGCAGCTAGCACATCAAAAAGAAGTAGAAGGAAAAGAACAATAGATGAAATCCAAGATACTTCTACTATTACTATGAAGAAAAATGATAAGGAAGAGAGATTGATAAAAAGGAAAAAGAAGGAAATCAAAATTAAGAAGCCAAAAATATCAAAAGGGAAAGAAATTGTTGAGGCCATCCATAAAACCTCTTCTTACGAAAAGAAGATCACCAAATTAAATACGAGAGATTAATTTTTCTTCAAAAACAGTCATCTCTATCTAAGAAGGCAAAAACAGGAAAACAAGAACAAAAGGGTAGTGTACCACAAAGCATGTGAGGAGAAGTAGCGGGCTTAAGGGAAAAGCTGAGAAAAACACAAATTAAAGGTCCTCATTTCATTGATTTGGGTGAAGAGACATCCGAGCAGTCTCCAACCGACCATAGTCCATTTCGGTCAGTTAGTGAACCCTGACTCCTTTCACTCCCAATCGGACAATGAGTGGACTCCATCTTATTCTCGACAAAATATTGATGAAAGTTCTCCTCGACCCAAATTTTGAACATAATTCTCCCTACGACATTTTGAGGACGATCCAATGAAGAAGACACGGAAGTAGACCCCAAACAACAGAGGTCTATGATTATATAGAATCCTTGGAGAAGGCAGCCACGGGTCCAAGCACCTCTTCTACTCAGACCTCATACATTGCGAGATGACTTGGTTCAAAGTCATTAAAACAAAGAGATTTTTTGAGCTTGAGCTTTTAAATCGGCATATCAAAAAATGAAAATGAAACACTTAAAGAGCAAGGCAAAGTCGGACAAGATTATCCATGACAATACTATGTTACATTTGGGTATTTGGCAAAAGAAAAAATAAGAAGCTAAAAAGGAAATGCCAAAAATTGAGCGAAAGCACTTGTGAATATCAAATTCAGGGTGCCTCATGAAGAAACCCGGGAATGATGGCAGATACCAAAGAAGAAGAGAAGGGGTTAGATGTGTTGGCTGAAGTATCAAGGCACATGAATTGAACGAGAGAGTGTCAAAATTTTGGTTGCATGAGGACATGCAACACCTTCACGATTGGGGGGTATGTTGAGTCCCGAATTTGTCTCTTTTCCATACACTTTTCCATATCTCTTTCACTCACCTAAACCTCCAAAATTGTCAATATCATGTGCAAAAGGGTATCTAACATGGTTTTTAATTATGTTTGTGTGTTTTCTATTTGATTTAGATTTTGTTCATACGATGCAGGAAACTTGTCACTTTCACGCACCGCTGCAACTTTCCGTAGACTATTTTGTGGAAATCAATGTTACAGTGTCAACGAAGGAAACGAGCCACATGGGCAGGTAGGAATGACAAGGACATGGTTCGTGTCCTATTGGTTCAATGAAATTCGTCAAGGAAAGCCGCGGTCAAAGCCATCCACGTGGAAGTCAACTGTGGAGTTCTATGTCGGTCGGACTCTCGTTTCGTGGCATAGAAACATCCATACGGTCGTTTCCCAAGCTTGTGGAAGTTAATTGACATCCGTGCAAAGTTCAAAGGTTGAATTTAAGCGCCCACCTTCCATAGATCCGTTTCCCAAACATGGCCATACTCCTAAATCCGTGGCCTTCGTGGTTCTACGTGTTGGGTCGCTATCATAAACTTCGGGAAAACGGTTACATTTTATTGCTTTATAAAGAGCGTTTTGCATATGCACGTAGAGTTAGTGAATGTGAGTTGATAGTTGTTAGTTGTTAAGTTGATGTGCGTACTACTGTTATGTGGTGATTACGCTGCCTTGAGCCGTAATACCACCGACTTTCGTAATGACTTTCTTTTTAATGTGAAAAACTTCTGTTTCATAACTTAATTCGTGTTTGAAGATCATACCGGAGTACACGTGCCTGCTCGTCAGAGGTTCTGTGTATTAATGTATATATTTTTCATTTCATTTCTTTAAGTAATCATTGTATCATAACCCATTACATGTTCATATTTCATAGTTGTTTTATTTACTGTTCATACATTTACGTAATTTCCATTGCATCTCTGTCTTTTATGTTTTTATGATTGTTAAAATACTCGATCGGTTTTTCTTGTGCGGGTTTTAGGTAGACACCCGGGGCATTTTCATAGTATTTTCGCTAATGATATGAAACTGATATTGATCTATCGCTAGTTTTCTTTCACGATCTTTGTTTAACTTCGGCTTTTGTTTTGTGCATTTCAGGTTTTGTTTATATCGATTCAATAGTTAAAATTAGACATATTAAGCTACTCATAGTGTCCTCGACTACTCCTCCGAAAGCCACAAAATCTGGGCCGATGGTGAGGGGCTGCATGATGAGATGTGTAGTTTAGTATTAGTTTCCTTTCTACGCAAAATTAGATATATTAAGGCTGCTCATAGCGTCTTCGGTTTCTCCGAAAGCCACAAATTTGGGTGATGGTGAGGGGAAGTTGCATGATGAAGTGTGTAGTTTAGTATTAGTTTCTTTTCCGCAAACTTAAATATATTGAATCATGTATGACATCTTCAATTGCCTCCGAAAGCCACGTGGGATCGATGGCGAGGATTGAATCATGTGTATATGGTTTAGTATTAGTTTACTTTCTGCAAATTAAATATCGATTACACAAGTTGTTTATGATTACTTCCACAAGTCATAGTCGGTCTAATGATGAAGGGTCGAGAAAATGAATTGATGTAATCTCGGTTTAGATTTCTTTCATTGCAACTTTGAATTTCCATAAGCGTAGTTTCTTTTGTGTTCGGTTAGCGGCAAGAATAGTTTAGTTTTCATATTCACTAGTTTCTTGTTTTGATTCATTAGATTAACGACGCACTTTCCATTTCAGTGAGCTTTACTTTCTTTTGTCATTGTAAT
This sequence comes from Pinus albicaulis, assembly GCA_034641835.2. Lineage (NCBI taxonomy): Eukaryota > Viridiplantae > Streptophyta > Pinopsida > Pinales > Pinaceae > Pinus > Pinus albicaulis. The sequence goes on along the minus strand of CM076569.1, from coordinate 141,847,753 downwards.
TCCAATTTGCTTTTGAAGTTTCGAGATTGGAAAATCATTATAGGGAATATCATTTCCTTGAACAATTATAACCAAGCTTGTTTCTCACTTTAGAATTTCCATTTCACCTTAGAAAGACCATAAACGACAAAAAGATAAGAAAGAGGTTATCTTGCACATATAGTGCGCCGCACTTCATCAGCTTACGATTCCCGGATTGACAATTAAATGCAGCAATTTAGGACACACTAAATTGACCAAACAGCTTCCCATAATCTGATGCCTAATAAAGTGATGGATAAATTGGGACTAGAAATTACTAAACAATATCATGACCCTTATACTTTTGACTCCAAAAGGGTAAAATGTTTAGGGGTAATCAAAGACTTCATAATTCCTCTTACCTAGCTTCCTATGAAGAGTTTGGTGATGGACATAGTAGTTTTCGATATAACATCAAGATTTGGAGTGCTCCTTTCTAGATCTTGGTCCAAAAAAGATGGGAGGCAGCTCTTTAAATGGACATGACATATGCCACTCGTCCCAGCTTTTTCGAGGATAATTTAGGAGGTTGTATAGAGAAACACAAATGTATTATATCATAAGTGATCAGAAAAAATCCATAAAATAATCCTATATATACATAAGAGAAGGAGTTAGGATCATATATTTAGCATCTTGTTGTTGATGACAGTCATTTTCAGCTCGAAATTAATAAAAAATAGCAACTAATCACCTCAAAACAACAAAATTCGAAGTCCGACAAATCTGAAATCGTATTTTGATGGAGCCTCATCAAGAGAAGGATTAGGGGTTGGTATAATTCTTATTTCTCCCACTCAAAGCAGGTAGTGAATTTATCATACAAATTACAGTTTTTCACTACTAATAATATTGTTGAATGTGAATCACTAATCTTGGGAATGAAGGCAAAGAAAAATATTTGGGAGCAAAACAGCTTTGATTGTTTTTGGTGAGTCGGAGTTGGTGGTACAAAGATGTGAGAGATAACTATCAAGTAAATAATTCAAAGATGAAGAATTACGAAAAATGAAGTCTTGGATTTGATTGAACATTATTTTTCATCATTTAATTTGAATTTTGTTTCTAGAGAAGAAAATTAAATAGAGGATTCATTGGCCATTGCTACTAGTAATTTTAAGGTCCCTCTTGATGTCAAAGCTACTTATGATATTAAGATTAAAAAATAGACCTTCCAATCCCGACAATATCAAACACCTGAAATCTTTTGAAGATGATAAAAAAAATTTAGAAAATTTTGGAATGCCTAGAGGAGTTTTCAGATATTCAATTTGGAAATTAATAAGACACAAGTCGAAAAGTCGTAACAACAAGTCATTCAAAAAGACTTTGGATGGAAAATACATTATTGAGCTGAAAACAAACTTCGCTCCTAAAGGCTTGGTTCCTTTAGAAATGATTTTTTGACAATAAGGATGTATTTTTTGAAGACAAACATCAAGATGGATGGAGAAACTACATTTGATGCAACATTGAGTACCGAAAATCAGCCTAAATATGTCAAAGTTTCTAAATTTCTTTCCCCGAAGAAACTAGAACTAAATATGTCAAGTTGCTAAATAAATATGCATATATTTTTTTCTTGGTCATACAGGGATTTGAAAACATATGAAATAAGCATAATGGAGCACAAAATCCCTCTCAAATCATAATCTAAACCCGTGGCACAAAAGATAAGGCACCTCAATCCTATGTTTCTCCCTATTATTGAGAAAGAAATCAGAAAAATGTGGGAAGCTAACATAATTATGCCTTTAATATTTTCCAACTCGGGTATCTAATATAGTCCCGGTTTGAAAGAAGAATGGATAAATCAAAATTTTTGTTGATTTTCACAATCGAACCGGGTGTTCACTAAAGGATAATCATCATTTACCCAAAATGGATCATATTTTGCGTAAATTTGTAGGTTCAAGGAGATTGTGAATGATAAATGGCTTTTCGAGATATAATCGCATTTCAGTTGACAAGAAGGACTGGGGAGAAAACAAAATTTACTACACCCCCGGGGAACTTTCATATACAATAAGATGCCTTTTGTTTTGATGAATGCGAGTGCAACATTTCAGCGAGAAATGGATATTTCCTTTGTAGGAGAAAAAAACAGATTTGTTGTCATTTATTTAGATGATATAACATTCTTTTCAAAATCCGATCATCACCATTTAAAACACTTGCGACAAGTATTTGATAAGTGCCATAAATTTGGTTTATCTCTAAACCCAAAGAAATCATGCTTTGTTGTCCAAGAAGGAAGACTCGATTGGGGCATGTAGTAACGAGAAAATGGTATTTGCATTGACCCATAGAGAGTTGAAGCCATTCATAAAATTGGTTTTCCTACAAATAAGAAAGAGTCGCAATCATTCTTGGGTAAGATTATTTTTTCTCGAGTTGTTTTGTTCCAAATTTTGTTGAATTTCTTAAGCATATAAATGTCTTGTTAAAGAAATATGTAGAGTTTAGGTGGCGAGATGAAGAAAAAAACTATTTCTTGGTGATAAAATCTTCTTTGATCAAGCCCCTCGGTATTAATCACCCTCTAATTTTGAAAAAGGATTTTCTGAATTTTTCATATGCTTCTAAAGAAACTATTGCAACGAGCTTTTCACTTCAAAAGAACAAGCAAGGTTTGGAGCGACAATTTCTTTTTTCATCGAGTGCATTGAGGGATGTTGAATTGAAATACAACTTGGTTGAAAAACAAGCATATGCACTAGTGAAGGCTCTTAAGTCTTTTTCAAATTTATGTGTTGCATTCCAATATTATTGCTTTTGTACCATATATTACTCGTCAAGGATGTATTGTTACACTCAACACGGATGGTAGGAGAGGAAGATGGTTGAAAAATGTTTTGGAGTTTGACATTGAAATCGGACCTACTAAGTTGATAAAAGGACGTGGTTTGGCCTCGCTTAATGGCGTAATAAAATTGAAAAGTTCGAATCGAATGTGGAGGTAGTTGAAGAAACGAGATAAGGAATGTACAACTAATTATCATGACATATTTGATTTCAATTGGTACAAGGATATAGTGTATTTTTTTATTAAATTTCGGGCTTTTTCCTCCGAGAAATGGAAAAGTCAAAGAGGATAGATTTTAAGTTGAAAGTTGTTAAATATTTCATTATGGAAAATAAACTTTATTGGAAAGACTGTGAGGAGTTTTGTTGAGATGTCTAAATGAGGTTGAAGCCCGGAAGTTATAGAAAAAATACGTGCGGTGGTATGTGGCAAACATTTTTACTAGAAGACCATCCGCAAACAATATTTTAAGAGTCTGGATATTACTCACAACTCTTTTTTCTCATGTTTTTGCTAAAATTAGAGCTTGCACTAAATGTCAAAAGTTTGTTGGTAATCAAAAGCTACTCCCTCTACCTCTTATTCCCATTTCAACGCATTCTCCTTTCCAGATAGTGAGGGGCTAGATTTCATTGGTGAGATTCATCCACCATCATCGAGACAACATAGATGGATTCTTACATCCCACAAATTATTTCACTAAGTGGATTGAGGCCATTCCAACTATAAATTCTACCAACACGGTAATCATCAAGTTTCGTTGGAAAATATTATGTCTAGGTTTGGCTGTCCTCAAAATTTAGTGAATGACAATGCCATGGATTTCAAATCTTCCAAGATGAACACTTTTTGTCAAAAGTATAATATTGATTTGACTCATTCTACACCTTACTACCCACAAGGTAATGGGCTAGCCGTAGTCATCAAATAAAATTCTGGTGAGAATTATAAAAAATATGATGACTCGAAAATAAAATAAATTGGAATACTCATATAGTTCATATTCTTTGGACATATAGGTAAGTGTTAAAATATTAATTGAAGCTTCTCCCTTTCAACTTGTCTATGGTGTTGATGTTTTCATGCCATTACATTTGGCTTTGCCCTGTCATGATTTTTTTACAGATGATATATATAATTCAAACCCCATGCAAATAAGGGTGTTACAATTGATAGAAATTCATCAAATTAGAGAATCCTCGATTCACAAAACAAGGAGAAATAAAAAATCCAAAGTAAAAGTTGTCTCGATAAAAAGGGAAAAAATAACAAACATTTCAGGAAGAGGATTTGGTGTTGTGTTGGGATGCAAGAAGAGAAGACCATGGAAAGCATGGAAAGTTTGATAATTTGTGGTTCGAGCCATTCAAGGTTGCTCAAGTTCTAGAAAATAATACATTTATTCTCCGAAACATTTAGTTGATGATTAATTAGTTGGAGGTCCAATTAATGGTCGTTATCTTAAAAATTTCTTTGTATGTTGAGTCAGGGTAAATCCCTCCCTTTTACATATCCGAAGTTTTGTTTTTAATTAGACCCCATCCCCAATGGTGTTTATGTTTCTAAATAGAGGCGATTTCATTACGGTCAATAAAATTTAGTTTCTCCCATTAGCTTCAAAAATTTGAAAAGCCTTGGAAGTTAAATGCACCGAATCTACAGTAGTTGAAGCCTCACACGTGAGGAATTCATCCCGAATAGGATCCACCATTAGCACCGCAATTGTTTCAAAAAAATTTCGAAGTCTCGGTTTCTCATTATAAATTCCTCTCTTTGATCATCTTCTCGTCTCCTAGGTTATGGTGAAGACCCTTGGAGGATTAAATTGTATGAATCTTTGTCACTTTTTTAATAAAATTCAAAAGGATTTCTAAGTCCAATACTTTGTTTCGTTACAAGTGTTGATAGGGTAAAGTCTCTTCTAAACATGTCTTTCAACTACTTTCAGTGGTTGAAGTCATAGGTTTCCATTTGAAAAAGAGTCTTATTCTTTCACCATCATTTTGTTTCCAAGGTCGAGAAAAAGTGTTAGGATCATGAGTTCTATTAAGAATAACAAAATAATTATTTGTTCTTTCCATGGAAGGCAACTATCATTTTCAAAAGAAATGGCTTTACATAAAATAAGTTTTTCTTAGAAGGGTAGTAATTTCTTGCAAATTTATATAAAGGAGCAGAGGAAATATTATTTATTTGAAGTCAAAATTTCTATTAGAAGATTGAGGAATTGTTGAAGTATAAGGTGTTTCATATCCGAAGAAAATTCATTTTTTATTGAGAGATGAATTAAAAGGTGATCATTTTTATGCTAAGGTTATGCCACTATATTGCTACTTACTAAAAGGTATAGGTGTCACAATTGCGATGAGAGTAGAAATAATGAAAATAGGTGATGCAGCTTGGTGAAATAAGTGATAGTGGTTTTAAATAATTTTTGTGATTCATGTCATCATCATTTACCGAGTCCGAGCACAAGTATAACCTTCTTCTATTTGTTCTTTTGACAACCTGCAATTAACAATTTTATTCTCCATTTTAAATCATTTGTTTCTTGGAGGTTAGTCCTCATTTTTACGCTAGTATTGGAGGTTAGGGTTAACAAGTGCCAGCAGGTAAGTTTTCTTGGAGGTTAGTTCTCGTTTTAGAGCTATATTGGAGGTTAGCGTTACTGTGTGCAATATGGGTAAAAGGGGGCAAGGTAAACACCGTGAGCCAACTAACACCGGCTTTTTGGATAGTCATGCTAAAGAAGAATTCAAGGCGAGATGGTTGGTATCAATTCTTAAAGAAATTCTCTCGGTGAGAATGTGGTCATTGCACAAGCGTTTGTTGAAACCTTCGATGGTGATAAGGTTAAGATTGTGTCTCAAACCTTCAACATCACAGAATCCATCATTACACAGAAACTCGTACTTCGCAATAGGTGAGTCTTGGCATAAGAATAATAAAACTCTTGTTAAAGATGATACAAATGTTTATTTGAAACTCGATCATGAACACATTGGATGGACTCTAACCATACACATTTCATACTTTAAACTCGAATGACAAGACAATATTACTATTGTGCAATGCTACATAACATGTGAAGGAAGGTTTTCAACTGTTCACAAATATCAAATGAGGTTCTTAATCCATATTTGAGGTGCCGTGAACCATGAACTTACCCTTCTTTCTCCATATATCCTTGCTATCAATGTCTCGTAGGATTCATAAGACCCCGTGTTACTCAATACATAACCCGTATCATGTAGGCATGATTAAGATATTGATATCTTATCACTTGAAAAGGAGAAGGACTACCTAGGAGAAGTATATAACGAGAGGAGAGATTTAACACTACTTATTATAGAAGAAGAGTAGGGAGACCTAGAAAGGTGAGATATTCAGACAAAAGCAACAACCAAACCATATTCACTCATCAACTTCCTCACAAGCTTTCCCTTCCTCCATGTCATCTAGAAGGTAGACCAAGAGCTTAACTAAGAAGGCTATAGACCATACATATTTACCAACAAGTCATCCAACAAATGAAGTTGACATCAAACAATTCCCCCAACAAGAAGTTCACGCAAGGAACCACATACCTTAAGGTCATTCATGGAGGAGTGTAGAAATAATTTTAAGCAAAGAAAGACCCCTGTTTCATAAAAATACCGTGTCTAAAAAAATGAGGAAGAAACTTCCTCTTGAAGGGGAAAACGTAGCGGAAGGCTCATCATGACAGAAGAACATCCGTAAGAAGTCAAGCTTGAGGTTATAACTTCCAGCACTGTTCCACCTTCAGATTAAGCCAACCCTCAAGTCAAGAGATCAAACCCAGTTTTAAAAAAATTCTCAACAAACTCAACAAAACAATGGTATATCATTCGTGAGCCTCGCTTCTTTCACATGTCTTCTCATCACTTAAAAAAAGGGGAAAAATAAAGTGTCTAAGACTATCACAAAGGGAGAGCCTACTTTGGCTCAACTCTTCTCATATATTGGCTCTTCAACCAAGAAGAGGAAGAATAATGTAATACATTCATACTCAACTTATGAAGATAGCCCCGATACGTAATATACTGAGTCTAATTTTGAGGAGGGAGAATCTAGCAGTATTTTAACATGGAGGAAAAGGCATAAATATATTCCAAATCCCTATATCCAAAGACCTCACAATAGGCCTTAAAAAAAACTTATACTAACCAACAATGTGATTTCTAACCCTCGCTCTCATGGATGAGATCATAAATGTTGATTACGAACTTTCAGAAGATAAAACCAAGAAGAAAAATACTCAACCAAAAAATCAAACATGGAAAAGAAGGTCAAATAAAAGAGTGACAAATGCCGAGTGTTACACCATTTTTTGGTCATATAACCTATTATCATTAGATGGAACCAATTACACAATGTAAGACCAATTTTACCCTAAGTAAAATTGCTTTCACTATGTAAAATAACTTAATAAAACACATTTATTAGGTTTTTATGGTCTAAACATGAAACCCCAAAGGGAAATATTAAACAAATCTATATTTGTTTGATTTTTTCTCATGGAATAATTAATTAAACAATAATTTAATTATTATTCCAAGTCATATTTAACCCAAAACAAGGAAATTAATTAGATAAACCCTTATTTATCTTATTATTTTTCTAGGAATAATTATTTAAATCTTATTTAAATAATATTCCTTGTTAAATATGACTAAATCATTAAATAAATCATTATTTATTTATCATTCAACCACTTCCTTAAAATAATAAATAAATCATTTATTTATTTATTATTTACAAATAAAGGGATTTGACCCAAGTCAAATACCTTTTTCCCTCCAACAAATATAATAAAATATTCCATAAAAGGTGGATCTAGATTTGGTTAATATTATTTTAATCATGCACCAAGATCTAGAATGACCTAATATTTTGTTATAAATAGAAGGGTTTTCCCATTCATTTTTCACCTTTTGTTGCCCATTAGATCACTCTGGATCTATGCTCTTGCTCTGACTTTGAGCCATTATCATTGTCACATTCTCCATTATATGCTTTGTGAGCTCCCTTTGAGTTCTATGTTTGTCTGGGTTCTCTACACCAACAAGAGAGAGAAATGCTAGATCTAAAGCGCTGAGGACTTTCAAGAACCCATCCCATTGAGGAGAACTGGAAACATCTTTCTTGTTTTCCTCTCAGGTGCACTTAATATAAAAATTCTTTTAAAAATATTGTTCTTGTCTTGTCTATTGGATGCATGGAACAAAACCTTTTTTTTACTGCTTAATGTCTTTTTATGCATAGATCTGGATTTTTGCAGCGTTTGTCTTGATCAACTAACCACATATCTGAAGATATTGGCAACCATATTTGATGTTAGGGCTATTTTTTATGCGTAGCTAAAGTGGTATTTTTTTGTACACTTCGACAAAAGATTCATACTAACAATTGGCGACTCTACACGGGTTTTCAATTACAACCGCTGTCATTTTTCATATTCCTGCATATCCAGCTGCTTCAGACCCTAGGGTTTCTTTTCACCTTTTGTTTTTTTTATTTTTATGTCGTTTTCCACCTATAAAACCCTCAAACATTAAAATTTATAACTTCTATGTGTTTCTGGCCCTATTGTGCAGGTAACCGACATCAGCCGCAACTGAGACGAAATTTTTTTCTGAAATCTACCGCCGAGACACCTGGAACTGCAAGTCACACTTTTCAGCCCAGAACCCATGACCCGGATTGCAGGACGCACTTTCCGACCCCAAAATTCGCGACCTGTACGGACAAAGTTAGAACCCTCGCAACCCGCACTTTTTTTCCGCAATTTTCCGGCGGTCCCGGGTTTGTCCGAGCTTCTGTCGGGTTTTCTCACATTTTCGTCTCGGCCCACTTAGATTTATTTTTGATCTGTTTTACTCAAATAAGTGGGAATCTAGCCCGTTAGGGCTTTAGTACCCTCCACTTTTTGTGGAAAATTTTTAGCTATTTCGTACGTCCGAATTTTCGCAGTTTCAGATTTTTTCTTCGTATCCGATACCTCACTTTTAGATCCCTTTTAGATCAGCTCTTCTCCCCTTCAAATCACCCTCATATAGTTTTGTTTGGGTTTGCCTCTGGTCACCTCCTTGTCCCTTCTACCTTTAGCTTCGATTTCCTCCTTTGTTGAAGCAACCTTGCTTCCGCCTGCATTTTCTTCTCGCACCTCTTTCGCAGATTTCTCCTTTAGATCCCCGTCCCTCCCGACCTTAGATCTATTGGCCCCTTTTTTTGTGTGTTTTGACTATATTTTTTCCCTCTTTTAGACTATTTTTGAGAGACCCACCTTCTTGGGTTAGATCGATGCATTGTTAGCTGTTAATTTTCTGTTATTTTAGCATTATATATTGTTCTCTGCAGATTTATTTTCAGTTACACACTTTTTCTTTTACACTCAAAATGTTTGGGTTTAAAAAATTAAAATTAACACACGCCACACAATGACGCTAAGTGAAGAAGAGCCTGGTTAACACCGCCAGGAAAAGACTTTAGAATCGATTGACATTGCACCTTTCTGCCCTTGTTTCGACGTTGTAATCACTTGATTTTGCACCTCCTTGCCCTTGTTGGTCATTCTTATTCCCTTTGTGCCATAATCATTGCACCCCCAAGGTGTATATCCTGGAGAATTCTTGGCCTTTACCCTCAATTTCCGGTTGGTCGACTTGCTCCCTCCTGCCGTCGTCGAGTTAGTCCTCCCTCGAGTCCGTACTCCGACTCCTCTTCTGATTCTTTGGGTTCTCCCCGACTTCTGGTTCTCCCCCTGTTATCTTGACCATGTCTGGTCCAGGACCTAATGCTAGCGGCAACCCCGGCCCTAATTTTGGGAATTTTACTAGCGGAACCACCACGGGAACTACCTCGACTGTCTCTTTGCTCCCCTATATGGCGGAGACTCGCCCTCGATTTCAATCAGTTGATCAATGATCCTATCCACCATGATGCTGGTTGTCCTGCTATGCCAACCGAGCTCCCCTCCAACATTCCTAAGTTCAAAGTCCTTGCTGGCGAAGATCCCTCCAACCATATCCGATCTTTCCACATGTGGTGTTCATCCAATTCCATTACTGATGACTCCATCCATCTTAGATTGTTCCAACGCACGCTTACAGGTGAAGCTTCTAAATGGTATGTTGATCAGACCGACTCTTCCCATACCACCTTTGCGACCATTTCCGAAGCCTTCTTATCTTATTTCCAGTCCCTCTCCGATACGACACTAGTACCGAACTCTTGACTTCTTTTCGTCAATCATCAGCAACCCGCCTTTCCGCTCATGTCCAGGAATGGCGGAGAAGAAGGAGATTAAGTCAAGCTCCTACCTTTGAATATTGGGTCTACATGGAATAGTTCCTTAGATCTGTCTTACTTTCCATCGGCAAATATGTCACATCCCAGTTCCCTCAAACTGAAGAAGCCGCCCTCCAAATAGCCTTGAAATATGACCTCATTTATGCAAAATCTGGTTATGTTTATACTGACCTCCCAAGACCCAGCGACGCTCACGCCCCTGGGGCATCTCATTCTGTTGACAGTATTGTTGGAACTCTTTCACACCCATACGCTCAACCTCCTATGGGCTATGGTCTGCCTCCGGGAGGGGCCAACACCTCCAGTACTTTTCCCCCTCCAAGTAGCATGTATCCGTGATACCCGCGCAAGCTCCTCCTTTTTTCCCACCCTCCCGCTACCTCAATGTTGCCCAACCTACCCGCATCCTTATCCACACTGTGACCCCAACTCCTTTAGCATTTGCACATCCACCTCCCTTGCCTTCTCAACCCCAGCAACAACAACTACCACCCCCTTTGGGGCACGTATTTTCACAACAGGGCACGACTAATCCTCCTTCTTCTCAAAGAAAGAGGAAAGGTAATCAAAATAAATCGCTCACGGTAATCGTGGATCCAATCCTTCTGTGTATTGACTCTAACACCGCTAACCGCGCAATGGGCACTCGCAAACCTGCCGGACAGCCTCTTCATACCAACAAGCCTTGTTTGTGTTGCAGTGTTTACGTTCATTACACTCATGATTGTCCCCTATTACCACAGATGCGGCAGATGTGGGAGTCTTAGGCTACATTGAGAGGATAGCATGCCTCCCCTACTGTTCCCCCCAATGCAGCTACTTCTCAACCGGCTGTGTTTATCGATACTTTCCCTTAGCAAGGATTCATGGCTGCCCAACGACCTCATGCACCGGTAACCACTCAACCTTCCCCTTCTAGTTCCTCCGATTACCAGATTCTCATGATGAACTCTGACCAACCTCTAACCGTCGACCTTAACCTTCAAACTCAGTCTCATCAGTACCCCAAGCCTCCCGCTCCGTTTGTCCCCGAGTCACCATCTTCAGGTCCTACAGAACCTCTTTCAACACCCAATGGTCCCTTGTAGATCCCTCAGCCCAAATTTGAGGTTCATACCAAGGTTTCTAAGGGCCCATTACACCGAAATTCTACTTCTGGTCGAGCTACTCATTCATATAGCATAGTAGATGATTTGGCGCAGTCTCCTGCTGCTATTTCAACACTAAAAATCCTCCAGTCGTGTCCTTCTCAACGGAAGGCTCTACTATCCGCCATGGGCGTTGTAGATCCTGCTGATGACAAATTGATTGTTTTCGATGCCCATTAGTCAGACCATCATCCCCTCCCTGCTTCCGTTGCTTTCCAAATCCCAGTCAAAATCCGGAACACTAGCGTGGCTCGGTGTATTATTGAAGAGGGGGAATCTACCTATGTGATGTCTACTTCGGTTTGGAAAAAACTCGGATCTCCTGAGCTGGCCCCTTCCACAATCACCCTTCGTGCATGGGATGGCCATGCCTCCCATCCCATTGGCCTTTTTCGTAATTTTCCTATCACTCTTGCGGGAAAGACTATTTGTGTTGACGTTGAAGTCGTTGATTCCCCTCTTCATTATAACATTATTTTGGGGTGTAGCTACACCTATGCCATGTCTACTATCCCATCTGCGGTTCATCGCAAGATGTTTTTCCCTCATAATGGAGAGATCGCCACCATCGACCAGTTGACATATCATGAGCCAAAGTCTCAGTCCTCCCCTAAGTTGACCATATCTTCTATGGCCAATAAGAAAACCATCTATTCTTTGACCAGTGTCTCCCCCGACGTCTACAAAGACTCCTCCTTGCTTGGAACCTTCCCCGTTCTTCCTCCTCCTCCTGTCTCTGATCCCAGATTAGCGAATGTTTTCATGATGCAATCGTCTCGGGATGACCTTAAGCGGCCCGCTTCGGCTAGTCAGCAACCTCAACCTCGCCCGCCGCAACCTGCTCCTAGCCCTTCACCTCGGCCCCGCCCGACCTCTTCCTTCGGCCCTTCTCCATAGCTAGTACCCATGTGCCTCTCTACCCTCATGGGTTGGTTCCACAGTGTCTCAACCATCTTGGAGCCGTCCCTCCCGGCCATTAACCTACTCGTCGATACCTTTCCTTTGCTCCCCCTCTCGATTCTATTTGGTCCCCCATCATGGCCACCCTCTCCCTCCCCAATTTGACCCTGGGCATCCCCGTCTGGTACCTTGACCCTCCAGCCGTTACCCCACCAGGTCACCCCAAACCATACCTTGCTTTGACATCGGTTCAACTAGTTCCCCTAGCTTCTTCCATCACTCCAGTGCCCCCAACACCTCAACAGAACCCTTCTCCTGTTGTGACCGCTATGGGAAAGAACGCCAAAGCTCGCAAGGGGGCATGCAAAGACAAGGCCACCCCGACTGACCCTACCCTGCCCGCCAAGCCTTGTGCCTTGTGTGATGTCATTGGTCATGCCACCCATACTTGTCCCGAGTTTCCCCGTATTAAACCCATGGCTAAAGTCACGTTCCCTAAGTCTACGGTCCCCTCGAACCTCTCGTTTCTTCCTCGCCCACGACCAAGAACCCAAAGAATCTTCGTACCAACAAAACCTTGTGCTCGTGTGGTGTCCATGGCCACTATTCCCACTATTGTCCTCACCGACGCATTACCGAGCCTCTTTAGAGGTCATTCACGAGTATGAGGTTGAACAAAAATCAATCGCCTCCCATCCTCGCGCGAGTGCGTCGATCGGCTTGAAGATCCCCCCGCTACCATTGACATTCTAATGTTGAGATGACGGAACTCGCCTCCCCCATCCTCTACCTATCATCATCCGTGCAACCCTTGGAGCACATTCCCTCCGAATCCCTCCTTGCTTTGCTCTTCAAAGAACATTCTTGGGCTCCACATCATTTGAACATATTTTTACCTGTTCTTCTGTCATTCCCCCTAAAGATCCGTATGTGAGCCTCTCTTCCCATGCTGATGATTTAGGTAGCTTTGCAGCGTCATGTGGTTTCCCTGACCTTTTCTTTCCCACCCATGATCGGGATGATACCATCCGTATCTATGATGTTCTTCGCAGCATGAGCACCAGCTATCCCTCCTGTAGCCCTCATACATCACCCTTTAGTCATTTTATGAGTCATGCCATCCTATCCAGACTACTCCCTCCCGTCGTTGTCGTTTGATGTCTACTCTGCAATCACGCTGCCATCATTGTTCTTCCCCCTACCATTTATTTCCTTCTGCCACTATTTCGTAGGACCTCCCATCTACACCTTATATTGGCTATGCCAATGGTGCAAGTCGTTATTCCCAGAATCTAGCCTCTACAGCCTAGACCATCTTTACCCCCTTGCAGGCCCTCGTTCCCTCGAATTTGGTCTGCATTGGTCCTGCCACCAATAATCAAGCCGAATATGATGCAGTGCATGGTCTCTTAGACGATGCCCTCTCTCATCACATCCTCCATCTGCATGTTCATTTATATTCCCTGCTTCTTGTCATGCAACTCAGTGGTGTCTATCGTGTGCATAATCCTATCCTTTTTTGACGGTATTTATGAGTGAAACTTTTGATACGTGAATTTAGAGTCATTACTTTTAGTCATGTACCTAGAGAACAAAATGACTACGTAGATAGCATTGCAAACCATGTTCTAGATTAGCATTTATCACACACATTTCCTACAAGAAAATAACATTCAAACTCATCAAAACGATGCATATCCATAATATGTGTCGTACAACATGTTTTTAGAGTCAATCTATTCTGATACATATGACATGCCCATAGCATGTTACAAAACACAAAACTCAAAACTGGGGGGCACCACTTGCCCCTACATACACACTAGGGGGCACCACCTGCACCACATCTAATTACTATCTGGAGGATCTTGAGCCAATGGCTCTGCTCCCGTAGCTCGTAGATCACACACAGTCTGACCGACCATCGCCATGTGGCGCATGACACCTCGCCATTCCGAGGGTAGACCAATACATAGCTCTAGGTACTGGTCGTCTAAGTCTTGCCAACCCCGCTTTGAAACAACAGTCAGCAGCCCCTCAAATCTACGACGGATGTCCTCCAGGAGGGTGGTCATATCCTCATTTTGTGTCATTCTCAATCCACTAGCACCTGCAACTCGATACCGACAGTCGTCCCACATATGGATAGTTTTACCCGGAGCTATATCTGCATACCAAAAGTATAAGAATTAGTACCATATATACTATTCAAAAACTTTAACATGCTCATAAAATATTAGTCACTTGTCACTTACCATTAGGCCCCCATACTCGACCAGGCGGAAGTGGCAAGTCTGGATCTCCACAATAACTCGTCCCACTATAGGGATAGTCATCTATGTACAATGGCATATGATCCCAATGGGCAAAGAAATCTAGTCGTAACACTTGTCCGACCACCCCTCCTCCTCCTCTACACAGTAGTCACCCCCGCCGGCACATCCTGGGTTCTCTCGGACCCCCATCTGGTAGTTGTACATGAGGTCGCAAGGTCGGGATCTTCTCAAAAAAGAAGGAGCACAATACGGTCCCATATGAGCAAACATGGTTCACTTGCCGCTTGCAAAGCGATATTTGTCATTTCAACGACACCAACATCATCTGGGCCCACCCATAGTAGGTCCCACTCAACACTTTCTCCATGATCATCATCGTCGGTGATGTGGTGGAGTGCTCCGGGCTCGCTCGTGATCCGCAACATTGTTGCGGCTACTACACGAGTCTCTAATCTCTTTAGGTCCCCAATCGGTATCCGAGTCCCTTTGACTTGGAGGCATGGTCGGCAATTTCGCTCTACAAACTCCATGATGTTATGCCCATGCGGTGGCACTGGCTGCATATTTCCCACCATCCCAAGTGTCGGGAGACCAGTAAGGAAATATAGATCTTGGATTGTCAACTTGATCCTGTGCCCCTACACTATAAAGACCTCATGATCTGGATCCCAATAACTGACAATCCAGGCCAATAAGGGCTCCCCATCTTTCATCAAAGGGTTCTCCACAAACTTTGGCACCCCAAACCTGGCCAATGCATGACAGACACCCTGATCCCCTTGGATCTCCGCCCGTAATGTGCCCAAGTCCCTCTCTCTCCAGTTGATTCGTATCTCTGGCATATATGCACAAAAACATCATATTTGTCATTTTACTAATAGGAAAAACTGTATCCAACCACAGAAACCCAAATCTTAGCCCACCACAGCACTAAAATAATCTCCATCTGACAGGTAAAATTTTTTGGCTAAATCCTGGGACAGGTCACACTTTTCAGGCCAAAACCTGCTTCCCAGGTTGCAGTTTTTGGCCCAAATAGTGCGACCCAACCATGAAGATGAGGGAGGGTCTGTTCCTGAGATTTAGGACCCTAATCTGAAATTTCAATCCATCAAAAAGGAAGAGTAGGATTAGGCCTCTTACGTGCAACTGATAGATCTCGATTTCAACGCTCGGTTTTTCCACTACGATCGCCGCAAGATTTAGGGCCTTCTCTCCTCTCTACCTTCACCACAGCTACACAAGAAAATGAATGCATTTGGAGGGAAAATTCCCTATTAGAAGAGAAACCCCCAGTTTTTCTTTCGCCTTTTGCGGCCAAATCGTAGCTTCGTTTAACAAACTGTCTACACCGTTGGAAAGCTCTCACTGGGCACTAAAATGGGTATCTGTTAGTTTTTCGTGATTTGATACTTCACCAGGACACATTTTTCCCACGAAGGGTCTATTCACCTCTCCTCCAAATTGGATTTCCTCACTTACAACACTTGCACTTGGGGCACCACTTTGCGTCCTTACTTGTCCTTGTTCGTGTTGATTTTCATCATGAGATACCCCCTCGTCCTCATGTTTTTATGGTCCCCCATTTGGACCTCTACTGTGTGTCAGTGCCATCGATTCGCTCTTTTTTAGAGCATCCAAGTTGAGTCATCATCGCATTCATGGAGTCTATCCTGAGTCCCTTTATATCCCACTATAGTCATCCATCCTTCCTTGCTTGGTCCCTCTCTCGTGCCGTACATTATGGCCTTTCAGTCCCACTGTCCCTTGTCCCTCATGATTTTGTGTCAGTCACTGCCAGGTCATCCATGCCGTTTATGCTCTAACAAGGGAAGTCATCCATTCGATACTCAGTACCCCCCATTTCATCATCATCATTGGTGTTAGTCTGTCCGTAATTCTACTGTTTTATCTCATTCCTTAGTTGAGGATCCCTAATTGCCTCACCTATGGCGGACCTCCTTCTATTGACATCAACTCATTCATTCCAGAAGACAGGTCTAGAGGGTGGTGTACCTTGGTTCCAGCTTCCACTCTTATTCGGTTCCCTGGATCAGGCAAAGGGACTCCTTATTTGCCTTTGACTTGACTGTTTCTTCACTCTAGCTCCTTTCGACGATGATCGAGATCCATATACTGGATGGTCCGGTGATGGGAGCAGCGATACCCGCGTTCTCGCGGTGTGTGTGAGATGTCTCAGCCCTCATGAGGGTGTGGCCCTATAGGTAGCCCCCCACATGCCTGGATGTCCTCTTCATTGCAGCCTTCGATGCAACTCCATATATTTGATGATGTCGGCCTTAGCCGCTTGTAGCGCCTCTTTGATTTGCATATATCCATCAGATTTTGAGAGCCCTTCCCCATTTATAGGGGGAATTTGGGTTGTATTTGTATCTCATGTACTTAGAGATTATTGTATAAGTCCTGGCTGTTATCCCAAACACAACTTGTATGTGGGATTCATCATTCTATCTTTTATCTGGCTCATGTTTATGCCATCATGTACTTTATAGTTCAGTCCCTTGTTTACTCGACGCACTATTATTTTGTACTTTGTCTCAGTGGGCATAGGTATGCCTCCCCCACTACCTCTAGCATAGGTACCCTCTCATAAAATTAGACTTGTTGCACCTGTAAGTCTCATCTCCTCAGGGTCTAGTTCTTTAGCACATTAGACTACCTTACATTTCTCTCTCTGACTTCCCTTTTGATGTCTGTTGATTGAGTTCTTACAACATACTTCAGTCATACGATTTCCTCCTAACACTGGCACGTTGGGGGGCAATCTGTTACACCATTTTTTGGTCATCTAACCTATTATCATTAGACAGACCCAAGTACACCATGTAAGACCAATTTTACCCTAAGTAAAATTTATTTCACTATGTAAAATAACTTAATAAAACACATTTATTAGGTTGTTTATGGTCTAAATAGGAAACCCCAAAGTGAAATATTAAACAAATCTATATTTGTTTGATTTTCCTCATGGAATAATTAATTAAACAATAATTTAATTATTATTCCAGGTCATATTTAACCCAAAACAAGGAAATTAATTAGATAAATCCTTATTTATCTTATTATTTTCTAGGAATAATTATTTAAATCTTATTTAAATAATATTCCTTGTTAAATATGACTAAATCATTAAATAAATAATTATTTATTTATCATTCAACCACTTCCTTAAAATAATAAATAAATCATTTATTTATTTATTATTTACAAATAAAGGATTTGACCCAAGTCAAATACCTTTTCCCTCCAACAAATATAATAAAATATTCCATAAAAGGTGGATCTAGATTTGGTTAATATTATTTTAATCATGCACCAAGATCTAGAATGACCCAATATTTTGTTATAAATAGAAGGGTTTTCCCACTCATTTGTCACCTTTTGTTGCCCATTAGATCACTCCGATCTATGCTCTTTCTCCGAATCCGAGCCATTATCATTGTCACATTCTCCATTATCCGCTTTGTGATCTCCCTTTGAGTTCTATGTTTGTCCGGGTTTTATACACCAACAAGAGAGAGAAATGCTAGATCTAAAGTGTTGAGGACTTTCAAGAACCCATCCCATTGAGGATAACTCGGAAACATCTTTCTTGTTTTTCTCTCGGGTGCCCTTAATATAAAAATTCTTTTAAAAATATTGTTATTGTCTTGTCTATTGGATGCATGGAGAAAAGAAAACCTTATTTTTACTACTTAATGTCTTTTTATGCATAGATCCAGATTTTTGCAGACAGTTGTCTTGATCAACTAACTCACGTATCCGAAGATATTGGCAACCATATTTGATGTTAGGGATATTTTTTTATGTGTAGCTAAAGTGGTATTTTTTCGTACACTTTGACAAAGGATTCATACTAACATTGAGGCTATCAAAATCTTTGCCTCCATATTATACCTTTGAAGAATGAAGATGCAAAGCCTTGAAAATCCGAATTAGTCTTCCATTTTTGGTTTATTTGCAATATTTCCAGAATATAGCCGCTCTTTTTTCATAAGAGGTAGCTAATATTTTTGGATATTACTATATGGAAAGGAAAAGCTACATTTTGGTCTTGTTATCACAATGATGACACCAAAGTGGATGAAGTGGATGAGATTTTTTGTTATGATGAGTTTTTCTAGGTGTCACATAAACCTCCAGGGTTGTTTAGTCACTCCTATGTTTTAACATATATGCAAATAGGTGTTCACGGATACTCCTTTCGACTTGCCGGAATGCACCTTTTTTGGAGACAATTTTGGAGCTACGAGGCACTCCTGCCACATTTATCTAGCTAGCCTTCAAAGTCGCATGATGCCACACCTTATCTTATTTCTATTTTCATTTTTTTCTTTAATGTTTTATATGAACTCTACCACACGTAGAGAGTTGTAATAAATTCCTAAAACAAAGTTCCACTTTTATTGAAGGCTTTTATACGTGAGGTCCTATTTTTTTATAAATATGGTGTAATGCAAAGATAGAAGGGTTCGATGATTGTATCTTTGCGAGCATATTGTATTACACTTTTTGAATGTATAATATATCAACATTACCCTCGAGGACTTATGACATCTTGTTGTGTGTAGTTTTTAATTACCTCTGAGTGTTTTTCATATCTAAATTCGTCGATTTTAGATTGTGATGTTAACTATGTAACATATTTTTGTTAGTCCGATGTTTTATCTATGCATGATTACCCAATTTTTCTGGCCTTGCTTGGAAATATTTCTTGATAATACATGTGTGGTAAATTATTTACGAGAAATCCTTGAAACAAATATCTTTACGGTACAATTAAATTCTTGCAAGACTTCCGGGAGCTTTATTTCTTTGATGCACTATCAATGCGAACTCGTGTTATTTTTCTCGTCTACAAACGATGGAATTATATCTGTATAGACCCACTTTCCTTTTATATATCTTGCTAGCCCACAGACATCGATTTACTCTTGTAACCACATCAAGCCTTAGTGCACCTCATGTGTGTAAAAAGTTAGTTATGTATTTTAAACCCTTTTTAGAAGATGTAAGATTCGGGTCACTTTCCACAATCCAAACCAGATCATAAATATCCCCTCGAGCTTAAGATGTGTCCGGTCAAGCACTTTTCACAATCCCTAGTGTTGATTCCAGTATAGCAAAACATATTCTTTCCAAAAGGTAGTTGGTTCGAACGGGATTTCCATGTCGATGGGTTATCCGAGGTACAATCAAGTTTCGGGTTTGGCCATAAGTCCGAGAGAAGACATCATTCAGTACTTTGGGGAACATTCATGTATTCAAAAAATGGAAGTTGGGCTTATGAATGTCGAGAGCTAATTTTCAACATGCTATGGAATTTGGTATTCATTGGAGAAAAAAAATATTTTTTTTGTCATCTCTTTAGATGATATTATCGTGATCAACCTCATATCAAGAACACCTTCAACACTTGAAACAATTATTTGTTAAATGCATAAAATATGGTATATCATAGAATCCAAATAAGTCTCATTTTTTTCTCAAAGAAGGTAAGAAGTTGAGTCACATAGTTTCAAAATATGAAGCAGAAAATTGATCCTAAAAGAGTGATTGCATTTTAGGATTTAACACTTTGAAGATCGAAGAAAGAGGTTCAAACTTTCCTTGGTAAGATCAATTTCTTAAGAAGGTTCATTCCAATTTTTTTCTAAAGTGGTGAAGAATATTACTTGCATGTTGAGGAAGGACAAAGAAGTCAAGTGGACCATTGAATCCATAAATTCATTTGAGTTGATCAAAAAAATATATCATTGAATCACCTTAGTTGGTAAGCTCCTAATACTCAAAGCCTTTCTTGATATTCTCATTTTCTCACAAGATACTATTGCTACTATTTTTATTACAAAAACATTCGAAAAAATAAGGAAGATCCCATAGAATTTTTTAGCAGCTCTTAGAGATACAGAATTGAAGTATGAAATGTTGAAAAGCATGCCTATGCATTAGTGAAAGCTTTGAAAGATTTTAGAGCTTATATTATGCATGCTCAAGTTATTTATTATGTACCTTCATCTCTTGTTAGATATATATTAGGTCAACTCGGTATTGATAGAAAAATAAGCAAGTGGGTGACTAAAGTTCTTGAATTTGATTTGGAGATAAAACCTACTAAACTAATGAAAGGTCAAGGATTAGCAAAACTACTAGCTGAAGAAAGAAATTGTAAAGTTGTGGGATTGAATTTCATGGATGAAAAAATTGATGGGAAGATTTCTCAACCTATAGACAACATGGAAGTGGATGTAAAACTTTATGAATGAAGTTGGTACAAGGACATCATCTATTTTCTCGTAGTTTTTTAAACCTCCTCCATATTATGATAAAATCAAAGTAATATATTTGATACGAAAAGCTCGTTAAATTATGCATTAAATATAGTTTTTTATATTGGAAAGATCCTACATGATTTTTTTTGAGATGCATTGACCCAGATGAGTCCAATAAAGTCATCTTTGATATGCATAGTAGTGTGTGGAGGAAATCACTATTGGATAACTAATGCATACAAAATACCGAGAGTTGGATATTTTTTGGCCCAAACTCATTTTCCGATGTATGTGTCAAGAAATACCATGTCAAAAATGTCAAAAATTCACTTTCGTAAGATATATTTGAAGTTTTTTCCCCGTCAAGTCCATAGTTTTTCCCGCACCTTCTGACAATGGGGCTTAAAATTTCATTGGTGGAATTCATCCACCATCAAGTGGACAACATCGTTGGATTCTTGTTGTAACCGATTACTTCACCAAATGGATTGAAGCAATACCTACCGGGAATTCTACTCTTAAATCTATCATCAATTTTCTTGAGGGAATCATAACCATATTTGGATGTCCATCATGTTTAGTAGTGCATAATGCACTTTGATTTTAAAGCCACTCCCTTGGTAAATTTATATGAATATTATGGTATTCAAATCACTCACTCTACAACTTATTATCCCAAGGGAATGGTTTAGTTGAATCATCAAATAAAATGTTGGTAAGAATCATCACCAAACTGCTGGAGCAAAACAAGAAAGGTTGGGATTCAAAACTAAATTTTTCTTAACCGGTAGATAGGGTGACAATAAAAGTGTAATTATACATCACCTTTTCAAATGGTTTATGGAACGATACTACTTTTCCAGTCCAATTAGCCATTCCCGTAGCTAAATTTCTGTAAGATCATGAAGTTGAACCAAATGATATGACCAGGAGAATTTATCAAATCATAGAAGTATAGAAAAAGCAAGAACAACAATATGCTTTGGCAAGAAAAATATCAGCAAGATGTAAAGAATTTTTTTTGACAAAGGAACTAAAAAATAAGATTTTCAGATTGGAGATCTAGTGTTGAAGTGGGATAAACAACATCAATATCCAGGTAAGAATTCCAAATTTTATCCTTTATGGCTTGGTCCTTTCATAATCTCAAATATTCTCCGGAACAATACTTTTGAGCTACAACATATTTGATGGAGTAGAAGCTGTCAGAGGCCCATTCAATGGGTGCTTTCTCAAAAAATGATTTTACTAAGGTTGTTGGTAGCCTAATTTCACTGTAAATAACAAAGCGTGTTTCATAATAAGACTCATAGCCCAATGAAAAGGCACTAAAACCACAAAAATTCGCATGACCCTCGCAGGGGATTCTATCCCCTATGGAGCCAATGTTATCACGCGTTCTTTGCTAATTCATGAATCTATTTAACAGTTTTATTTTTAGGGTTAAACTTCAAAATTTTCAAAATTTTAATTCCTTTTTTTGGTCGGCACTGAATTTCCCTAGCACCATTCGCTTAGTCTTTTTGGACGCTACTTATATTTTCCTATTTCGTGTCTTTTATTTCTATTCCGATGTCACCGGGAATTTTTGGAAGCATACTCTATTTTTTTAAAAATAAACAAAAAATGTGCATCCGCTTTAGTTAAGCCATGTATTGTAGTGTAAATAGACCTCAAATATTTTTTAAATATTTTTCATATCTTATGATAGGTGTCATATTGCAGTTAGTTAGTTTAAGTCAAGTCGTAATATACGTTCAACCCATGTGTCACCCATAGTTATGAACTTAATCGTTACCCCGTCTTGCCCGTCAACCCCAAGTTAGTTATATGTATGTATAAGTATGTTTTCTTCTGAACAGAGAGGAAATCATGGTTATTACACTCAATGCCATAACCATTTCATTAGTCGCACAATAATCCCGTCAAAAATTTCAGCCAATTAACAAGAAGACAAAGCAGAGGTGATGGTTAGTCGCAGATCCACTACATCTCAAGACATATGGAGTACTTCATATTGAAAAACATATCCAACCGAAAGGTGATGATGGATCATCACCTAGTGCACATCATGGTGAGGAATATTTTTAATTATGAAGGTTCATTTTCATGTGGTGATGAACCAAATTTTCGGTTTTTAAAACCACCGAAAAAGAAGGAACTCCGTCATTTGAAGTTTTAGCGTTGGAGTTCAAATTGCTAAGCGTCATAGTTTGAAGAAGAGTCTAGAATTTAGATAAGATTTCCAAAGGAGAATGTAGCTACCATTTTTAAGGTAAAGCTCCTTTAACTCGCTACCTATCGATTGCAATATTTTTACGAGGATGACTAAAACAGTGGAAAAATAAATCAAATTGAGCCACAAGGTGCGATTTGGTTGATGCCAATTCGAGGGTAAGAAGCTTGTTTATTCAGTCATGGTGGTATTACATATGTACCATGTTAGGTATCTTTCACTTATTAGTAGCTCGAGAGTTTTATAACTCTTTTAATGGACATGAGCTACGGTTTATGGCCTCACCTTTGGAGGTTTATGAAGGCTTCATTGTTGAAGCCTTTAACCTTTCCCAAGAAGGAGAAATGTGTTTCAAAGGGAAGGTCATTACGGGAGGAGATCTCAATATCTTCCTCAAAGATGCACACAAAGATCCAAATTGGGAAAAAAATGCATTCCAAGTAGCTATCTTAAGAATGATTGGGAAAAAGCTATCAAGCTTATCAAGATATACCGCACTTTTGAAAGGAGGTATACAATTGTGTTCCACTATTACATGAGGTTTCTTTTTCATATTGTATGGATGAATACATTAAATATTCCATTTTTATTGTTTGAAAAATCCCGACAAAGATGTCAACAAGGGTTCGTACTCACACCGATGTGTCAAATTATAGCTTGTAGCATCAAGTTTTAATAAAAGTTATAGTTGAAGAAGAGTTTGGGAAGAGAAACCAAACTTGGGACCAATTTCTATTCTAGAGGGTAGGACAACTCCGCACCTATACCTCTGGTTTCCACAACCAAACCCTCACTCGCAAAAAGAGGAACAAAGAGAAAAGCCAAAAAAGAAAAACATTCATAAGAAGGCGAGAGGGGAAAAAAAGAGTGGTGTGGCAAGCCAAGGCTGAAAGTAGTTTGGAAAAAAGGAGAGAGTTCCTCAACAAGAAAAACCAATACATATGAAAATAGTGCTCCATGTTCCTCAATTTCTTAATTTCTACACTAGAGCCGAAGAGGAAGGTCTACAACTGCGTATAAATCAAAAGCGCGTGTGCTACTATAAATTCCGAAGCACGTATTCAACAAATGTTGCGTAAAGAGTATCAACCTACACCATCGGATGAAGAAATCCTCAAGGATGTTGGATATGACATCGTAGTAAGAATAAGAAGGAAGAAGCCAAACATGTTGCGCAAATGTACGAAAGAGGCATACCAGGAGAAAACAACAATTTTAGGCCTAAGTCCAAGGCTCTACATAATCCAAGCCTAGTGACAAAGGTTAATGATATTGAAGGTAAATCCTGAAAGTTGAAAAATAGAGGAATCCATGAAGAAAAAAAAGAACAAAAAACCCTCAAGAACAGTGCATCGTAGCCCTCCAAAGAGAAGAAAATCACAAAAGGGTTCTAAAGAGGACAAAGCCCTTGTCAAGGAAGCAACCATAAGAGAAACCGGATCTGGATCAACTCGTTTGCGTAAAAAAATGCTTGGGTAATCTTGTTGAAGCTATAGTACACATAGAGGGATGGTAAAAAACATTTTTTCATACAAGTACCATTTTGCTTATTAGTTAGAATTTTGAACATCAGACTTAGGTGTCGAGAATATAAGTTGAACGCAGGATTTTTTGTATTTTTTGTGTATTTCTAAAAATAAATAGGTTGCCACTGGAATTTCACGGTAGCATTCCATATTTTTAACGCCTCTATAGGTTTTTATTGGAATTTCGGTAGCACCGTTTTAACCGAATTTTGACACCTATCAACAATTTTTTCCGAGCCGCTAAGGATGGATAAGAACCCACAACCAAATGGATAATACAAGTGATGGTGAGAGGTGGTTATGAGGTTGTTGGAGGTCTTATTAAATGAAGCTACATGGTTATTAAATACCCAAGACGAGAATGAGATAAATCAACAGGGTAGTAAGGACAATACACTCGCATTTTAGCCCAAATTTCTTCTCTTCTTTATTCTCCATTTGTATTTTTCAGTTAGATTTCGATGGGATAAGGCTATGATATATTTTTGACACCTATGTAATGTTAGAATTAATGTTTCCTTATTTTTAGAAGAGATGGAGTTGGTGCCTCTCTTGCTATATATACCCCTTGTAAATACCATTTCCAGTGTTTGGATGTGGGTATACTCGAAGACTAAATACAATAAAAAATCATTTTTCTTCATGCTAGAGGATTTGGTGACAAAACAAACGTCTAATGTGTGTTATGTCTATTTTATTTGTTAATTTATTCTAAAAATGAATTGAAACAACTATTAAGTTGTAAATCGAGAAACTCGTTAAAGGATTTAATAGTGAATTATCCCCTTTCAGCGTACACAAATTATATGTGGGTTATAGAATGTGTTAGTGAATATTTCATAAAGGATTTGTGGAATAATTTATACATGAATCTATTTTCTGAATTTTGTTTACTTTACATAAACAAAGTTTATGTAAAATCCATCATCATAGTTTATGTGACTGATTTAGGATAGGAATATTTCCCTGGAATAAATACCATCTATCCATATTCTCCATTTGTACTCTCTACTCTATACTATGAATTTAGCCACACAATTTATACTTTCCACAACTTTCCAAATGCATGAAAGTTTTTAAATAACATAAAAAAATAATTTCAAAATCTCTTTAGAATGCCATCCCACCACTCAAACAACCTGTTTAAAATTTTAAATGAACTATGATGTGTAAGGCTTACTCCTTATGCATTCAAGGAGTGACTCATAGCGTAACAAATTCAACCAGCCTACACAACATGTTTGATAATTACCCATAGCTAAGACATAATATAAGGGTTTGTATTCCAAGGATTATAGATAGAGGGGGCCGACAACAGGGAACAAACCTCGATAACAAGTATTACGGTTATTTCTCATTAAGGAGATAAACAAACCAAGAAAAACCACTAGTTGAAAAATGACTAAATTCAAGAAAAAATATATATATGTTTTCTAGTCGACTATCCATCCACATCATACAACAAGGAGGCCGATAGGAGCTTGGTAGAGAAAACTCGAAATGTGAGCACATTAGACGTGTATTAGAGGTGGAAGTGAGTCGATCGGAAAATTCATGGAGTATGGTAATTATATACTGCTGCAGCCCAATATAAAATAGGTAAGCCTTACAAACCAATGAAACATAAAATAAAGGAAATAAAACTTTGGGAGCATAAAGAATATATAAATAAACCAACAAGTACTCAACAAAAAGATAAAATTAAAAGAAATATAAATATCTGGGATGGTCGCATAAGACTTATTTCCGTAGTTGTGCAACAACTAGCCTACTACTTTAGCTAAATCCTCAGTGCCATTGCATGTAATGTTAAATTATATCTCAAGTCGATGAAAAAGAAAACCCATGATATGGAGGGGTGTATAAGGGTGGAATAAAATCGTACCGTAAGATAGGGAAATTAGTAGGACTATAAAATTTAGAATAAAATATAATCATACAAGTTAATACAAATGAATATAAATTAGCTCAACAAATTCTAGTATTGACTAAGTTATAAAAATGGGAAATTGAATTAAGGAATCTCACAAAAAATAGAAACAAATAAATGAATCAAAAAGGGTGAAATATCACCTATTTGAAGACTCCATGTTTCTAACCCGTGTAGTGGTCGTAGACCCCGATGAATGAGGTCGAGGTTTTATTTTTCCCTTGAAATTTCAAAAAAATACCCTAGGTCGAAGGAAGAAGGTAAGGCGTATTCATGCTATTATGAGAAATAAATTGTTTGTAGAAAAATTGATATCCTTATACCCGTGCCTACACCTCGGTAGTATCCTCGAGAAGTAAATTCCATTTTGAAGAATAAAATTTTAGATTCTCGGTGCCCTTTCTTCAACTAAAAATAGAAAAAGCAAAGGGGAAAACATCATAGTAAGGGAAGGACGATGTTAATAGTAAATCAATGCCATTTAAATTCAAAGTTAAAATGAGAACTTAGCCATATTACTTGAGGGAAATGATAGACATAATCTCACACAATCATAGCTGCCTACGGGAGGACTAACACCATGAACTTACCCCGTGGGACACCGAATAGCCCACCTAGAAACAAATACGGAAATCCCAAAAAAATCAGGGTGACCTACGTTTACCAAAATCCAAATAGTTTAAAATAAAAAACAAAAGAAACAAAAATAGTATCATGCACATTGTCAATCAACCGAGCACCATCGAGGTAAATCTAGAAGAGCCACTAGGTCGAAAATGAGACACAACTATAGAATAACCACTCCTTACCATGGTAGTGTTTAGAGTCGTATTCCATGAGCTCATTAGAAAACCATTCCAGAAAAGTAACATTATGTATGTTAGGTTAGGATTTAAAGGGATCATTCTCCAATGTTGGACGAGTGCATGAAAAGTTACCACCATATCGATGAGTCATGTAATTTAATTCACACACAAGGCACATGGAACCTGAATAGGTGGCTCCTTTCGATCGACACAAAAAGTTCTAGAACTACCATAAATCAACCTTATTAAATTATAATAACATTTTTTATGTATATTAGAAGGAAGGAAATAAAAATCGAAGGTAGGTCAAGAAATTAAAACTAAGTATGTCTTGGTTAAAACATAGAAAATTATGTGACCTTGCATATCCTAGGAATCATGCACATATAAGAGTTAGGAAAAAAATTTAATATTTTTTTATTCAAATATGGTAGGTGTGCATGTAAGAATATACGTGTAATGTACTAATCCGCATGTCCTAGGGAAAAAAATTAGCATATCACCTTAGGCTTTGAGAAGTCATGCACATTAGGACCGCAGTATACCCTTTTCCGAATAAGTGTATATACATGCATAGTAGATTTTTAGTTAGAAACAAAATAAATAAAATTGGTAAGAACTGGGTGGTGACAAGTGGTATCGTAGCCTAGGTTCAAAATGGGGGTTGAAGGAACCACCACAATAATAAGTAGAAAAGTGAAAAATTGAAATATTGATTTAAGTGAAACAATGCTAATACTTGTTCAGCATTGATATAAGGTATTCAAGAGAATCATGCTACCACTAAATGGAATAGGACCATCATCTAGCTATAATATAAGGAGATGAATTATATGCGGAGTTTTGAATTGAAAGGACCCTCACTAGTAGCTCCATTTATGGATATTATCGAAAAAATTTATGATAGCAGAGTTGGATCACCCTTTTCGAAATAGAAATGAATGAGTGTTAAAGGAAAGTGAGGAACAGAAAGGATGATAAGAGAGTTAACTGAACTGGTCTAGCCATAAAAACATGGAGCAAAAAATAAGCAAAAAAGAAAACACGTGAGAGATGGAGTCATAGAATTATGAAAGTAGTGGTGGTTCGTATAGAAATTATCCAAAAACACAAAAAAATAAAGAATAATATGGAGTTTCTAGGGGAGTTTAGAAAAAATAAAACTCCCTACTTTTGATAGAGTCAATGAGGAGGATGCGAGGCTCGGATCCTAAATATGACCAAGTATTTTAAATTTTATGAGTACGAGAGTAATCTAAGGCCAAATTGGCCATTTATCGCTCTGTAGGCAAAGCTACTCTCTAGTGGGAAGAGGTCAAAAACTCGTACATACCATGGAGGAGAAGACAATATATTGGGAGGAATTGTAAAAGCGACTTTAACTCATTATATCCGAATGAATGATATTGATGATGATGCGAGCTAAGGAATTTCATGAATTAAGATTGGGACGATTAACTATGGACGAGTTTATGGCTAAATTTACAAATTTTCTATGGTATGTTACCTATATTAAGGAAGAGAAAGCCAAAGTACATTTGATTTTTGAATCTGTCTACGAACCCCTTACAAGGAAATAATTGAGTTCGATAATCCTAAAACCATGGAAGAGGCAAAGAAGGAAGGAAATATTATGTTATTAGAAATTTAAGAATAAGGGCGAATGCTCAAAGCCATAACAAGTTAGGATGCACAATGGGGTCTAAAAAGGGTGAGAAACCTACTTATATTAATAAATTTGGAAGGGACCATCTACAAAATAAATTCAACAAAGGGAATGGATTGTGTGCTACCCCGATCCTACTTCTGTGGAACTTGAATTATCCTCTTGACGCGCACCTTCATCTAGATGTCCCGCATCTTCCTCCTCCGTGGTTATGTATTCTAATGACATAATCCTCCTCCGTACACAATATCTCGAGATTGTGATATGAGATATCAATATTCTTGGACCTCGCTCATGAAAAAAATAGATTGATCGATAGTTTGATGCAAATTTGGTTATCGCAATAAATCACCTTCGAGCTTCCATTCGTTAACCAAACAAACCAACAAGTATCTTCCTCATCGGATGGCCTCACATGTTGTTTGACTAGGATCCATGTACCGCATCTATTGAACTAAGTGCAATCGTTTACATAGTAATTTGTCACCATGCTCATTTTCCCATCCCCGATCGTGAAATGCCCCATGACAAATCATGTGAAACTTTTCCATCATCAAGACATATGCTAAAATATCCCCTTATAGATCCAAAGAAGACTTCCATGAAATATTAATTAAAAACTTGGTCAAATTCTAGTTTCCTAGGTCGCTTCCCCTTTCTGGTGCCATGACCGCGACCGACATCCTTATCCCATTTTTTTTCGAGAACCTCGTCGTTGCCCTAATTTCTCGAAAAACCAAGTTGATCCCATTTCTACCAAAGGCTTTCGTCGAATGGAGGAGAAGCTTCGACCCGTAGAAGCTCAAGGGCACGAGTTTGTTATTGAACATAGATGATAAAGTTGAGCTCTCTTATTTTAGAGATTTGATGTCATTCATGGGGATCATCCCTTAGAAATTAGTCCTTCCTCCTCCTTTCATGGGATCCCAGCACCTCCTTCTCTTTTCTATAAATTCAAATCCCTCATTCCTCAAATTTTTATATCTCGGCTGATCATTTTCATACTCATTTGATATCTCATCCCTTTGCATGCTTGCATTGTGATTATGACCCTAGGTGCACAGAGAAAGGAATGCTTTCAGGTTTTTAGCATTTGGGTGAAGGATCTCATATTTTCACCAAAAGCAACCTCTAATGTCAAGGCATGGTTGTAAGCTCTCCTTTTGTAATTTGTCAAGTAATAGTATCTGATTTTTTGCTTTCTATATTTTTCTACATGATTGTGTAAATATTATGGTGCTCCTTCGATCCGATAGATAGCTGGTGTTTACATTTATTATATATTGTATCATGTTTGACGATGTTGTCTCACTGATCATCCACACGGCTTATTCACGCGCTCATTAGTAGCGAGGTGGTGGACCTCACAAGGATGCAGTGGATCAATGTCACCATCAGTGGATCCGAGGATAGCAATTGGAAAATGGGTATTTATGTCTCTTTTCCTCTTTCGCATTGTGAGAATTAGTTAAGAAATCTTATGTTAGAGAGAATATTGTGTTTCTAGACGCACTATGGAGCTGTGAGAGATCACCTGCCTGCGTCTGTAGAGGATATTTATCTTGACAACAAAACTAGCGACCACCGTGAGAGATGTAACGTATAGCAGTCCTCGTCGAACTGATCTTGGCGTGGAGCCACACCAATTATGAAATCTAAATATACTTAGGTATCGCCGAGGCTCACGTAAGGATGTTTGTAAATTCGTTGTGTCGGTCCGGATGCTCTCTCATGAGGCTCTTTTGTTGTTTCCTGCGTTTTTAGCGACCAATTTTTTTCTATCCTCACGTATAGCACTGAAGCGAAAGCTGGGCCGTTCCATATAGTAAAGTTGCGTTGATTGGCATTTAATCACCACTTTCTTCTTAGCACATAAGCGCTAATATTAACATTGGAAAAAATTGAGTTTCTTTCCGATTATCTAGTGTATCCCGGCCCTTGAAAAGAGTCTTTTGATATATCAGTGATCGTCCTTGATGATGTGCTGTCGCCTCCCTATCTTCCTACCGAGCGAGTCTTTTTTGTCTCTCACAGAGTTGTTGTAGGTTTGGGAATCCATTTCTTGCACACCCTTTGTGGCATTTTTTTCCTATCTTTTTCTAAGAGAGTTGGGTGTTTTCTTTCGTCATCTTTGCATTTACGATTGTTCCTCTCGGTTCGGTGTCAAGCGAGGAGATTACATTTTTGACACGAGTCTAGAAGGGTGTATTTTCTCTAAAATCAAAAGAAATTGGAAGTGAGTTTCTTTTTCGTGATTTCAGATTATCTTTGTCTCGTTTTACGAAGAGCGAAAAGAATTTTCATCATCACATTCTTTAAAGCGATTTTTGTTTGGTTTGATTGAGAAAAAGAAAAAGCAAAGGGGTTTTTTCATTTCTTTCCTTCACTCATCTTCTTTTCGATTACATTTCAAAAGTGAAAAAATAAATAAAAAATTCTTTGCATGTTAGTGAAAGAAGGAAAGGCATTTTAAATTTTCATAAAGTTGCATTTTGTTGGGAAAGTGAATTCAATTGGAAAAGCATTGCATTTTCTGTAACTCTAAAATATTTTGGGGTCATTATAATTGTTCCATTGAGTGCATTCTTTTTTGTCTCCTCTTCCCTAAGTATTTTATAATTCTGTATGGCATCGAAAGCTTATTTCTTGCATTTCTGGTCCGCACCATAATCGATTCGGGAGACATTCATTTTTGAGCCTTTAAACCAAAAAATTTAATGAATATCAACTTAAAATGAACCCAATTTACCTTAAGGGATCATTAGAATTAAATAGAACATTTAGTGGTCTAGGATAGAGGAAGCGGTATCCGACGTCAGTAAGCGTAGGAGGTTGTCACTAACGGTCTATGTTACAACCAGGGGGTGATATCCCATCACGTCCGGGAAGTATATCGATGTATGATAAATATATTTTGGGCGCTCCCATCAGAGAGTTATGCATTAGAAAACAAAACCATGGACTAGAATCCCACGTACCATCGCGTATATTTTGGTAGACACCACGAGGTTGCAAACCTTCCATAAAGCATAACCGAGTCATCCACCTTGTGAGACGTGATACACCGAACAAAACATTCACTCGGAGATCGGCCGCCGTGCGTTAAGTCCTTGGTCATTTCTCTTTCATTTGATCACTAAGGTGTATATTGGCGATTCATGGATACTTGGTAAAGCCTTTATGCCCAACACACCCTTTTTTATTTATTCTTTGTTAATTCTAAAAGTAACTACCCATCAAAACATCTCACCCGTGTGTTTCTCCAAATTTCACTGCTTTGGTAAGTTGTGATTTTGATCTGCCTCTGTCCCTTTTTCGATATTCTCCTCGAAGGTCATCATGGGCCGAATTGTCGCATTCACTCCCTCCTTTTCGATGAATCTCGAGAACCTCCTCCCAAGGTCCCCTACCTTTCCGGAATTTGGACCCCTTGAAGCGCAAGTTGAAGAGCTTGCAGTTGTCATCGACATTCAACCCATATCATCTCGAGCACCTCACTGATGATTCTCCTTGGACCACATGGGAATAATGCTGAGCTGAAACCCCCAACAAGCTTCACGGCTTCGGGGCCTTTCCTCTCGAATCCGCTCTTTGAGACGCATTGTGGTCTCTCCTAACCTACCTTAAAATTCTTTTGATCAGCCGAAAACCCTTTTTGAAAGCTTTTTCCGGTAGCATCCGACTCTGCCGTTCATCGAGTTGTTTCCCTAAAAAAATGGCATAAAATGTTGATGATGTTTCGTTCTTGAGTGCTCCTCTGACACTCAGGAGCGCCTCTAGCATCGGATATCCGGGAATCCTCTTCATGCTTTTTCCTACGAGGGTGAACTGCTTTGGATCCACACCTCATGATTCGGTATTGGAACCAAAATGCCATCTAGTTATGTTTAATCTATGCTTCGCATGGTTATACCTCTTTAGGGAAACCTTATTTTTTGAGGCTTCGGGGTGTTACACACTTATTTCGGACACCATTTTTGTCGATGGGTATTCTCGTAGTGCTCCACGACGATTTGTTTTGAATGTGGCCATGGTGTCTAAAACTATTGGTCGACCGACTCGTCACCATTTTTCAAATGACCATGTTATTTGGATCTCTTGCGTACCCTTTTCACCATCTAAAATTAGTGCGGTCCCACGATTGAGTGGGAAATCCACAATGTTGTTTCGTCAGGCTCGGGGGTAGTCTAACCCTCTCTCATGTATCTCCCATTTTTCGTGTAGAGGGAAACTGGAAGTTTTTGGATCTATTGCTAGAAGCGAGGTCAGACCTCATGTTTAATATTCCTAGGTTAAACAACCTTTTCTCACACCGAATGTGGTATGTTCGTAAGTTTAGCAACCTCAAAATTCACTTATTTTCAAAGGGCACGAACATGCAATATTAGCTAGATATGTCAAAGCAAACCTCGACCCTCTCGACTAGTGTTCTCGTGACATCCTAAGTTTGGTTCTTACACATAGCTAGTCTAGTCGTCCTCCTCGGGTCCAATACGGTCACTTTCCCCTCACTAGTACCGGTACTCAGCGCAGCCTTTCGCACCACGAGGTTAATGCCAGCAGAACCCAGTACCGTGCCTCATACGGTGTGTCCTTGATATCGAAAATTCCTCAATACCATCAAGATCATCTGGGACCCGAGGGCCGGACCCTGTGTCCGGCGAGGACCACAGGCTAGACCTCATGTTCGGCGACCACGGTGCCGGACCTATGTTCGCATGACGGCAGGTTGGATCCTGCTTTCCACCGGGGACCACAAACTGTATACATCATGTTTCGGTAGGGACCTTGTCACGGACGCATGCGCAAGGTCCACACGACCTCAGCTTTCAGTAGGGACCATATAAACAACCTATGCCGTGTCCCTAACAACAATATATGTAGCGAGGTCCTTACCAGCAATGGAGAAAATATGTACTGCATATCCGAGGTTAGAATCTACCCTATTGGGTGTAGAATCCTTATCAATCAAGTTGGAATCCGACCTTTCTCACCTCATCATCCTCCTTTACCGAATTCTTGTCTGTGTTGGAATTTTCGGATGTGTAAAAGATCACAAAATGACCCTATCTAGCATCAACTACATTGGGTGTCGATTCCAACTGAAGATTTCGCAGATTTTCCGAATTTTGAAGGAAAATATAGGGAAGACCCCCAAACCCATGTTATGACATACCATTTGTGTTGTTCCTCTAATTCTTGGGTTGATGATACCATTATTCTTTGCCTTTTCCGAGTGCACTTTGACTAGTGCAAAGCGTGACCAAATGGTACATTGAGGCTCTCTCTGCTGAATTTTCTTCGATTTCTAATTCCTCGGGATACGACCTTTCCTCACTCACTTCCGCACTCCATGTCTCGCATGAAACCAACACCCATTTTCTCACTTCCTTGAAACGAGCCGACTACTACGCATATCTTGGATCACATCCATGAATGAAGGTGTTGTCTTTCGCCTCATCAATTTTGAGATCCTTGATTAGTTTGTTTGACGAAATGGTTCAAAAAATCATCTCGCTCCCCAAAATTTCAAAATATCTTGGAATGGGGAGGGTTTATCACGGAAGTGGAGGTCATCGTTAGATCTACGATACCTCAACTTGGTTTATTCCTAGTCTAGGACTATATATGAGCTATTACCTCATCGCCTCCGCTCCTTCGAATAATCATTCATTATCTGAGTCTCTTGGTACGCCTCTGTTGGGTGGTGTTATTGGGACGATGACTCATATTGATAGTGGTGTGTAAAGCTTCTTGGTCGATCCACTTTGTTTCCATTGGGCCCCATCCTTATTGTAATCGGGGAGAGAATCTTGGTAAAACCTTAGAGTTAATTGTTTTTAGGTCTATCGCGACGGAAAATCCTTTAAGGGTAAGAAAAAGGGTAAACGAAAGTCAAAATTTGAAAACCCTAAGCAGATTAAAAGTCATCAGCGGGTAGTTCTTAATCCCGTAAGCCCAAATATCCTTATATAATGTGTGATGATGATCATTACACCAAGGATTTTCCTCGACATGCGAAGTCACCCTTCTTCGAAGGAGCTCGGAAGACTCAGAGCCATTTTGAAAGAATGGGTCCCTTCCTAACATATGCAAATGGTAGACCGAGCCTGATCATCTTCGGTAACTCTCGGTGTTCATCGCTGAACCGCAATCCATTTCCATCACCACGAATGAAAATATTGTCCCATTCCATCCCAAGGCTGCGTACGGAACCAAAAGCCCCAAGTCACTCTTCCTCTTCCATGCCTCCTACCTCTGGTCACTCTCCCAGGATACGATGAATAGTAGTGACTCCCATCATCGGCCACCCCAGAAAGGTGTTCTTCGAAAATCATCTTACAATCTAAATGCAAAGAGTAGCAAAAAAAAATACGTAGGTTTAACCACAATACGAAGTGCACCGCAAGCGAATCTTAAAAACGAGAAATACACAAAGATTTTCCCCTAGATCCCAAATCGGGACGACTTAAGTGATTTTCATTATATTCCTTTAGTGTTTACAACACGCATATATACATGTCTAAGCATAAATAAACCCAATCCATTAACACGGATTAGAACATGTTGTAGTTCCCTTGGCCAGGACCTACAAAATAACGGGGGCCGAGCCATCATGCCCCAAAACCATGTGCAAACCCATGCACAAAACCATGGGCGAGTCGCCACGAAAATAAGGAGAAAAATATTTTCTCGGGCGCGCACCCACCATGACCCCCTGCTGGCGCACAGCGCAACGTGCGAGGGGGGAGTTTTAGCCCCCACCATGGCCCCCACCTTGCGTGACTAGTCATGGAAATAATATAACACCGGCACCCAACAAACACGATATTTGTGAAGATCGGCTCTGTCCTTGGCGATGTCATATTTGGAGGTCCTTCAGCAGTGCCCATCACAACGGAAGAGAGCTACTCTTGCCATTAGAGGATTGATCCTTTAGATTCTACTGCGATTATTTTTATCTCAAGAATTTCTTTCTTTTCACTACGATCTCGGTGCTTTTAAGTTCAAGTTACCATTGTAGAAACACTATTCATCGGACGAGTACGGTGAAGGCACTTCGACACCACGTCATGTTCGCCGCATGCTGGAAAGCCATCAAATTTCCCCCATTGAGTCATTCCCCAAATATCTTAGAAGCTTTCGATGGTCAAGGTTCTCGGTCGTGCGACATTATCAAGGAATTTCCTATCGTTGGTGGGGAAAAGCTGTGAACATGGAAGTTGACATGGTGGATGCCAACTTGAACTATAATCTCCTTCTTGGACGTAATTGGACAAACGCTATGGTTTTTTAGGACTCCACCCTCTTTCGTCTCCTCTTGTTTCCTCGTAAAGGGAAGATAATGAACGTAGATCGGTTGGATTTCTTCCCCTACGAGTCTTCGAAGGGCAACATTCCATATGTTGGGAAGGCTACTACTCCTTACGAAAACATTGAGCATGGTATTTTCGAGAACTCGTCGCTTATGGGATTTTTTCCCGCTTTCGCCTTCGAATGTCACCTCCATCAATATGATTTTCTTGCTCATGATCCATAGATTGTTCCCAATACCGGCCATGATCCGGATTTATGCGAACGCAACAAAATAAACACATAACCATAAATACGAATGCGAGCGAAATAATTGCGTCATTTCATTAATAACAGAAATATGCTTACAGACATAATGGAAATAAAATAGCTAGGGCGCTGGTAGCTATCTCTGAGAAGAGATGTGGCAACTACAGGCCTCTGAACTGTGTTACAATGAGGCTCGAGGGCCTATTTATTATTGAGAAACAATGTAGAATCCGAAACGTCCAAAAACCTAACCGTAGGAGATGAGGCGCCAAAACTGTGGGCGCCCGTTTGGGTAAATTGGTGGTTCAACTTCCCGGGGGCATAACTTTGGCACCCGATCTCCGTTTGACGCGTTCAATAGCTCGTTAGAAAGATCTATCCGAGGACTACAGCTGTCGGGACGAATTTTATCAGAAAATTCGCTGGCGCTTTCATACCCAAAAAACATCGTTTAGGGCCTCAAAACGGCTCCGGAAGTTCAGGACCCGAAAAACTGCTAAAAATAGTAAGTTATGCCGAAACTGAAAAACTGAAAGAGACAATGGTGGGGGGCCAATTGGAATAGGTGGGTGGCCACCAATATCCACCTGGATCATTAAGCCCCCAAAACGGCTCCGAGAGTGGAGGACCCGAAAAACTGCTAAAAATAGTAAGTTGTGCTGAATGTGAAAAGCTGCAAGAATTGATGGTGCTGGTCCAAATGGAATAGGTGGGTGGCCACCGATATCCACCTGGATCATTCCTCCCTCCTTAGGAAGCAATGGTCCCCATTGCGTTGAGATCCTCCATGAGATGAGGCAAATTCTGTTGAACTGAGTATTAGATGTATTGAAGATGTCATGGACTTGCGGGTGGACATGCTGGATGCGTTTAGTAAATTTGGTTTCTTTATCAGCCTTAGACAGTACATGTTTGGATTATGTATGTGTAGTTGCAGGATGTATGGCAACATCAGGCGGTGGTGCGTTGGGAGTCAAATCAATGGAGTGCTTGTCCTGACAGTGTAGAGGAACCTTTATGAGTGAGGAGAAATTGTCATCGTATTCCTCCATAACTTTGTCCATCTGCTGCAGCCGTGCAAGGGAGCCTTGTTTCGAGGTTGTGGCCACAATATTCTTCTTTTCCTATGAGTGAGTCGTAAGGAAAATGAATTTCCTAGTTTGGGAAACAATCTTACTACGTTGTTTTGCAGTAGTCAAAGAGATGACAGGAGGCGGTACTACCTCTAGTATCCTGTACAAGTTATTTCCCAAAGTAATAATAACAGCACGAGGCCTAGACTCATACACAGCATGTCACCTCCACAAGTATGGTTGGCCCAATAATACATTAGCTACATCAAGAGGAGCAACATCACACAATACCTCATCCGTGAATGGCTTGATACTGTATGGAAGTCGGCACTGCTGGCGGATGCGGAGATCTCTCCCTGGGTGGAGCCACCCGATGGTATACGGCTGCGGGTGTGCTATGGTTGGTAGGCCGAGCCACTTCATGACGTCTGCTGAAATGAGGTTCTTTTGGCTTCCGCTATCGATGAGAAACTGCAGCGGAGAACCCTTCACCCACATCTGCGACTGGAAGAGGCGCTCCCCCTCCTCTGGATCCTCTGGACCCTCCTTCTGGATCTTGGTGGTGGCAACAATGGCATTGGGATCCGCATCAATGATCTGCTTCCCTTTGTCATTGCCTTTGTCTGGTTCTAACTCAGGATCAGAAAATGCATCTGATTCGGGTGCCTTTAGTTCAGCCACCAAAGACTGTTTGGCCCGACACTCGTTTGTGCTGTGAGTGGGGTTGTTATGAAATTCACACCACTTCCCTGTGTCCTTCTTTGGATTTGTGGTGTTGTTATGAGTCGCATTGCTTTGGCCTTGCCCCTTGTTCTTCGATTCGGGGGCACCTTTCGGATTCGCAGATCCAAAGTCTCGCTTCTTTTGCTTAAATTTCTGCTCGATCTTGGCGGCATAGCGATATGCCGTGCCAAGCGATGTAATGTCGAGGAATTCCATTTCCTCCTGAATGTGTTTGTGCAGACAGCCGCGGTACTTGAGCACCAAATGTCTCTCCGAATCTTTAATACCCAACTTTGTGCGCAGGGTATGGAACAGATTCATCAGTTCGTGCACATCTTGATCCTTTTGTTGCCGCAGCGTGGTCCATTGGATGTATTTGTCCTCATAGCTCCCCACGGGGTAATATTGTTCCTTGATGCCGTCTCAGAACGAATTCCAAGTGGGTGTGGCGGAGAACAGAGAGGGTTCCCCTTCGCCCTCTTGCTCACGGTAGGTTTCCCACCAGTCTTTGACATGGGGGGCAGCTTTGAGGAGTGCAAAAATAATATTTTCTCGGTCAGAGAAGTCATGGACCGAGAAATACCCTTCCAGCAAATTTAACCATCTATCTACAGCGTCTGCATCTATTTTTCCTTCAAATATAGGAATGTCAAATTTTACCTGTACCTTGAAGGGAGTGGCGCCTCCAGAGTGGCTGTTGGATGCAGATGCGCCATATGTGGGCAGTCGTTGAAGGATTTGAGCAAAGCTATCCATCATCGCGTTCCTTTGTTTCTCGAGGGCCTCCTCGAGCAGTATTTTGATAGGATCTCCTGCTCCCTCGTCTTTCTTTTCTTCCGCCATGGGAGGTCATCGGGGTTTGCGAGGCTGATCTTGCAAGGGTTCAACCAGATCGAGCCCTAACTCCTTATACCCTGACCGCGTCGGGGACATGCAAAGAAAAACAAAGAAAGAGCAGACCCGCTCTGATACCACTGATCCGGATTTATGCAGGAATGCAACAGAATAAACACATAACCATAAATATATGGATGCAGCGGAAATAATGCGTCATTTCATTAATAACAGAAATATGCTTACAAACATAATGGAAATAAAATAGCTAGGGCACTGGTAGCTATCTCTGAGAAGAGATGTGGCGGCTACCGGCCTCTGAACTGTGTTACAATGAGGCTCGAGGGTCTATTTATTATTGAGAAACAATGTAGAATCCGAAACGTCCAAAAACCTAACCGTAGGAGATGAGGCGCCAAAACTGTGGGCGCCCGTTTGGGTAAATTGGTGGTTCAACTTCCCGTGGGCGTAACTTTGGCACCCGATCTCCGTTTGATGCGCTCAATAGCTCGTTAGAAAGATCTATCCGAGGACTACAAATTTCGGGACAAATTTGATGATCAAATTCGCTGGTAAAACGATACCCAAAAAACATCGTTTAGGGCCTCAAAACGGCTCCGGAAGTTCAGGACCCGAAAAACTGGTAAAAATAGTAAGTTATGCTGCAACTTGAAAACTGAAAGAACTTATGATGGGGGTTCAAATGGAATAGGTGGGTGGCCACCAATATCCACCTGGATCATTAATCCCCCAAAACGGCTCCGAGAGTGGAGGACCCAAAAATCTCAGTCTGTCTACTAGAAGTGTCACTAGCTCTTTTGGGACATAGCCCTAGTACATTTGGCCACTATAACCCTCTCTATACCTTGGTTTGTTTTTTGGCTACTGGAAGTGTCACTAGTGAAATTTACAACATGGCCCTAGTACCCTATTCTAAAATCTTCACAAGGCCCAATTACTAGAACCAAAGGACGTTAGGTCTCTTTAGAAAATTTTATCATACGCAAAACCTCACAAAACATTTTTTGTTGATTGTTTCACACATTAGAATTAAAGGGAAAATTAACCATCTATTTTTCACTTTTGTCTTATGTATGCAATTAAATTGGTTTTCATAAAGAAAATGTATGTGTTCATGTGTGCTTACAAATGCAACAATCTCAGGTGTTGTTGATTTATTTCCTTTCTTGCCAACAATTTTATTTCTCAGAATAGAACACTTATCATTAGTAACATGTTTCATAGGGATTATATCATCTTCAGGTGCCTCGTATATAAAATTCACATCATCATGAAAATTCTTTTACCTTACATACATGCTGAATGCATTTACCTTTCATCATATTCTAAATCACCCTTTTTGTTGACACAGGGTCCAATACTTTTACTGTTGCACTCTTCATCGACCCATATTTCCTTGAGCTAGAAACCATTTTCTTTTCATGTTTCAACTTAGAACCCATGGTAAATGTCAACTTCTGCTACTTAGCTTCTAAGTCTCAACTTGTTTTTCACTTAACTTTTTCCTAGGGTTTGTGAGTAGAAACCTAGGGTTTCCCATTTTTTTTATTGAATAAGGAGGAATGATTTTACCTTTCATCATATTTTGAATCACCCTTTTTGTTGACACAGGGACCGATACTTTTACTGGTGCACTCTTCTTTGACCCATCTTTCCTTGAGCTCGAAACCATTTTCATTGTTTCAACTTAGAACCCTTGGTCCATGTCAACTTCTTCTACCTAGCTTCCAAGTCTCAACTTGATTTTCATTTAAATTTTCCCTAGGGTTTGTGAATAGAACCCTAGGGTTTCAAAATTGATTTTTATTGACTGATGATGAATGCTTTTACCTTTAATCTTATTATGAACCACCCTTTTTGTTGACACATGGATCGATATTTTTACTTGTGCATTATTCTTTGACCCATCTTTCCCTGAGCTCAAAACACTTTTCTTTTCATGTTTCAACTTAGAACCCTTGGTCCATGTCAACTCTTGCTACCTAGCTACCAAGTCTCAACATGTTTTTCTTTTAACTTTCCACTAGGGTTTGTGACTAGAACCCTAGGGTTTCCAAATCGATTTTTATTGACCGAGGAGGAATGATTTTATCTTTCATCTATTATGAATAACCCTTTTGTTGAAAAAGGGACCTCTAAATGGTGTGCTCTTCTTCGACCCATATTTCCCTAAGATTGAAACCCTTTTATTTTCATTTTTCAACTTAGAACCCTTGGTCCATGTCAACTTATGCTACCTAGGAGCCAAGTCTCAACTTGTTTTACATTTAACTTTTTCATTAGGGTTTGTGACTAGAACCCTAGGGTTTCCAAATGGATTTTTATTGAATGAGCATGAATGCTTTTACCTTTCATCATATTATAAATCACCATTTTTGTTGACACATGGACTGATACTTTTACTGGTGCGTTGTTCTTTGACCCATATTTCCCTGAGCTCCAAACTCTTTTATTTTCATGTTTAATCATAGAACCCTTTGTCCATGTCAACTTCTACTACCTAGCTATCAAGTATCAAAATGTTTTTCATTTAATCTTTCCCTAAGTTTTGTGACTAGAACCCCAGGGTTTCCAAATTGATTTTTATTGACTGA
The DNA here is from genome assembly GCA_034641835.2 of Pinus albicaulis. Taxonomy (NCBI): domain Eukaryota; kingdom Viridiplantae; phylum Streptophyta; class Pinopsida; order Pinales; family Pinaceae; genus Pinus; species Pinus albicaulis. The sequence goes on along the minus strand of CM076569.1, from coordinate 141,806,005 downwards.
GGAGGAATTCTTTTACCTTTCATCATATTCGGAATCACCCTTTTTGTTGACATAAGGAGAGATACTTTTACTAGTCCGCTCTTATTTGAACCATATTTCCCTAGCTTGAAACCATTTTCTTTTCATGTTTCAACTTCGAAGCCTTGGTCCATGTTAACTTCTGCTACCTAGATGCAAAGTCTCAATTTTTTTTTTTTTTTTTTCGTTTAAATTTTCCCTAAAGTTTGTGACTATAACCTCAGGGTTTCTAAATTGATTTTTATTGACTAGGAAGGAATTATTTTACCTTTCATCATATTCTAAATCACCATTTTTTTTGACATACTAGGACAATACTTTTACTGTTGTGCTCTTCTTCGACCCATCTTTCCCTGAGCTCGAAACTTTTTTCTTATCATGTCTCATCTTAGAACCCTTGGTCCATGTAAAATTTTGCTACCTAGTTACCAAGTCTCAACTTGTTTTTCATTTAAATCTTCCCTAGGGTTTGTGACTAGAACCATATGGTTTCCAAATTATTTTTTATTGACCGAGGAGGAATGATTTTACCTTTCATCATATCCTGAATCAAATTATTTGTTGACATAGGGATCGATACTTTTACTAGTGCTCTCTTCTTCGACCCATCTTTCCCTTAGCTCAAAAACCTTTTATTTTCATTTTTCTTTCGAAAAATTCAGCAAGAAATTCTCAATTTGATTTTTCCTTGATTAAAGTGAGAAAATTCGAATTTCCACATTAGCAGACAACTTGGATGATGTTAACTTGAGTGACATGGCTTGTGTCACCTAGTTTACTCAATAAATTATATTTGGAGGACTTGGAGTTCAATTTAGCATGTGTGTTTCATAATTTGTAGCAATCAAGGTTAGTTATCTAAGGTTGTTTTCAGATGAACTAGTTCTAACTGTTGGAAAAACTAGTGGAGGGTCAAGTTGTGCGTTGGGAGTTTAGTCAAAATCAGTGATCATCTAGTTAACTGATAAATCAACCGAAAATAGCTATTGCATGCATAGAACTCGAGTTACCCGGTTGAGATGGAGATTCCAAGGCAATGTAACATCAGTTGTAGTCTAGTTCTGAGTGTATAGGTGTTGCATGCAGTCAGATGATCAACCTAAAGGAATTGCGCAATCAATTGGCGAAAAATTCCTCAAGGAATAATGCAAGGAAATATGAGCTCAAGCCAAGGAAAAAATTGACTAAGTATGGTTCAGAGGCCTTCAGTGAGCAGTGAGATAGGTTGAGCACTTGCAGGGTGAGCTCAATTGAGCAAAGAAATTGTAATCCATATCTATTTCATCTAATTAATGTAAGAGGCATTGGGGTTTTTAGCAGATTGATTTCCTAAGATTAAAATACTTGTTGCATGTGTGTGATTTATTATTGCATGTTTGAAATATTTGTTCTAAATTATGAAATAATGTTTGCAAAATAGTAAAGTAAGTTTGTGTCTTGCGATTTTGATTAAAATTTAATGAGAATTTGCAAATCTACAACTTGATTTATATAGTTTCATCTTAGAACGCTTGGTCCATGTCAACTTCCACTACCTAGCTTCCAAGTCTCAACATGTTTTTCATTTAAATTTTTCCCTAAGGTTTGTGACTAGAACCTTAGGGTTTCCAAATTGATTTTTATTAACTGAGGGGGAATTCTTTTATCTTTCTTCATATTCTGAATCACCCTTTTTGTTGACACATGGACCAATCCTTTTACTGATGCGCTCTTCTTCGACCCATATTTCCTTGAGCCTGAAACCATTTTCTTTTCATGTTTCAATTTAGAACCCTTGGTCCATTTCAACTCTTGCTACCTAGCTACCAAGTATCAACTTGTTTTTAATTTAAATTTTCCCTAGGGTTTGTCACTAGAACCCTAGGGTTTCCAAATTGATTTTTATTGACTGAGGAGTAATGATTTTACCTTTCATAATATTTCGAATCACCCTTTTTTGACATAAGGACCAATAATTTTACTGGTGCACTCTTCTTCGACCCATATTTCCCTGAGCTCGAAACCATTTTCTTTTCATGTTCCATCTTAGAACCCTTGGCCCATGTCAACTTATGCTACCTAGCTACCAAGTCTCAACTTGTTTTTCATTTAATTTTTCTCTAGGGTTTGTGACTAGAACCATAGGGTTTCCAAATTGATTTTTTTGACTGAGGAGGAATTATTTTACCTTTCATCATATCTCGAATCACACTTTTTGTTGACACATGGAATGATACTTTCACTGTCTCGTGCTCTTCTTCAACCATATTTCTCTGAGCTCGAAACCATTTTATTTTCATGTTTCAACGTAAAACCCTTGGTCCATGTCAACTTCTGCTACCTAACTTACTACTATCAAATCATATCATGAGCTTCCACCTGTGGCGATTTCTTAAATAAACATGTGTCGATCTACTATTCACTTGTATTTTGATGATGATTCACTTTACTTACAAGTATATTTTGTATTCCATTATTTAGGGATGAAAATTGAGTAACCACATGAGGGAAAATATGTTTCCCACCAAGCTGATCAACGAGATGATGATCAAGATGTTCCGTATGGAGATGATCAAGCACTATAGGAACACGTGCCCTAAAAATCTGATCAACTGTCACTAGGGGAACAATATGTGCCATATCAAGATAATTAACTACTAGAGGAAGAATATTTTCCATATCAAGCTGATCAACCATTGGAACAAAAAATTGTTTCCTCTAAATTTTAGAGGATAATAGGGACTTGCAGTGGTTTGGAAAGGGGTGTAACATTTGCAAAACAATTGGATGCAAACGCAATAGAGGACCTTATGGAGCCTATCCATGATCACAATGTTAGAGAACATGTCAATAACAACATTCAAAAATATTTTGAGAAACATTTAGCTGTTGCACAAGCTCAAATACTACATGAGTTGATTAAACATAAGAAAATAAAACATGCCACAAATATTTTGGGTGTCCAAGATGCTGAAAGCAGGAAGAAACATATGAATTTCACTGAAAATATATCAAAGGAATTCACTATGTTTGGAAAATAAATAAAGCCTGATGTCTAAGATACATGCAAGGAAATTACAACTGTTATTGCTACACCAAGTACATCAAGACAACAAAAGTTTGCAACAATGTCAAAATTTCTCCATGTCTAGAGAAAAAATTGCACAAGCATACCAAATTCAGGGTTAGAGTAAATGAAAATGATGAATTTGATTGTTGGGCTCTTATCCCTAGGCAACCCTACCAAGACAGTCTTACACCACGAATCATAGAACTTGTGGTAGAGTTTTGGGAGAGCCATTCCTGTGTTATTCCAGACAGAAATCATGTCATATGGAATTACATAGCTAAAGGTGAGTATGTGGAACATGCTAAGAACATTGTAGAAATAACATAAGTTGTGATGTTCAAGGAATTTGAGGAAAGAAATCACCAAGAGAAGATATCCATTAGGATGTTTCAAAAATTGAAACCATGGTTTATTAGGCTTAATACAATCCGTGGCACATGTTTTTGTCGATATCATGTTGAATTTTAGTTTCATTAGGAAAATTTCTGGAAAATTTACGAGAATAAGTGTCAAGATGACCCTCCTCTTCCTATAGTGCATGATTTTGTTTCATCAATATTATGCAGAAGGGAGCCAAAAAAGTTGTTTTACAAGAAAATACATATGGGTGGGAGAATATGTACTAAATGTGGTGATTTGGAATTGTTCCATAGGAACTTATTATTGATCCCAACCAGTCTGGATTTCCAGATGAAACCTTCACATGGAAGCATTATGATACGGATTTATGTAGGAACACAATTAAATACAAAAATAAACATAAACATAGAGATGAAACAAAAAATATACTTAATTTCATTAATATCAAATAACTGAAATAAGCTTATAGACAGAATGGAAATAAACTAGCTAGGGCAATGGTAGCTTATCTATGGTAAGAGATGTGGTGGCTACATGCCTCTAAATTGTGTTATAATGAGGCTGAAGGGAATTTTTATTATTGAACAACATGGGAAAACCAAAAACAACCAAAAATATACCCCTAGAGATGGAACACTAAGAGTTTGTGGGCCCTGTTAGGGTTAGTTGGGCAGCCAACTTCCCAGGGTCATAACTTGGTCATATTATCTCAATTTGGCGCATACGATATATCATCAAAAATATCTCTCCGATAATTATAGGGGAAAAGCCTCCATGAGGTGAGGAAATTTATGTTGAATATAGTCCTTGGTGAACCACTTTCCCTGGTGAAGGAGTTGGCCTGCTTTGACAACTCGATATAGCTAGATCCTCTGCTGGTGGGTGTTATTGATTTGTGTGTCCATGATCTCATTAGTGGTGGTCCGTTCCATGCAGTATGGGTTTAAATATATTGGTGTGAGTTTTTATACAATGTCAGATGTGTCCAAAAATGGTGGAAAGTATGGCCGAAGGCAGCCCACATTGAACACTGGGTGCAGACCAAGGAATGGTGGAATAATAAGCTTGAAGGAATTGTACCCTAAAACCTTAGTGATGGCATATGGCCCATATCGGAGTGGGCGAAGCTTGCGGTGGGGCCCAAAAAGGCACTCCTTCTGCAAATGTAGCCAAAATTTGTCACCCACCTGGAACTTGTGTGGCACCCAATTTTGAGCATGTCGCTGCTTGTAATTAGCATTGGTTCTATCCAATATGTCATGGAACTTTTGGCGAATGGACTGAATGCGCTCAATGAAGCTGTTCGTCTTGTCAGCTTCAGACTAGACATGAGCCAAATATGCCTGAGTAGCTGCAAATGGTATAGCCACATCAATGGGAGATAATGGTTGGAATTCGAAGCCCACCTTAAAGGGGATGTGGAAATAACACAGGAAGTGCATGATATGCTGTACTTCTTGACATCATGTCAAAGGTTCGTCCAATAGAAATAATTCTAAAGTACTGCCACTATTTTCGCGACCTGATTGTAGTGTGCTTCCCAAATCATCTTGGCATGTTCGCTTGAAGGAACACATAGGTGTCCTAGGTGGCATAAAAATGCATCTTGGAGGTGAAAATATGGAACTTTCTTACCCTCCTGGAGCATCTGGTATTGTTTCTGAAGTCTGGATCACTTTTTTAGAGATTCTTCCAACCCGATGTCTCATTCCCACAATAGTCGAGCATTGTGGTTAACGCCACAATCGACGGTCGGATGAGGCAGTCTGAAAAATTATTAGTTTTTCCCTTCTTGTACTTGATGTTCAAATGGAATTGTTGCAGGTATGTGGAACATTTATGACGATGATCATTTTTCAACTTCCCTTGTGTCTTTATGAAATGTAGGGGTTGGTGATCTGTGTGGACAACCATTTATTTCCCAAAAATGTAGTGATTCCATTGTCGGCAGGTCTACATAATAGAAGACATCTCTTTGTTATAGGTTGGATACTTTCAGATTGTGTCTGAAAGTATCTCACTATGATATGCCACTAGATGCCCCTGCTGATTAAGTACTTCCCCAATAAAATAGTCAGAGGCATCTGTCTCGATCTCAAATGGTTACTGCAAGTATGGTAATGCAAGCACTAGTGCAGAGTAGAGCCTATGCTTCAACTCTGTAAATGCCTTCTATTGAGATTCAGACCAAAATAATTTTTCTTTTGCTCCTCCCTTGGTGACTTGACTTAAAGTCCAAGTTATATGAGAGAACCCCAACACGAACCTGCAGTAGAAATTGGAAAGACCCAAAAAGATGCAGAACTCTATTAGAGTGGTTGGGGTTGGCCAATCCTGAATGACCTGGATCTTGGCTGGGTCCACATGCACCCCCGATTGATCAATAATGTACCCCAAATATTGAACCTGGATCATGGAAAAAGTACATTTCTCCAAATTAGCACATAAATTTTGTTGCCACATTGTTTGGAGGACCTGTCGAATGTGGTGGAGGTGCTCGTGCCAACTTTGGCTGAAGATCAGGATGTCATCCAAATACACCACCATGAATGAGTTAGTGAATGGTCGAAAGATGTCGTCCATATGCCTCATTAAGGTTGCGGGAGAATTCTTCAACTCAAAAGGTATGACCAACCATTCAAAAAGGCCCTCCTTGGCTTTGAAGGCAGTCTTCCACACATTGGAGGGTTCGTTTGATACTTGGCGATACCCGAACTTCAAGTTAATCTTGCTGAAATATTTGGCCCCCTTGATTTGGTCCAGAAGGTAATCAATTTGTGGGATCAGATATATATTCCAGACAATGATATTTTTCAGTTCCCGATAGTTAATACAGAGTCTCCAAGTCCCATCCTTCTTCTGTATCAACAAGATCAGGCTCCCACAGGGCGATGAACTTGGCCACATGTGACCTTTCTGCATCAGATCCTGAATCTACCTCTTGATTTCATCATTCTCAAAAACATAGTGCCGATAGATTGGTCCATTGTGTAGCGGCGCACCTGGGGTCAGATCTATGGATTTTTTGAGCTGACAGTGTAGAGGCACCCCTTAAGATGAGGTGAGGATGTCCCCGTACTCCTCCATGACCTTGTCCATCTATTGTTTTCGTGAAGAGGAGCCCTGTCTAGAGATCGTGGCCACAATATTATTCTTTCCTTGAGGGTGGATCATAAGGAAAACAAATTCCCCGGTTTGGGAAATGAACCTACTGCATTTCTTCATAGTGATCAAGGAGATGGCGGTAGGAGGGCTCACCTCGGGTATCCTGTACAACTTCTTATCCAAAGTAACAATAACAACATAAGGCCGAGACTCATACACAATATATCACTTCCACAAGTATGGTTGGACTAATAATACATCACAAAATTCAAGAGGAGCAACATCACATAATACTTCATCCTTGAAGGGATTGATGTTTTAAGGAAGGTGACACTACTGGATGACGTGGAAATACTATCCTTGATGAAGCCACCCGATGGTGTATGGTTGTGGGTGTACTGTGATCGACAAGCATAATCGCTTCACGACCTTTGCTAAAATGAGGTTCTTTTGGCTCCCACTGTCGATAATGAATTGCAGCGGGGAACCCTTCACCCACATATGGGAATGGAAGAGGAGCTCCCCCTCATTTGGATCTTCGGGTTCTTCCTTTTGGATGTTGATGGTGGTAATAGTGGCACTGGGCTCCACATCGATAATATTCTTCCCTTTGTCATTCCCCTTGTCGGGTTCTGAGTTAGAGTCAGAACATGTATTTGATTCAGAACCCTTCAGTTCGGCCACTAATGACTGCTTGGTCTGACACTCACTTTTGTTGTGAGTGGAACTATTATGGAACTCACACCACTTTCCTGTATCCTCCTTTAGATTCATGGTGTTTTTCTTCGCTTGTGGCTTCAACGAGTTGTCTTGGGCTTCCATGCCTTGGCCTTGTCCTTGTTCTGTAGTTTGGGGGCGCATTTTCCTTGCTTCTGATTCGTAGATCCAAAGTCTTGCTCCTTTTGTTTGAATTTCTGCTAAATATTGGTAGCATACTAGTATGATGCAGCAAGTCCGGAGATGTCAAGGAATTCCATTTCCTCCTGAATTTATTTGTCCAGATAACTTGGATACTTGGATACTTAAGAACCAAATGTTTCTTTGAATATTTGATACCCAACTTTGTGCACAGGGTGTTACATGTCAATTTGGGCATCATCCCCCAAGACCTGGTCAAATTGGTTATCATCCCCCAAGAACAATATGAATAGGGTCTATCATCCCCTAATTCAGTTGGTATATGCCCTAAGAAAAGTCATTCCATTGATGGATTTCCATTTCCTCCTGAATTTATCTGTCCAAACTGCGATACTTAAGAACCAAATGTTTCTCCGAATCTTTGATACCCAAATTTGTGCATAGGGTGTTACATGTCAATTTGGGCATCATCCCCCAAGACCTGCTCAAATTGGGTATCATCCCACAAGAACAATATGAATAGGGTCTATCATCCCCTAATTCAGTTGGTATATGCCCTAAGAAAAGTCATTCCATTGATGGTTTCAATTGTGAGATTTCAAAGGTTTGAAGTATAGGATACATGACCCATTGACCCATCAACACTCCTCTACATGGGCCTAACTACAGTGCACTTCTCGACACTAAAGGGTGCGTTTCTCTCCTGGGAGCGGAACCATCATTGTTTTGGGAATCTCCACATGTCCAATGCCTTATAAAAGAGCTCATAGGTGTCATAATTCAAATACAAGTGTTCATCCATCACCATTGAACTTGGAAACATGTCTCACCTATAATTAGAAATCCATTCAATTCCATTTATTGAGAAAATACCTTCAATTTCCCTATAAATTGAGCACTCATCTAAGTGTTAGGGAGGGAGAAATTTGTGTAATGTTATACTGTTGGATTCTCAATTGATGAGAGATGGGAAGTATTGTTATGCTGCTGAGATGATGCTTGGTGTGATGAGGACGGAATGAAGTTGGAGCAAGTTGACGAAGAATCGATCCATTGGTTGTAATATTCTCCTCCTACTTTCTTAATAAATATATATGTTCATTTTCTCATATGTATGCTTATATCTTGTGAATTTCATTCTCAATTTTGTATGTATTCTAAGATTTAATCGGTTCAATTTGGTTAAGATAAGTAGATATTTGTATATTTGTATGTTGTTTTCTGTTCTCTGTCTTTGATTGCAGGTATCGATATAGCGACTTTAGTTGGATTGAGAGTGACGAATACAACAAAATAAAGGGAACAAGAGAGAAAGGATCATAAATATGTTTCTTTCCTTTCTGTCTATATATTTATCTTAGAGAAAATAATAGTTGTCTTTCTTCTGTTGTTCTGAGTGAAGGAACACCACACTCAGGGAATCTAGTTTATCCGTAGATTAGAATTCCGTATAACAAATTGGTGACTCCACTGGGGAAAATTTGATGATTCTCGATGTTTCTGTCTCTGTTTACCATCATCAATAGACTTTAATTTATTTTATCAGTCATTTGAATGAATATTTTTCCTTAGAAGTGTGTTTAAGTTGCTTGTTTTCCAAACTTAGCTGCACCCAATGCACTGCAGTGCATTGTCTTCCTTTCAGAGGTGCACTGCAACATACTTTCTGCCCTTTCAGGGTGAGTTTCCCCCTCAACTAGCCAAATTCCATCAAAATTTGTCTTTGCATTCAGTTTTAACCACTTGTCTATTGTATTCTCAGATGTCTGATTGCTCTTAGATACCAGTAAACATTACTTGTTCTTCCTCCTTTGAAAATTTATTTGTTCAATGTTTCATTAGCTGTTTTCTTTATCATTGGAAAATTAAATTCAAAGTAGTTAATTTTTGAATTAGATCAATTCTATTTTTGAAAAGGAAATTTTTGTTTCATTCCTCATTTCCTACAGGAAATTTGCTGTTTCATTCTTCATTTTCCTAAGAGAAATTGTTGTTTCATTCCTCGTTTCTCAAAAGAAAACATTTGTTTGATTGATTTGTGCATTTGGTTTCTTTTACTCATTCACATCAAAGGAAAATGAAAATAAAAAAATGCATGTGCATTTAGATATTGTGTGTGCTGCACATGAATAAATTAGGGAAATCTGCATTTAGTTTGTGCTCATTTTTGTATGTTCAAAAATCTGATTTCCGTTTCCCCTTAGTAGCTAAGATTTTCAATAAAAAAACCCGAATTGAAAAGTTTGCTTCTCATTTATTTTTCATTTTAGGAATTTCCCATTACATCATGCGGTGAACCTCAAAGATACATTTTTAAACAAGATCAACATAAAATTAAGCTCAATCAACCTAAGAAAGCATTGTAAAATTAACGATAACAATTAGAAGGTCTAGGCTAGAGGCGTGTTCTAGCTTTGTTAAACATACCAGCTGTCGCTAACTTTTTTGCGATACATTCCGAGTGTGAAATTCCACTCCACGTATGTAAGTATATTGGAGCTCTTCCACGTACCTTCGGGTATATAGGGCAGTGTTCTAGTAAGAAAAGTATAAGGGGGTGCTCTCACTGTGCGGTTTCGCATTAGACAATGCTAACACAGACTTGGGCCTCCACGTACCTTCAGGTATATTTGGGAGGAAAAATTTAGGTTGCTTACCATCTATAGGTAACCGAGTTGGCCACCTTTTAACTTGTGATACATCGAACACATAATTCAGGGAGATTACTTGCTTGTACTTCTTGGTTCGCCAGGAGGTATTATGCAGTTCACAATTACTTGGTAATTTTTTTTCCTAATATCACCCTTTTATTTATTTATTTGTTTTTGTAATAAAAAGAATCAGTCATTGTGGAAGAAGAACATCCCTTTCCTCGTTGTTCGCGTAGAATAGAACTTAAACCACCTTTACCACCAGAAGCCATTTCTTGTTGGCAAAGGCAACCTCGTTCTACCGAAACTAGTACCATCGGTACCTCTGGTGTGTCATCTTCATCACATATACTAGAGTCGTCTCGAGTCATTTCCACACATCCACGTTTATCCACTATCTTTGAAATGGAGTCCTCACAACTACCTATGGACACTGCACATCCAATCAGTGAGACCATACATCCAGAACCCGACGTTGTTCAATTGGAAGTTGATCTGGATCCCATCATTCTCTTACCACAACATGTAGATGCCGAAGTTGAACAACTGGAATTTTTTCCTGTATCAGTCGCTTCTCAGTTGATTGTAGCCTCTGAGTTTTCCCTTTTGTGCAGTCAACCACTTGAAATATATCTCGGGCATGACGATGAAATTATTCCACCTGGTTTGGTTTCGATTGAGGAAGAACCTCGAAAAGAAACTCGCCCCTCAACTCCAACTCATTTTGGGTTGGGGCTTTATCTTTACGAGTCTATTCCTTGCTTGAATTACACTGCTTCTTTTGATCCTGTTTCAATACAAGTTTATGTAGATCCTATAGGGTATACACTGGGTCGTTTGACTATGGTTGATTCAACATCTTTGGTTTTACCATCTGTTACAGTTGCGACATCATCTACCATTGCTACTTTGTTGATGTTTACCACATCACTTGAGTCACATCTTTATGGTGGTCCTTCCATCCCATCGGGTTACCAATCATTATCTGGAACCTACTCTAGTGCATCCTCAAATCCATGGACTTCACCCATTTCATCTTCTGGTATTTTATATGGTACATCTCTAATAAGTATTGAATGACTTGATCCTTTATACATATCTTCAGTGCAACATCAATTTGGTCCATCTGGGTACATTCCATCCAGTTCAATCTCGACTGGACTCTAACCATTTGGAGAGAAATATATTCCATATTATTATACTCCTCATGCTGGGGGGAAACCCATGGTCACACATTTTGACAATACTCCATTGTTTTATGGTCACCCAAATGTTGGAATGACTATTTGTCAGTGGCAACCTATCCTGCCCATTCAACCACAAACGATTGTGAATTCATATCAACCGGTTCAACCTGTTGCGCCTACATTTACTCCGCTTGTTAATACTTCACTACCCCTTTTACAGGCTCAATTATTTGTACCTCAACTGTCTCAGGCGGGTCCTTCAACCCATTACCCTCAAGATTTAGGCCTACAGACTCCAACTCCTTCGACTGGTTTACACCAACCACCTATATCCAGAATATTTCAATCAGAAGATGGATTACCCTTTTATGGGATGTCACAGGATCCTACCGGTCTTATCTATTCACAACCGGGTCCAAGATATTCTAGTTTGGGATATAATATTGGTGGGCAGTCACCTTGGCAGCCACAACCTCAAATGGCACAACAACCATTCCAACAAAAAACATCTTACCCAGGTCTTGGTCAACAGATCCCTCAAGCATTTGGTCATCAAAACAATCCCTATTTGGGTTACCAACAAAAAATGCCTTATGATGGTGCTCAAAGGCATATTGCCCATGAAATTCCATCATATCTTGGTTATTCTCAACCTAACTTGAATCAATAGTTTCCCTTTGTTGCTACTTTAGAATTACCTGATTTAAATTGACTTACTAGTGATCCAATAAGCTATTCTCCTTGGTGGCCGGTGATACCACATAAATTACCCTCTGACATTCCTAAATTCAATGGAAACCATGGAGAAGAACTGTCAACACATGTTATGAATTATCATTTATGGTGCTCATCAAAATCATTAAATGATGAGTTCGTTAGACTATGTCTTTTCCAGCGTATGCTTACTGGTTCGACCGCGAAGTGGTACATTGAATTACCATGAGCTTCATTTGATAATTTCACTACCTTAGCCACTACCTTTCTAACCCACTTCCAGTTACCCATATGATATGAAACTGGAACGAAAATTCTGAACAATTTTAAACAGATAACTGCTACTCACATTTCTGATCATATTCATGAGTGGCGTTGTTGTTGTAGAATGGTCAAAAAATTTGTTCCTGATCAACTCCTCGCTGAGTGGTTTATTAAGTCCTTGATTCCATTTCTCACCGAGGATGTAGCTAAAGGTGGTGTCATCACTGAAGAGCAGGTAATTTCTCGTGCCCAGTACTTATATTTGATTTATACTCAGTTTGGCATGCTCTATGAGAAAATTCCAAACACGCTCATTCAAATTTTACTATTCCTCCTTCATTTGGTAGGGACTCTCATGCCACCGACGGTATGATCGGTTCTGCAAACACTCACACCTCTACTGCATCTGATCCTACACCTTCTTCCAAAATTCATGCCATGTCATCTAAGAAAGGAAAAAGTGACAAGCAACCCAAAATTAAGGAAAAGGGGAAATCGAAAAAAAAGAAAAATTCAACCCCGCAGGAACGATCATCTTATCAATAATCTAGAAATTCTCAAAAACCTCGTCACCCTTGCTTGATATGTAATGAGGAGCACTTTGTTCGAGGCTATCTTCACCGCACCGAAGTCTCAAAATTTCCTAAGACCTCGACTACTTATGATGTGTTGACAGATCCTTTTCCAAATCTAGACACAAAAATGGTTGCTACGGATCTCGCTTCTAGTTCCCATGTGCTGATGCTATCTGTCGCAAAGCCAAAAACTGAAGTTTTGGTGTCTACCCGAAATAAAGATTATGGTAGTCAGGCTACTGATCAGCCTAATACCTTGACCACGAATCCGTCCACTGAATCGATTCCGCCAACTGCTATTCCAGAGTTAACAATGAAGACACCAAAGGGAGTCATCCACAAATCAAAATTCAATCCTCGAGCCTGAGCAACTCAAAACTATAATATAGTTGAAGATTTGGCTCAATTACCTTTAGCTAAGTCAATGCTTGAGGTACTTAAAAATTTTCCCTCCCAGAATTAGGCTTTGTTGTCGAAAATGGGTGGAATCGACCCAACAGATTCCAATCTAGTAGTCTTTAATCATACGGGCTATGTGCCACAATTACCAGCTGAATTAGCATTCTCAATCCAAGTAAATGTTCTCAATCACCTCGTTCATCGCACTATTATTGATGAGGGAGAATCTGCTTGCATTATGTCTCTAAATTTATGGAATTCACTTGGCTCGCCTCGCTTATATTAATCGCCTACGACGTTGAAATCTTTTGACGGTCATACATATAAGCCTTGCGGTATCATTAATAACTTGCATGTCGAACTAGGGGGAAAAAATGTAACTGTTAAATTTGAGGTCATTGACGGACCCCTTGACTACAACATTTTACTTAGAATGCCTTGGGTTTACGCTATGAATGCAATCGTCTCAACTTATTTTAGAATGATCACCTTCCCTCATAAAGGCGTTATCAAAATCATCAATCAACTCTCCTTCTTTGCCTCCAATTCCCAGGTAACTGGAAGCATTCCGTTAGTTCACATACCCCAGATAGCACTTCAAAACATTGGTGTAGGACTCTTACAAGTTTCTTCCCTAATGGGCACCTTTGCATTACTGCCACCTGCGACGTTAACATAAATTTCAAGAATAGAGACCTGTTGCATGATATCTTCCACTTCATCTGACTTAAAGAAGATTACCAATGGTTCTAAAGTTGATACGCTGGATGAATTTTTTCCGCCAAGCCCAATTGAGTTCACATAGCAATAAATTTACATGGCTTGGGTGGCACATCATGATTCATCGTCACCAATCATTCATTAGATTTTGGTACTCCATCTGATCCCTTTTCATCAACTTTCTTGAATGATGAGAGCATTGTGGAATCCATGATGCCAGAAGGAGAACCATGGGAAGATCATCATCATCATTCCCGTCTTCAGGATTACGACAAAGATAATCTTATTGAACTATATCACCCTACGATCTCTACTTTATTTTCAAATTATATTTCAATTAATGCCATCGAATCCAAGCAAAACTTATCAAATATTGAATATTCTATTGATATTTTGACCAAACCCGGCATTTTAGAAAACATTCATGTCGACATATCTTGTTCTCTTTTTTCGAGAATTCCAAGTTATATTTTCTTGGTATTATGAGGAAATGCCAGGCATAGATACTAGTATCATTGAACACATAATTAAAATGTACCTTGATGTCAGACTAGTACGTCAACACCTGCGCCCTTTTCAACAAAAGAAGGCTTATGCCATTAAAGCAGAAGTTGAAAAACTTTTATGTGCTGGTTTCATTTACCCTTTTCCACTTATTGATTGGTTTTCCAACATTTTTCTTATCATGAAGAAACAAGGGACAATCAGAGTGTGCGTCTATTATTGGGATGTCAATATTTCTTGTCAAAAAGACAACTATCCTACTCCCTTTATCGACCAGATTATTGACGAATGTGTCGGGTGTGAAATATTTTCGTTCATGGATGGATTCTCATGTTATAATCAAATCAATATCTGCCCAGAGGACCAATATAAGACAACATTCATCTGTCCCTGGGGCACATTCTCTTATCACAAACTTTCATTTGGTTTAAAGAATGTTGGGGCAACATTTTAGAGAGAAATGGATTATTCTTTCAATGACATCAAGCACATAGTTCAACCTTGTCTAGACGATTTACCCGTGCATTCACTAAAATAGACTGATAACCCGATGTATTTGAGAGCTATATTTTTACGCTATCGACACTACAAGATAGGCCTCAATCCGCACAAATGTGTGCTTTGTGTTGGTTTTGGTTGTTCTAATGGATTTGTCGTCTCAAAATATGGAATTCGAATCGACCCTCTGAAGGTCTAGGCCATTCTTGATTTGCCTGCGCCATCAAACTTACTTCAGTTATAGAAACTTCAAGGAAAGGCTAACTTCCTAAGGAGGTTCATACCTAACTATGATGAAATGGCTAAAGGATTTACTCATCTCTTGAAAAAGGGGATTCCCTTCCATTGGGATAAGGTTGCACAAGCTTCTTTTGATGCTCTTAAAGGTACCCTGATCCGAGCGTCATTAATGTATCCCCCCATTTATCAGAGTGATTATTTCCTATATATCGCTGGGGTAGATATGACCATTGCTATGGTTTTGGTCCAAGAAGAAGATGGGATATAACATTTGATATGTTATTTGAGTCATAATCTCAATGATGCAAAATTTAAGTATTCATACATCGAAAAGCTCGCCTTGGCGGCCGTTTGAGATGTCCAAATATTTCGCCATTATATCCTGCTCCGGAAGACCATTGTCATTTATGATTGCAACCCTATGACATAGATTCTGTCATGTCAATTTCTGGGGGGGAAATCTTCAAAATGGATCATCATTTTGCAGGAATTTGATTTGGAATTCATCAAATCCAAGGAAAATAAGTATTTATTTTTCGTTGAGCTTCTCTGCGACCTTCCCTCTAATAGTACCGGAACTACATCAGAGCCATCAATTCCAGATGAGTCTCTATTTCTGATTGGGTCATCTGACCCTTGGTATGGGGATTTTATTATTTATCTCCAAATCCAAACTTTATGGCCTGATAACTCTTGCTCGCAACAAAGATGTATTCAATACCAAGCCAAAGATTATCTGATCGCCAGGGATATAATTTATCGTCGTGGTGTCAATATGATTTTAAGGAGGTGCCTCATTCATGAGGAGGTTGAGAAAATTTTAAATTATTGTCACACTGGTGCTTGTGGTAGACACTTTTCTGGATATGCTACCACATAGAAGATTCTCTGTGCTGGTTACTTTTGGCTAACCATATTTTGCGACTGCATCCTCGCAGTTAGAAGTTGTCATGCATGCCAGATATTTGATTATAAAATCTGCATGTTGCCAACACCAATGCATCATGTCATCATTTGGAAAATGGGGCATTGATGTCATGATCTACAACCCTCGTTCGACCGGGGGGCATGGTTATATTATTGTTGCAGTCAAATAATCTACCAAGTGGGCCGAAGCGATGCCTACATTCAATAACATAGGTGAAAAAACTGCATTGTTCTTTTTCAATGATGTCGTCTCACGGTTTGGTGTACCACAAGCTATAGTTATAGATCATGGTAAGAATTTTCGCAATAACATGATGAATGAGTTGACTGCCAAATTAGGTCTGTCGCAATATTTATACCCCTTATTATCCACATTCCAATGGACAAGTTGAAGCCATTAACAATATCCTTAGGTGAATGCTTCAATGAATGATAGGGGTTCATAAAAAAAATTGGCATTTAATCCTATACTCGACTCTATGGGCATATCGAACCTCGGTGAGAAATGCAAATGGATTTAGCCCCTTTCAGTTGGTGTATGGTCTGGAAGCTATCTTACCAATCCAATGTGAAATTCTGTCATTAAAACTCTCTATTGACCTGCTACCTGACACCTCTAATGAATAAGCACGTCTTTTTAACCTCATCCATCTAGATGAAACGCGTTGTGAAGCCGCATTGGTCAATGAAGTGCATAAGAGATGAATCAAGGCGTAATATGACCAACATGTCAAGCCTCACATCTTCTCGGAGGGAGACCTTGTATTGATTTATAATAAGGAGGCTGATTTGATAGGAATAGGAAAATTTTAGCCACTATGGCATAGCCCCTATATTGTCAAAAGAGTTCTGCCTAAGGGCGCCTACGAGTTAGTTGATTATGATGGAATTCCATTGGCGTAGCCTCGAAATGGGTTGTATCTTAAACGTTACTATGCTTAATTGAGCATGGTAAACTTATTTAATTTACCGTCTTAGTTTGTTTTTTTAGAGTTTTCTTGAAGTTATTAATCCACTTTAAATTTCATCGCAGATGATTGAATCTTTGGAACCATTCACTGGGTACGCTGATGGTGCTACTCATAGTACGCAGAACCTATCCTCTGCAACATGGGCCATTTTAGTTCTAGGTGGTGGGTTAGTGAGTTTTCAAGGGATTTGTATTAGTCGATCCACAAATAATATTGCTGAGTATAGTGTGTTGATCGAACTTCTCTCTGATGCCATTTCATATGGCATTAACCGCATCATCATTAGGTTAGACTCACAACTTGTCGTACTGCAACTTACAAGCATCTATACTATCCAAAATCCAACACTTCATTGTATGTTCCTTAGAGTTTTACTTTTGGAAAGACATTTTGATTACATTCCATATTAACACATTTCCAGAAATTTGAACACATTAGCTGATTCCTTAGAGAATTATTTTTTAAACAGACATTTGCAACACATGTAAAGACACTTTTTCAATTCACATCACATAATTGACTAGGATTGTACATTAAACATAGGGAAACACTGAAAACAAATAGATAGATAGTTTATGTTTTTACAAAATTTGTGCCCAAGTCACATTGGTCATCTGACCTCAAAATGTATGCAAAAATGTCAAAAGTAAACTAGTGATGCTCATGATAACAAGCAACTGCTCTAGCTATCCTACGCAATAACTGCATCCAATGGTTAGGAAAACCAATAGTGTGGCACTACAGTCACATAGGTAACTCCTCGATCTGGAAATCCGGTATCCCAAGAGTCTATCCCTCGACATGCTGCTACAGCTCAGGAAGAGTCTCATTCAAATCTAAATCACAAAGGACTTCTCTCCCGATAGTCCTCTCTGCTAGCTCATATGCTACCTGCTCTAGTTGACCCACTAGTCGAGCATGACCCAAATCTGTATACATAAAAAATTTAGTTTAGTCTTGGGAAAAATTAAAATACAAAAACATGTATAAACATTAAAAAATAAAAAAACATGGTCAAAACATTTTTACCCATTGCACCCCATTGAGCGCCATTTAATAAAATCAAATTTGGATCTCCACAGAAATATACGCCTGCATATGGATACTCATATATGATTATCATATGTCGTCTAAACCAGACAAATAATGCAATAGAGAATATGATGGTCGATTGACCAGCGTGTTTAGCCATCAGTTCAACCCATCTCTGCATCCGAGGATCTCTAGGACTAGATATACCTAGTGTAACATGATGTGGCTGCATCAATAGAACCCGCTCTAAAATGAAGGTAATTAGGATCGAGCTATAACTAAAATTATTCTTCTTGTATCCCTTTTCTTTAGTCAGTTGTTCTTTCACCTGAAAGAGTACTTCTTCAGCCCAGTTGAATATTGTTGGTTCTAAACACTCAAGAGCATAGTGCATGTATGAATGGTTTGCACGTGTAATGTCACAAAACCAACAAGCTTTGCAATAGTAAAAAGGATGGTTCTCAAAGGCAAATCATGCACATCACAAATATTTATTTTCCCATATTTATTTGGTTTAGTACCTGGCAGACAACATTAGCGTATGTAATCCCTCATCGTCTCTCCTTCAAGAGAAGATCCTACAAGGGTAATAGGAGAACCTCATCTCGATAATCCAGTGAGAAAGTAGATATACCTAACCAATATTGGGAGCACTTTGTCCCCAATGTGAAAATCCTGCAATACTGGATCCCATGAACGAACTAGGAATTCCAATAGTTCCATATGATGCCTCATTCCTAATAATCTGAAGTATTTAAGCAACCCACAATCTCTAAGGGCTCTTACTGTACCCGGATCATTTAGAGCAATCATATTTTGTTCTTCATGTTCTCTTTCTCGCTACGTAATAGTCATTTTGATCTGATCAATACCTGAAAGCCAATCATAAGCTTCATTAAGATCCATTTCATGCAAAAAATTTGGGAAATTTTGGGCACACAAAAAGAAACAAAAATGAGAAATGCTCCCAACACACTATAGGTCAAGGGATAGAGAATTTCAGTGCACCTGGACTTCAATTCCAGTGCACTGCAACACACCTTTCGACATTGAATGGTGCGGTCCCCTCTGAACGTAATATATTTACCCTAAGGGGCTCAAAAACCTAAAAATTTAACATGAAATGCAACATAAATGATACTAAAAGAAAGAGAAGGTTCATAGCTCCAACCTAGATCAAACAACAAGAGAAATCGTCCACTAAAACTGTCGCAATCGACCATTGAAGTTTGAGGGAAAAAATGGTTCAGAGCTCCTAATTTTCAAATGGTAACTATGGAATGGTAAAAACTTTTTTTTATTAGTCATTTGGATTATTTTAATCATATTTAATGCTGTGAATATGGTTTTTATTCATTTTTACTGTGAAACAGGTATTTTTAAATTGTTTGATGGTTCTTTGAACAGGTTTTACAGCTGATACAGTGAGTTTAGAGTGCACAATTATTCAAGAATGATTTCACCACAAAGCATACTTTTATCCTCTTTTTTCAAGCTTTGATAAAAATGAAAAAGGAATTAAAGTGCACTTTTATCTCTTTTTCGAGCTTTGATAAATGTGAAAGAGGAACCCCCTGGAGTCTTCTTTTAACTCTTTTTAGACTCTGATAATGTGAAAATATTGTCGAGCACTTGTCTTTTCGAGCTCGTAAAAGTAAATGAAACAACATCTACTCAGTATAAGTTTAACCCTTTTCCAGAATGAGATAGATTATTTACGAAAAAGGAACACCTTAGTCAAACATGGCTAAGAGGTTTTCTCAGGTATCATTTTACACTTTTTCGGACTTGTGTGAAAAATTTACGAAAAATGACTCATGGAGTTTTCTTTTTGTCTCTTTTTTTCAAAATCTCTAAACATTAAAAAGGACCAGGTTTTCATTGTTTTTAGACTTGTTAAAACATTAAATAGAAATGGAATTTTCAATCATGGAAAGATCGAGTTTCATTATCACTAGACTTGTTAAATCATTAAATAGCGATGGATTCACCTGAAGCGTCGAATTATAGATCAAGAATATGTTACCCTCCTCAAGCTTGTTAAAAAATAAAGAGGTACTGGTAAAAAATGACTGGGGAAAATTTGGAAAAAGAACATAACACTTTATGGTAGTAGATCGCGCTTGAACATGACACTTTCACTCCATCACCGTGACTTTTGGGTTGGGTAATATTCTTGACAGTTCATCATACCTATGGTTCATCATACCATCACTTCAGTTTTGGGTCAATGCTGCCAACTCATTTCAGTGTTGCTGATATGTTCAAGAGAAATCATCCAATGATTCCTGATCTTGTGCAATAGTCATAAACCTTCATTTTGGTGACCACCATCCTTGAACATTTCTACATCAAGTCACATTTTGTCTCCGAAATCATTACTCTCGTTTCAATATAAAGTTGCTTCCTGTCGACATCAACTCATCATCCAAGAAGTTAACTTAGAAAAATATTTCTAGTACCTTGGAGCTTGCTACATCATCGACAGGTTCTCGCTTCCGGAATTTCAACCGAAATATTTTGTTTGTTTTTCGACATCAAATCATCTATTCACGCCTTGCAAATTGTACTGTAGTACCTTGAGAACCATTAACATCAAAGGTGATTTTTATTGCGTATGTTAACAATTTACATCAATGAATGGTAATCAGACGATGTCTCCCCATGTTAATTAAACTTTAGATCATATATTCGCATGGTTATACTTGTACTTGAACAATCGTGTGAACGAGATAAGAAGACCCCAGATCTAGTTTCATCCATCTGGGCTGCAATTTTAGGAATTGTACACATCATCTGTACGATGGCTTTACGTACAGATCGTCATCTGAACATGGGCCTATATCTATAGGCATGGCTATGTATGTAGACGAATTTATAAATTATGTACATGTTATGATAGTTTATGTGTTGAGAATGGGTATGCCTCCCTCAAAAATTCATGTCCAAGATGTAAGATATCATGATGTAATCTATTGCAAATTGATGCAGGTCATTGTCCGCTTAATATCCTACTCATAACATTGTAAATCATCTCATCCAAATATTAACATTATTTTGACTTCATGATTTAGGGGGAAGCTGTTACAGGTCAATTTGGGAATCATCCCCCAAGACCTAGTAAAATTGGGAATCATCCCCCAAGACCAATATGAATAGGGTCTATCATCCCCTAATTCAGTTGCTATATGCCCTAAGAAAATTCATCCCATTGATGGCTTCAATTGTGAGATTTCCAAGGTTTGAAGTATAGACTATATGACCCATTGAACCATCAACACTCCTCTCCATGGGGCTAACTACGTTTTAGTGCACTTACCTCCATGCAAAGGTGCACTACAGTGCACTTCCCGACACTTAAGGTTGCGTTGGTCTCCTGTGAGTGAAATAATCATTGTTCTGGGAATATCCACATGTCCAGTGCCTTCTAAAAGAGCTCATAGGTGTCATACCTCGAATACAAGTGTTCATCCATCACCACTGAACTTGAAAACATGTCTCACCTATTATTATAAATCCATTCAATTCCATTTATTGAGAAACTATCTTCAATTTCCAAATAAATTGAGCACTCATCTAAGTGATAGGGAGGGAGAAATTGGGTAATGTTATACTGTTGGATTCTCAATTGATGGGAGCTGGAAGTATTGATATGCTGCTGAGATGATGCTTGGTGTGATGAGGATGGAATGAATTTGGAGCGGGTTGACGATGAATCGATATATTGGTTGTAATATCCTCCTCCTACTTTATTAATAAAGATCTATGTTCATTTTCTCATATGTATGCTTATATATTGTGAATTTCATTCTCAATTGTGTATGTATTCTCAGATCTAATTGGTTCGATTTGGTTAAGATAAGTATATATTTGTATATTTGTATGTTTTTTTTTGTTCTCTGTCTTTGATTGCAGGTATTAATCTAGCGGCTTTAGTTGGATTGAGAGCGACGGAAACAACGAAAGAAAGGGAACGAGAGTGAAAGGATCATAGGTAGGTTTATTTCCTTTTTGTCTATATATTTGTCATAGAGAAAATAATAGTTGTATTTCTTCTGTTGTTATGAGTGAAGGAACACCACACTTAGGGAATCTAGTTTATCCGTAGATTAGAATTCTGTATAACACAGGGTATGGAACATGTTCGTCAACTCATGCACATCTTGATCCCTTTCCTTCTGCAGTGTAGTCCATTGTATGTACTTGCCTCATAGCTCCCGACAGATTAGTATTGTTCCTTGATAGCATCTCAGAAATAATTCCAAGTGGGTGCATCTGAGAACAGGGAGGATTCCCCCTCATCCTTTTGCTCACAGTAGGTTTCCCACGAGTCCTTGACATGGGGGGCGGCTTTGAGGAGTGAAAACGTAATATGTTTTTGGAAAAGTCATGAAACGAAAAATATCCTTCTAATAGATAAACCATCTATATACGATGTTTCCATCTATTTGGCCCTCAAATATTTCAATGTCGAAGTTAAATTGTACCTTAAAAGGAGCGGCGCCTCAAGAGTGGATTCCGGATGAAGACGCGTCACCGATGGGTAGTTGTCGAAGGATCTGGGAAAATTTATCCATCATCGCATTCCTCTGTTTCTCGAGGGCATCCTCGAGAATTATTTTGATAGTATGTCATGCTCCCTCATCTTTATTCTCCTTCGCTATGGGAGGTCATCAGGGTTTGTGAGGGTGATCTTTCAAGGTTCAACTAGATTGATCCCTAACTCCTTATACCCTGATCGCGTTCGGGACATGCAAAGAAAGATCGAGAAAGAGCATACCACTTTTATACTACTGATACAGATTTATACAATAACACAATAAAATATGGAAATAAACATAAACACAATGATGCAACAAAAAATATACTTCGTTTCATTAATATAAAATAACTGAAATAAGCTTATAGACAGAATGGAAATAAACTAGCTAGGGCAATGGTAGCTTATATCTAAGAAGAGATGTGGTGGCTACATGCCTTTGAACTGTGTTACAATGAGGCTTAAGGGCATTTTTATTATTAAACAACATGGGAAAACCAAAGACAACCAAAAACCTAACCCTAGGATATGGAACACCAAGAGTTTGTGGGCCTCATTGGGGTTAGTTGGGCAACCAACTTCTCGGGGTCGTAGCTTGGTCATATTATCTCCGTTTGGCGCACACGATATATCGTTGGAAATAAATCTCCAAGTACTATAGGTTTTAACGCAGGCCCCTACCTATGGCCATGGGTCTGCTGTGAACCTCAAGAAAATGCCTTTAGGGGGTCAAAATTGCTCTAGAAGTTTAGGACCCGAAAAAATGATAAAAATACTAAATTCTACTATAAATAATGAAATTGATGAAACCGATTGGAGGTCTAGGTTGAATAGGTGGTTGGCCACCAATATCCACCTGGATCACATTATGAGTATGTCGTGGGAAATCAACCATCTTCTTCAACTTTGGTGCCTAAGAGGATCAATTCTATTGAAGATGAGATTCCTATTTCGTAAATATTGGGGGTGTTTCAAAACCAAATTTATAAATATATCAAACACTCACACAAGTCTAGGTGGAAATATTATGAATTTCAGCATTCTCACAAAGAATTATAGCTAGGCAGAATATTATAAGTGGTGGAATTTTCTGCGAATTACACATTTGATCCTCAAATAGAGATCCAAAGTGAGTATTATCACTCATATCAAGTATCCATATTCATACATGTTCTTTACACACATGCACAATTGAATATTGATGGTAGGGATAACACTGATGAGTCATGTGATGTGATTGAGGAGTATCATTTTTACATTAGTGATGATCATGGAGCATTGTTCGTGTAACTGTTGTGTAACCAGCTCCAAAAATAGAAGAAAAGAGATATCAACGCCTTATAAATAAGCCACTTCGAGGGCGCAACCTCCAATACATTACATAAATGAACAATTCTTGGATGATACAATTTTACAAAACCTCCTTTCTATATAGGAGTCCATGTGGCCATAATGTAATCCTAGTGGGCCACAATGTAATCCTAGCCGACCTAACAATAATAATTTAAGGGCACAATAATAACAAAATGGGGGTTACAAGGGTACAATAATAACAATAAGGGGGTTACACTAACAAAAATAAGGGACTATGCTAGTAATATAGGGACCTAACATGCCCCTCTCCTTCAAAAAAGTGTTGTCCTCAACGCTTGAGTAGCTCTGGGTGCTTCTGTATAAAATTCTCATCCTCCCATGTAGAATATTCGGTGGGTAAGTTCTTCCACTTGATGAGATACTCTGAAATTGATCGATTCCGTAGCTGTCGAGTTCTTGTTTCCATGACTGCTTCAGGTTCCAATATGATTTTTCCTTCCTCATCAAGTTATGGCAATATTGTTTGAACTGGAAGATTTTCACCTATAACCTTCTTTAAGCATGAAACATGGAAAACTGGATGTACTCGCGAAGAAGCAGGAAGCTCCAATTTGTATGCCATAGTACCAATCTTTTGCAACACCTTGTAAGGACCATAGTACTTTAGCGATAATTTATTATCCTTCTTTGCTTGCTTGAGGGACATTTGTTTGTATGGTTGTAGCCGTAAAAATACCCAATCTCCTACATCAAAACTTCTCTCGCTGCGATGTTGATCTGCCTGTTGTTTCATTCGATTTTGTGCCAAATTCGGGTTATCCTTTAAGAGTTGGAGAACTTCTTGTTGATGCTCGATGTGATCTTCCACTGCTTGAACCTTTGAATTTTCTCTTAAAGATGATGTGATGGATGGTGGATGATATCCATAAAGTGCCATAAATGGGGTCATTTTTGCTGCGGTATGGAAGGAAGTGTTATACCACCATTCAGCAAGAGGTAACCACTTGACCCATTGTGTTTGTTTATCAGATACAAAACAACGAAAATATCCTTCCAAACATTTATTTACTATCTCAGTTTGACCATCAGATTGAGGATGATAAGATGAGCTATGAGCTAATTGAGTACCCAAACAAGAAAATAACTCCGTCCAAAAATTTCCAGTAAAAATGGGATCTCTATCACTCACAATAACCCTTGGGCTTCCATGTAGCTTTTGAATTCTGTCCATAAATGTAGTAGCAATTGTACTTGCTTTAAATGGATGAGATAATGCACAAAAGTGTGCATACTTGGTAAGTCTATCAACTACCACCATGATGACACTCTTTCCTTCGGACTTAGGTAAACCTGTGATAAAATCCATTGAAATCTCCTCCCAACGTTGACTTGGAATGGATAAATGTTGTAGAAGTCCTGGGGTCTTAATTGTTTCCACTTTATTCTGCTGGCAAACCAAACATTCCGCCACAAACTTTCGAATATCAGATTTAAGGCCATCCCAAAAAAATTCTTTCTTCACCCTGTGGTAAGTTTTAAAAATCCTGAGTGTCCTCCTAAAGGAGAAGTGTGCAATTCCAGAAGAATCTTTTGTTTTAGTTGGGAATTCTTACAAAGATATAAGCGAGCTTTGTGCCATAAGGAATCATTTTTCCAACTAAATGTATCAGATGTACTAGGATCTTGCTGCAACTTTTGAATGAGTGTCCATACATCTTTGTCCTTCTTCCATTCATCTCTTGCTTCGTTTATCCAATCTGGTTGGATAATAGAAATGGCACAAAGCAATGCTTCCACCTCTTCATTCTTTCTTGAGAGTGCATCTGCAACAACATTAAGCTTTCCTTTTTGTAGATTATTTCAAAGTCATAACCCAACATCTTTGTGACCCATTTTTGTTGCTCTTCTGAAGATAGTCTTTGTTCCAAAAAGTGTTTAAGACTATCATGATCAGTTTTTACCTTGATGTGTCTTCCCATTAGGTAAGTTCTCCATTTCTTTAGTGCATGCGGTATTGCTAACATTTCCTTCTCATAAATAGGTTTCTGTAAATACTTTCCTTTGATTGGACGACTTTCAAAAGCAATGGGTCTTCCTTCCTGCATTAAAACTGCACCAATTCCATTTCTCGAGGCATCACATTCCACAATAAAGGTTTTTGTGAAGTCTGGCGTAGCTAAGACCGGTGCTAGGCACATTGCCTCTTTAAGATGTTCAAAGGCATTAGTTGCTTCAGGAGTCCATGAAAATGCATCTTTCTTCAATAATGTTGTTAGAGGTGCTGCTATTCTCCCATAATTCTTAACAAACTTGCGATAATACCCTGTTAACATAAGAAATCCTCGCAACTGCTTTATGGTTGTGGGGACTTTCCATTCCTTAATGGCTTTAATTTTTTTAGGGTCTACCTTAACACCCTCGTGAGATACAATATGACCCAGATATTCCACCTCTTGTACTCCAAAGAAACATTTGGATGTTTTTGCATATAATTGTTTCTCCTGCAATAGTTTGAGCACCCTGTCAACATGTTCAACATGATCCTTCCAAGACCTGTTGTAGATTAGTATATCATCAAAAAATATTAGCACAAATTTTCTAAGGAAGGGTTTGAAAATGGAATTCATCAACCCTTGAAATGTAGAAGGTGCATTGGTAAGGCCAAAAAGCATGACCAAAAATTCATAATGACCCTCATGAGTTCGAAATGTTGTTTTTGGAATATCTTCAGTCTTCATTCTAATTTGATGATATCCTGAACGAAGATCCAACTTGGTAAAATAAATTTCTCCATGTAATTCATTCAATAATTCATCAATCACAGGAATGGGAAATTTGTCTTTAATGGTGAGCTTATTGAGCTCCCTATAATCCGGACACATTCGCCATGATCCATCCTTCTTGTGTGCCAACACTACAGGAGCAGAGAAAGAACTTTGACTGGGTTGAATTATACCCGCCTCTAACATTTCTGCAATCATACGTTCAATTTCGCTCTTTTGGAAGTAAGGATATCTATAAGGCCTGATGTTTGGAGGAACACTTCCTGGAATCAAATGAATAGCATGATCATGATCATGAATAGGTGGGAGTCCTTTGTGAGTTTCAAACACCTTGGAATGATTGTCCAAGACTTGTTGGAGATCTGCAGAAATAGATGATTTTGATGTCGGAACTTCTAGTGAGCATAATTGTGCAATTACCCCTCGTTGTTCTTTCTTTAGAAGCTTTGTCATGACATTAGAGCTTATTATCCTTCCCGGCTTCCCTTCAATACCCCGTAATTCGACTTCCTTTCCTTCTGAAAAAAATTTCAAGAAAAGTTCTTGAAAATTAAAAGCTGCCGTCCCCAAAGATTGTAACCATTGTACTCCTAGTACAACATCAGCACCTCCCATAGGAATGGAAAGCATTGGACTAGTCAACACATATTCCCCCATGGTTAGCTTGATGTTATGGCATTTTCCAGAGCAATTTATAGTTCCTCCATTTGCAACCATCACTTGACATTCTGGTGTTGGGTATAGGAAACACTTTAATTCCTTGGCTACCTTACAATGAATAAAATTATGGGTGCTACCTGAATCAATCAACACTATTACCTTTCTCTTCTTGATTTGTCCTTTTATCTTGAGAGTTTGAGGTGTGGTAATTCCTGCCAGTGCATTACACGATATGGTTGGATTCATTTCTTCCTCTTCTGGGGCTGGTTCCTGGTGTATATCCTCTTCTTGTTCATTTTCTTCTTCCTCTTCACAATCTATGTAAAATAATTTCTTCTCAGCACACTTTTGACCTTTAGTGTATTTGCTATCACAACTGTAGCAAAGCCCTTTTGCTCTTTTTTCTTCCAATTGTTGTGGTGTCAACCTTGTAGGTTGTGGAAATCTAGGCGTAGCAACACTTCCTTCTTTATAGAATTGAGTGGTAGGCTTCCTTGTCGCCATAATTTTACATTCAACTTTTATTTCCAACCTGAATGCCTTCTCCAATGAATCAGGTTCCAAAACGCGAACTTCATGTTGGATGTTATCCTTTAAAGTGCCTATGAAGAGATCAATCTTGTGTTCCTTTGGAATATCAGTTACCCTTATATTCAATTTTTGGAAGTCCTCAATGTGCTGCCCCACTAAACCCTTTTGTTTGAGATTTATCAATTGGCTAAAGAAGGTGTTGCTCTTTGTATCCTCATAATGTGCTATCATTTCCTCCTTAAAAATTGACCAAGTGACAATTTTTTTACGGGAGCAAAGCCATCGATACCATACAAATGTATTTTGTTCTAAATGTAAAGTTGCAATGCGTACCTTTTGTGTGCTTTGCACATTATGGAGATCAAAATATTGCTCCATCTGTAGTATCCATGTTAGAGGATCCTTTCCATAAAACTTCCTCATATCCATTTTGGAATATCGTGGTTCTTCCCGCCAACATTAGAGTTTATGAAATCATGATTAACATTTATTTTGTTCTCATCATGAGGTTCTTCTACTATCTTTTCACCATTAGGAAACATTTCTTGTATCAACTTTGTCAAACCTTCAATGTCTGTTTTTAGATCATTCTTCATGTTTTCCATGTTGTATTTCATGTCATCCATCTTAGCTTCCATGCCAGCTTCCATGCCATCCATCTTAGCTTCCACATTTCTTCAAAACTTCCATTTCATTTTTTGTTGCTCTTTGTGAGAGTGAATTTGTTGCACTTGTTGTGTAATTTTCATAGATCATGTTGCAATTATGCATCTTCATGAGTCATAGTAGAGCCTTCTGAAGGCTTAATGGGTGTTGAATTATTTTTTCAGGGCATATTTTAGAACCCAATACTGATATCTATTCTATAATATTCCCTTGGAATCAATTCAAATTGATTCTTCAAACAAGACTTATGCAATCCGGACAAACAATACACACGTTTTTCTTGCTTTTGAGGAGCTCGATATTGAAATTGGATTATCTCTGTGATTGCAGCACTTCAATATTTGAATTTTCGTACCGAAGTAGCCCTCTGAATTATCTTTCAAATATTACAGGTCTGACCTGATTTGGATTCTCCAAGACAAAGTTGTGTCCAATCTCCCACAATGACCTAATTATGGACTTGTTCAGTAGAGAGAACTTGTATGACTTGCCATGTGTCATTGTTTCGTCATTCAGCTCTAAAATTGATAGCCAGGAAACTACAATCCGTGTACTTGTGACCGATTTGTATGGAACTCCAATTTGATGCTCAGAGAGGGAGTTATGAAGATTTTCCCACGATCACCTCTTTGAGATGAAATTTAGGAGCATGAAAAAGCACTACCTTCCACAGATCATATCTCCAAAAATATTGTGAACCAAGCTCTGAAATTTTTTGACGATTTTCCTTAGGAGTTCAGCTTCGTACTCTAAAAATTTCAGCTTCTGAAACTTCGTAGAAAAAAAGTTATAGTGAAAATTCCACGATGAAATTTTTAGGAGCCTGAAAAAAGACCTAACTTCCACATATCATATGTCCAAAAATGTTGCGAAACTAGCTCTGAAATTTTTTGACGATGTTCCTCCAGATTTCGGCTTCGCACCCTAAAAGTTTCAGCTTCTGAAACTTTTTAGAAAAAAGGTTATAGCGAAAATTCCACAATGAACTGTTTGGAGCAGCGAAACCCTAGAATCCAAAGCTCTGATACCAAATGTTGTGTAACCAGCTCCAAAAATAGAAGAAAAGAGATATCAACGCCTTAGAAATAAGCCACTTCAAGGGGGCAACCTCTAATACATTACATAAATGAACAATTCTTGGATGATACAATTTACAAAACCTCCTTTCTATATATAGGAGTCCATGTGGCCATAATGTAATCCTAGTGGGCCACAATGTGATCCTAGCCGACCTAAAAATAATAATTTAAGGGCATAATAATAACAAAATGGGGGTTAAAAGGGTACAATAATAACAATAAGGGGGTTACACTAATAACAATAAGGGACTATACTAGTAATATAGGGACCTAACAACAACATTGATTTGACCTAATTTATGAATCATTAAAAATAACTGACATATCATTCATAAAGCATTGGATATGGTCAAATGGTTGTGTAGGGTAGTTCAAGTCAGCAAACAATTTTTATTGATTGTGTCGACTACACAAGAAGACAAAAATTCTACTTACTTGGAGCTATTTTGAAACATGACATGGAAAGGGTGAACATGATGGTGCAGGTTTTTTTTCTGAAGTAAGCACTTTAGAGGTATGAAATGAGTCATGATGCAAATTTACTCAAATCATCACTAGAGGTGGTCAACTAGTGCAAATCCCATTTAGGACTTGAAGGTCACAAAGCTATTAGGCCTATGCATAGGTTCTTCTGGAATGTTGAACTTGGAAATGTAAATAGATCCATTCCTTGGTATTGTAATACTGTAGAAGGAATATGGGAATTACACTCAATGCTAAGCAAAGACATGGGGGAAATATTTGGAATCGAGAAAATAAAAATTGATTGTTTTTGTAAATTTTGCATTGGTGTTGATGGATCTAGACTTGATCATTGTGAAAAAAATGGGTACATGAAAGGATGGAAATATATCCCTCTTAATCCAAAGGGACCTCATCCAACTCCGACATGGCAAGAGATGCACGATGAAGTGGTCATTGTTTCACTTAATCATGATCGAGACTCTGATATTGTAAGGGAAGGTATGTGTCCCATCTGTCATTAACAATTTAATCTATAAACTTAAATCTTGAATTCATTTGACTAATACATATTTTGTAGTTTGGTGGTAGGCGATGTTTTTGTTGTCACTGCCCCCTTAGGAGAGAACATGGCCTACTATTTGATGCAATGCATACATGTGAAAAGTAGGTTGGTGAGACCATATGGAGATGGACAATTTACATACCAAATTGGTGAAATGGTTGTGATGGGCCATTTATTTGAAAAGATTAAAAAACAGGTTGATCACATCATTTATAGAGATTTTATGCTTGAATATATATATTGTAAATACAATCATCTAGTCATAGCAACTCAGATCAATATCATAAAAATCAAAACAAATAAGGTGAAACAAGGAGATGGAAGATGACAAAATCAGACCATGAATGTATATGGAGACTTGCATTCCTATGAGCCATTGGCCAGATGAGTAGATGATGTAAATGGAAATCCCTGAAGCAGGGTCTATAATAGTCAAGTGTAATCTAATATAGTATAAGAGATCTCAAATGTATGAGTTTTGTAATTTATAAATGTGACAATTGAATACTCTTGTAATTTTGTAATTTTAGATAAGGAAATGTTTACCTCTGGTCTAGGATGGATTCATAATGGTGTGCATATATGTTATATATGCTTTAGTTTCCTTGAGCTAGTTAAGTTTCTAAAGTACACCAAATTTCAAGTAGGTTTTATTTTTAGGGATAGGATACTTATGTGAACCCCATAGAATTAAAATTTAATTAAAATTTAGAATCAATAGGGATTTAGATTTAAATTTAATTAAAATTTTTGATGTTAATTTTTTTAAATGTCATGTATAGTATTCATGTTGAGCATGGAAAAAGTTTTATAGATCTATATATATATGTCATACATTTGGTTTCTAGAAAATCCATTTTAGTATCTAACAACTAAGTTGATATAATATGATTTTACTTAAAATGGAAATTCAACTATCTAGTTTATGAACAATAGTGAAATATTTTTTATGTTATTAATAAATGCCATGTGATAAAACATGGAAAGATTTACACACATGCTTCATATTTGATTTTAAAAAGTGAAAAAAATAGTATATATATATATATATATATATATATATATATATATATATATATATATATATATATATATATATATATATATATATATATATATATATATACTTTTAAAAGATAACCTCAAAAAAAATAAAACCGAATAAAACTTATTTGTAGTTTACATCTTGACATCTTTTAAAATCATTGTAATTTAACATACATCGAATGTGAACTAAAAGATACTTTCTACAAATTCAATATTAAATTAATGTACATGATATATTTTAGTTCATTTAAAGTATCAGAGTGACTTGCATCATAGTAAAATTCTATTTATTTCCTTGGTCTATGAAACTAGAATTCAATTTTTTTTTTTTTTGTAAAATTTTACTTCTTGAATGTTATTAATTCAAGGCCTTAAGATATGGAATTGATTGAAATACTTGGATATACAAGTAAATTTAGGAAAATGAATAAAATTATAGAAACATATCATTAATTGTTTAAATTAACATACATTGATTGCACTAAAAGACACATTTTACAAGTTCAATATTAAATTAATGTACACATGATCATATTTTAGTTCATTTTAAGTATCAAAGTGACTTTTATCATAGTAAGATCAAGTACTTATTTCCTTAGTCTATGAAACTAGACATCAAAATTGTTATTTTGTAAAACTTCACTTCTTGAATATTCTTAATTGAAGGTTTTAAGTTAAGGAATTGATTGAACTATTTGAATAGCCAAGTAAATTTAGGAAATTTCATTTAAAAATATAAAATAATCTAAAAACCTATCATTAATTGTTTTTTGGTATATTAAATTCCAATATATATGACTTATATCATGTTATAAGCACTTGTAGATGACCTCAAAAGAAATAAAATTTAATAAAATTTATTTGTTAAACATTACTGGTTGAAGACATCTTTTAAAATTGAATTTAAAACATATTTCAATCCTATTTTGTTTTTTAATTGAACCATGATATATTTTATTCCCTTTCAAGTATCAAAGTGACTTGCATCATAGTCTAAGATTGTACTTATTTTCTTAGTTTATTTCCTGAGAAGTCATAATTGTTATCTTGTTAGTTATGTATGATAATAAATCATCCATATAAAAATATATACAAATTACATTGTACATGAACATCTATAAACTGTAATATTAAGCATCCATAAACTGAAATAATGTTCATGCATCCTTAAACTATCCATGTATAAAATTATACAAAGGATGTACATCAAATGTGAATGTGCTCTGTGAAATGGGCCTGAAAATATACAAACTATCTATGATCCACTCTAGAAAGTATCACTTCTAGAAATATTATGTGTGTTCTGCCACGCAGGGTGAGCACCCATAATCTGGTACTACAATATAACACATTCAAATTCAAATTAATTAGAACATTATTTGTATAAAATAAATAATATGAAAATAAATTATTTTGAACTATGCATTTAACTAGTTCCCTACCCGTGACTTAGTTGAGTGAAAATGGAAGTCAGGTGGGATGGGGGTCCGATCAATTTGGGTTTGGTGCTCCCCTTCCTGTGGTTTAATGCCTCCATACCCAACATCCCACTCATGCGGCTAGACAATTGCAACATTGACACCACTTTGCATCTAGGTCTGTGTACACAATGGGAAAGACAAATTATAATTAGTTTACGAGTTAATTAGCATGCATATATGTAACTTAAAAAAAAAAGAAAATGTTGAAATATTAGGTATAATTTTTTTTACCTCAACTGCTGGTCTGTGTGGGTTTTACATAGTGACTCTTGTCCACATGAGTGTTGTGAGGTGGTGGTGGATGTGGAGGAGACAAAGCCATGGACACATGCATTAGAGGAGGCTGCTTTGGCTAGTCAAAAATCTCATCTATGTAGCTGCGTTGTGCATGCATGAAATTATTAATATAAATGCAATCTGATATAAATTTATTAATATAAATAATGTATAATTTTATCATAAGATTCAAAAGTTTCGTATATATGTACTGGTCTGTGTCATGTGGGTTGTGCACCATCCAAGTGTCATGGATGGTATCACGATACGTACGTGCATATGAAAAAATCTAGTCATGCCCTAGACTCTCAAGATATGAATCATCATGTAATGCAACTGGTGGGCCATGAGGCAAAAAAGGTGGTCTACTCATCTCTCGAGACAATGTGACATGTGCAATGCCCAATGTCCTCTACATGCTATTTTCAATAGTATGCGTAGTCTCAATGATGATATGTGACGAATGCTCTAGCTCCTTCAATAATACCACACTATGAGATAGCCATAAAAAAAATCTTAGAGGTGGTGTTATATGCGCAAGGTACCTATGAGCCTTGAAACGTTCATAAATGCATCCCAAGCTAGGTCCATAAACCTTAGATCCAATGCTGGTGTAATCCAACCTCATATGTAGCACAAAATCCACATATATATGCTTTGAAAACTAAATGGGGACCTAGTCATGGCGGGGGAAGTGTCCCCAAGCTCCAATGAATCGATCATAAAAAAAGGGTCCACATTAACATTCTTAAAACATTTTAATGGAATCAGACTAGCATGTCTAGCACAACAGTATGAAGAGATGTCAAAAAAATCCCCATAAACATAAAATTTTTTCAACAACAACATACAATAGGGGTTCCCCACATATTGGACAACTAGTCTGGAAAAACCTCTTTTAAAGAGTGGTGACGTCAATAATCCCTCCAATTATAGGACCATAATGATAAACCCTTGTTTGCAAAGTTATTTGGAAGCATTTTAGAAAATAAAATCTGCAAATGGGAAAAAGAAAGAGATAAACACACTAAAGCGAAAGCAGGTTTTAGACCTAACCATTCCACAATTGATCATTGAATAAATTTAAGGCACATCATTGAAAAAGTTTGGAAAAAACAAGAATAGTTTTTTGTTGCTTTGTTGATTTCAGAAAAGCCTTTGACACGATTCCTAGGGATACGATTTGGTGCAAAATGGAGGAACTCAGGGTTCCCAGGCATTTGAGAGCAACTGTGCATAGGCTGTATGAAGAGGTGAAAGTCAAAATTAGAACTTCAACAGGAATTTATGAAAGTTTTATAAGTGATATTGGGGTCAAGTAAGGTTGCCCATTGTCTCCTACCCTTTTTTGTTTATATATTGACAAGCTTGAAGAGTGGCTAAATACGCAAGGGGTTGACGCTATCCATTTGCGCAAGTTTGTTATAAGGCTTCTTTTGTACACATATGACATTATACTAATTGCGAAATCTGCTCTTGGTTTGGAAGAGCACTCAATTTCCCTTGAAAATTTTTGTAGAAGGGTGGGGATGCAAGTCAATATTAGAAAAATGAAAGTAGTGGTTTTCTCTAACAAAAGAAAGCATAACCAACATAAGTTTTTCTTTGAAGGAAAAATTCTGGAAGAAGTTATAGATTACAAATACCTCATAATTGACTTCAACATAAATTTAAGTTGGTATGGTTGTAGAAAGAAAATAACTTTAGGGCGTTGGAAAGCATTTTATGCTTTTCAAAACAGGTGTAGAGAGGCAGAGCTATGGTACTAGAAAAATACTCTAACTCTTTTTAGATTTTAGTGATCCTGATGATTCTCTATGGTTTTGAACTGTGGGCCAACAACACATCCGAGATGTAGTGGAAACAAATTGAGAAAATTTAGAAGCATTTGATGTTGAAGTTTGCAACAAGAAACAATGGAATTGGCATCCGGAAACAACATCCTTGATCCTAGTGAAAATTAAGCACCTACATTAGGTGGGGCCCACACAGGCTATTTTTAGGTGGATTTCTATTTATAGATGCATGAGAAAATTCTATTTATAGATGAGGTCTATTTATAGATGTATGTGCAAGTTATATTTATAGATTGCATGTCTATTTATAGATGCATGTCGACTATTATTATCCCTTAATATTAGTTGGACAATAAAATGTAATCTATTCTCAATGTGGACTTGGAAATAGTTAACTGAAGTGGAAAATCAGTTAGCTAAGTGAATTTCAAGTTAAGAGGTTGGTTGGTGGGACATGCAAGTTGACTTGAGTTGTAACAGAGTGATTCTAGTTGTAACAGATTTGAAAGTGTAGTTATGAAATTTGTAAAGTAGTCTAACTCAGTTGTGCTAGTTGTAACTAAAGATACACTAATGAGAGATAAAGTGAATTAATTATTAATTAATTCACAATCAGTGGCCTCACATGCAACTGAAGATTTACTACTATTAAATACATGCATGTCAGATCTAGTGGAGACCCAGTTGAGATGTAGGTCAAGGGGATATATTGACTATCAACTATGACATTATCGGTTACACACAAGCAACCACACACACATTGGATGTGCCTATGAGGATTTCGCAGTCAAGGCAAGCAAACATCATTCATTCAGGGGTTCTTGAACATCAGGGATAGTAAATTTGAGGAAGGCTGAAATTATTTTTGATTAAAGATTGCATTCATCAGGAATTGCGTGAGCAAGGCAGACTGTCTGGAGGCAGTAAATTGGCTAAGGGATATGCTAATTTTTGTATGACAATGTGAAGCAATTAGCTGATATACTGAGGGCTCTTGTGAGAAGAGTTTTGTATGTAATTGTTTCATGATTCCTTGTGGAATATACAATATATGATAGAGTGGTTTTGAGCAGTAAGCTTTCCCCAGGAATATCTGGTGTTGTGGTTTTGATCTATTCTTCTTTACTTCATGTGATTGGCAATTGTGTTGTTTTTAATTCCGTAAAATATTTGTAGAAGCGATTCAGTATTTAACTTTAGTACATTGTTAGATCGGGTGAATACAATATATACATGCATATTGTATAAGTTATACATGGCATCGGAGCATATTTGATTGCAATTGTGAAGCAGGAGATGAGATTGTTGGTGGAAAGAATTCAAATTTGCAGAAAGCCTTTCTTGGCACTACAGCTGATTCAAGATTGAAATGGCTTGAGGTTAGAGTATGCAATCAAGGGCAGCTCGAACTACATTGCTTGGAAGGATAGGATGGAGGTAGTACTCGAAGATAATGGATTGAAGGAATTCATTGAAAAAGATGTTCCTAAGCCAGATGCTGCAAATCTTGATGCATGGCGAAAGAAAGTGGAAAAGACGAGGAGGATTATGTTGGAAGGAGTACAAGACCACATTTTCTCAAGCCTTCATGGGAAATCCACACCATATTCTATGTGGAAGGCTTTGATGGATTTATTCCAAAGAAACAACGACCGTAGTAAATTGGTGGTCAAAGATAAACTCAGGAAGATCAAGATGGAAAAGAACGACACTATTCCGGTATACTTAACAAAATTTTTCCAATGTTGGGATGAGCTTGGGAGTGTAGGAATAAGTATTGCTGATGATGAATTAGTGAGCTTGGCTCTCTTGGGACTTCCTAAGAGTTGGCACAATTATGAAGACTCTGTCAACGGATGGGAAAAATTTCCGGATTGGGAATGACTGTGGTTGGATATGGTGCAGGAGGAGTTCAGGCGGAACACTAGAGATGGCTCTTCATCAAAGCGTGATGATGAAGAGGATTGTGCTTTGGCTGCCAAAAAGAACAAGGGGAAGCAAAATAAATTCCATTCTAAATCTAAGACCGGTGAATATGGCAAGGAGCACAACATGTCCAAAGTGAAGTGTTTTCACTGTCACGAGCATGGACATATTGCCACAAATTTTACACAAAAGAAGAAGAACAAGATGGCTGTTGGAGCTACAGCTAGTGAGGCCCTTGCCTCAAAATTTGAGCTTTACTTCTCATTGATCGCATGCATGGTGTAAAGTGCATTGGGATCGGGGTGGTACTTGGATAGTAGTGCTTCCTTTCACATGACGGGAGATAAGAAACTTTTCAGTGACTTGGAGGAGAAATATCTCTAGATGCAAATTGAGTTGGGCAATGATGGACGAATGGTATGAATGGAATTGGTACCAATACCTTTCAGAGGGCGTCAGATAAATTCTTTCATTTAAAATATGTAATGATGTACCAGGTTTGAAGAAAAATTTAGTCTTAGTCGCAATGTTAGAGGATAGAGGCTATGATGTTGTCTTTAGTGACAAAATTTTTCCTGTGACAAAAAGCAACAAGGAAAGCCAAGAAGGTTGGGATTCGAGTTAAGAATATCTATAGACTTGATGTAGATGGGATTTATACGGAGCTTCATACTGTTGGGAAGTGTGAGAAAGCCATGCAATTGACCCTTGAGAGGGAGCAGGATTTGCACGCAAGTAAGAGTGAACCTCAGGATGTGGAGCAGCCACAAGATGAGGATCATGGAGTGGGAGAAACCACTCATGAAGAGAAATTTCGTGCCAGATAGGCAAAGGGAGTGCATGCAGCTATACCACTAGGTGAGAGGTGGGCCGACATGCATGAATAATCCCAAGAAGAAATTTATGGGCAAGATTCATTGAGATGGTGTGGATCTCATGAATCGAACCTGGCTATGAGGAGCTGACAGAGCAGCAGTAGTAGGATCAGTTGGATTAATGTAGTTAGATTTCGTGAGGACATGAAATCAAAGTGACAATGTTGGATACTGGAGTGCGGATCAGAGTTGACAGCAAGTGAAAAGTGCATGGATGCAGAGGTCAACAACGTAGTGGAGCTAGAAGACACGTTCAGTTGGTACCAATAGAAGTCAGAAGACTTTGATGACAGATGCATTATACTGATTCAGTTGTTTGGAGGCTATTCAGTTTCAAAAATTTTGGATGCAAATGTTGCAGGGCACATGCATGGAGTTGCATGGCGCATGCATGGAGTTGCATGTCGCATGAAAGGACATTCCTTTATTGTTGAGAGGGAGTGTTGAAGTTTGCAACAAGAAATAGTGAAATTGGCATCTGAAAACAACATCCTTGATCCTAGTGAAAATTAAGCACATACACTAGGTGGGGCCCACACAGGCTATTTTTAGGTGGATGTCTATTTATAGATGCATGATAAAATTATATTTATATATGAGGTCTATTTATAGATGTATGTGCAAGTTCTATTTATAGATTGCATGTCTATTTATAGATGCATGTAGACTATTATTATCCCTTAATATTAATTGAACAATAAATTGTAATCTATTCTCAATGTGGACTTGGAAATAGTTAAATGAAGTGGACAATCAGTTAGTGAAGTGAATTTCGAGTTAAGGTGTTGGTTTGTGGGACATGCAGGTTGAATTGAGTTGTAACAGAGTTGGAAGTGTAGTTATGAAAGTTATAAAGTAGTTTAACTGAGTTAAGTGAGTTAAACTTAGTTGTGCTAGTTGTAACTGAAGATAAAATAGTGA
Organism: Pinus albicaulis; assembly: GCA_034641835.2. Taxonomy (NCBI): domain Eukaryota; kingdom Viridiplantae; phylum Streptophyta; class Pinopsida; order Pinales; family Pinaceae; genus Pinus; species Pinus albicaulis. The sequence goes on along the minus strand of CM076569.1, from coordinate 141,767,011 downwards.
TAGATCAAATGAATTAATTATTAATTAACTCACAATCAGTAGCCTCACATGGAATTGAAGATTTACTACTATTAACTACATGCATGTCAGATCCAGTGAAGACCCAGTTGAGATGTAGGTGAAAGGGACAGATTGACTATCAGTTGTGACATTTGTAGAAATTATATAACTTATGTGTTATATATCCAAGATTCTCTTGATCACACACTATTTTAACTTCATGCACAATACAGAATCTATTCCACCATTGATCATCACATGCGAAAATTAAATCAATTGCAATGCACACATGAAACCATAAAAATTCACACACATTAACACAGTGATTTAACGGGAAAGCCTGAAGCTAAAAACCCCAACTATCTGTATATAATATATGTCATAGAGATCATGTAAAAATCTTCATACAAAGCTGAACATGTCAAGTTCTCAGTACAATACAATCGCTACACACTAATCAGGCCCGATCTAGCAAATCCATGCACCAATCTTTGCCACCTGCTAGCCAGCCTCTACTGCACAATCCCTGCTGAAGAATGGCTCTGAATGAACTAAAATCCACCTGGCTTGCACTATGAAATCCTCATTGGCATCTCCACTGAGTGTTGGATGCAATCAATGCATCACTATAGTCACGACTGATAGTCTATCTTGCCCTTTCACCTATCTCTCCACTGGTCTCCACTGAAACTGCCATGCACTGTAGTTAACTGATGTATTATTCAGTTGATTAATGAGTTATTATTTAGTGATTAATTAAATAACTAATTCACACCACTCTCACTATTGTATCAATCAGCTAGACTAGATACAACTAGCTCAACTGAGTCTAACTGAGTTAAACTAAATACAACTCCACCAACTACTTCTATAACTCCACCAAACTCTGTCACATGAGTTCTAACTGAAGTCCTCATGCATTAGCTCCAATAAACCCTCAGGAATAGCGTAATTCCTTCTATCAGCTGTTGTGCCACATCTGTGCACTTAACTGAAGTGCTCCAAGAGAATAAGATAATGTTTAGATTCCAAATATTATTAAGAGCTAATAATATTCGACATATCTATTTTTAGACTGGAAATCTAAAAATAGATTCCACCCAATATGTCTAAAAATAGAAGTCCATATATTCTTCCAACTTGACCAACCATCCACAAATAGCACCCTGCAACTCATAGAATATGATCGACATGTCTAAAAATATACATAGTCTAAAAATAGACTTTGCGCCAAAAATAGCATGCGGGCCCACTTAGTGAAGGCGACTCTTTTCACTAAGCTCATCATCCTGTTGAATCTCAACAACATTATCAGTTGCACACATGCAACCACTCACACATTGGATGTGCCTATGAGGATTTTGCAGTCAAAGAAGGCAAGCATCATTCATTCAAGGGTTCTTTCTCAACCAGTGCCTTGAACTCACATAACTTTGAGTATGTCTCACTCTTCTTCTGCATGAAGAAGATCCAACACTTATGAGAAAAGTCATCAACAAATATCACATAATACCTATGCTTTGCTATCGAAGCTACTGAGAAAGGTCCACACATGTCTGTGTGAATTCTCTCAAGGATCGTCGTGGTGTGACTATCCTTCTCATGAAAAGTGGTCTTCACAAATTTTCCCAAAGTACATCCCTTACATTGATCTGACTACGCAAGTGTACCCTTGGGAAGCCAAGTAGAAATCTCCTGCAAAATTTTCAAATCACCATGGTGAAGATGGCCCAATCTCCTGTGCCACAATTCGCCCTCATCTCGGCTCACCACTCCTTCTGCTTTGCCTGCCATTGTTGCGCAGCCATCTACCTGCAATTGATAAAGGTTCTTAACTCGAACCCCTATCCTCTGCGTTTCACCAGTTGTCTTACTCCGCAGGAAATCCTTTCCCTCGCTAAAAACAACATCATATCCCTTGTCTTCCAACATAGCCACCGAGATCAAATTCTTCTTCAATCCTGGAACATGCATGAAATACTTCAAGATGAAAGGTTTTCCAGACTCCCTCTCAAAGGAAATGGTCCCCATACCAGTCACACTATATCTACCATCATCGCCCATCTCGATGTGCACTCCAAGATCCTTCTCATCCAGATCACTAAACAAATATTTGTCTCCGGTCATATGAAAAGACGCACCACTATCAAGAAACCACATTGATCCCATGATACTTAAAACCAAGCATGCGATCAGTGAAAAATCTAGCTCAAAATGCGAGGCTAAGGCCTCTTCAGCTGCAGATCCATCAGCCTACTTATTTTTCTTCTTCTGTGGACAATTAGTGGCGTAATGTCCGTGTTGGTGACAGTGAAAGCACTTCACCTTGGACAAGTCCTGCTTCTTGCCTTTCGTACCGGATTGAGAAGGATTTTTCTTTCCCTTTCCTTTCCTTGCTTAGTATCCAAAGCGAAATTTTGTTCATCTTCATTCTTCGATGAAGATCCATCCCTGGTACCCCGCCTTATGTCCTCCTGCACAAGATCCGACCAAAGTCGCTCCCATCCTGGCAGTTTCTCTCGACCATTGAAAGAGTCCTCGTAGCTATGCCAACTCTTTGGAAGCCCAAGGAGAGCCAAGCTCACCAATTATTCTTCATCAACAGTAACCCCCACACTTCCCAGCTCATTCCCGCACTGGACAAACTTCGTGAGGTACTTGGGTATACTTTCGCCTTTCTCCATTTTTATTTTTCTGAGCTTGTCTTTAAACGCCAACTTTCTCTGGTTGCTTCTGCTGTGGAACAAGTCTGTCAAAGCTTTCCACATCAAGAATGGACTAGCTTTACCATGAAGGCTGGACACTATGTGATCCTTCACACCTTCCAACAGAATCCTTCGACATTTTGTTGTCTTCTTTTTCCATGCATCAAGTGCGGTTGCATCGCTAGAAGTAGGTTTTGGAATTTATGCATCTATGAACTCCTTCAACCCATTATCATCCAGCACCACCTCCATCCTGTCCTTCCATGCAATATAATTCAAGCTGCCCTCAAGGGCATGCTCCAATCGCAATCCATTGAAAGAAATTTCAATGAATGCTCAACTTCGACACCAAGAAAACACTGCAGCAAATTCAAATTCCACCAGCACAAAAACTCAACTACTTCAATAATTGCAATCTGCTCCAATGATCAATTGCTCCAATACCATGTAGAAATTATCTAAATTATGTGTTATATATCCAATATTCTCCTGATCACACACTATTTTAACTTCATGCACAATACATAATCTATTCCACCATTGATCATCACATGTGGAAATTAAATCAATTGCAATGCACACATGAAACCATAAAAATTCACACACATTAACACAGTGATTTAATGGGAAAGCCTGAAGCTAAAAACCCAAACTATCTGTATATAATTAATGTCATAGAGATCATGTAAAAATCCTCATACAAAGCTGAACATGTCAAGCTCTCAGTACAATACAATCGCTACACACTAATCATGCCCGATCTAGCAAATCCATGTACCGATATTTTCCACCTGCTAGCTTGCCTCTACTGTGTAATCCCTACTGAGGAATGGCTCTGAATGAACTCAAATCCACCTGGATTTCACTGTGAAATCCTCATTGGCATCTCCACTGAGTGTTGGATGCAATCAATGCATCACTATAGTCACAACTGATAGTCTATCTTGCCCTTTCACCTATCTCTCCACTGGTCTCCACTGAAACTGCCATGCACTATAGTTAATCGGGATGTATTCTTCATTGATTAATGAGTTATTACTTTAGCACCACCACAATTATCTACACCCACTCTCACTAGTGTATCAACTGGCTAGACTAGATATCACTAGCTCAATTGTATTCAACTAAGTTAAACTGAATAATAAACCCACCATCTACTTCTATAACTCCACCAAACTTCCGTCAAATGAGTTCTAATCAACTCCCTGCATTAGCTCTAGTAAACCCTCGTGACTAGGTAATTTCTTCGCTAGTTGTTGTGCCAATATCCGTGCACTTAATCGAAGTGCTCCAAGAGAATAAGATAATGTTTAGAGTCCAAATATTATTAAGAGCTAATAATATTCGACATATCTATTTTTAGACTAGCAATCTAAAAATAGATTCCGCCCAATATGTCTAAAAATATAAGTCCATCTATTTTTCCAACTTGACCAACCATCCACAAATAGCATCCTACAACTCATAGAATATGATAGACATGTCTAAAAATAGACTTTGCGCCAAAAATAGCCTGCGGGACCACTTAGTGAAGGCTACTCTTTTCACTAAGCTCATCATCTTGTTGAATCTCAACAACATTATCAGTTGCACACATGCAACCACTCACACATTGGATGTGCCTATGAGTATTGCGTAGTCAAAGAAGGAAAACATCATTCATTCAAGGGTTCTTGACCATCAGGGATAGCACAGTTGAAAAAGGCTGAAATTATTTGTGATTAAGGATTTCATTCATCAGGAATTGCATGAGCAAGGCAGGCTGTCTGGAGGCAGTAAATTGGCTAAGGGATTTGTCAATTTTTGTATGACAATGTGAGACAATTAGTTGATGTACTTAGGGCTTTTGTGAGAAGAGTTTTGTATGTAATTATTTCATGATTTCTTGTAGAATATATAATATATTATAGAGGGGTTTTGAGCAGTAAGCTTTCCCCGGGAATATCTGGTGCTGTGGTTTTGATCTATTCTTCTTTGCTTCATGTGATTGGAAATTGTGTTGTTTTTAATTCCACAAAATATTTGTATAAGAGATTCAATATTTAACTTTATTACATTGTTAGATCAGGTGAATCCAAGATATACATGCATATTGTATAATTTCTAAATTTGATTACAAACAAATTCAAAATTAAAAGTGCAGTTCCTTATGCTATCTTGTTAAGTGAAATAGGGGCTACTCCTATTGAAGCAATTGCTATGGTGCAATTAATAATGTATTTAAAAAAAAATGAGCAAATGGAAGAGGCTAGATGGCCTAAGCTTGTGTTTAATGACATATTGTGCAAAAGAAAGAAGACTTGGATGCGGAAAAATAAAAATTGGTTTAGTAAATGGGTTATTTGCTTGAGCATGTTTCCCACAAACAGTAAAGAGATAATTTTTTTTGTTATGGATACATTCCACAAACATACTTAGGAGAAATGGATAGGGAGAAAGTGACGCAGGAGAATCCAGACTTAGCCAGCAATGTGATTGTATGTTCACATGTTGTGGCTAACATGAGGTGGATAAACATTGGCCATTAATATTTTACTTAGTTTTAAATGAGAGAAGTTAGTTAGTTTGGGTTTGCTAAATTAATTAGGAAATAAAATAGAATTTGGTTTCTCCCTGTGAGGAGATTGAGCCAAGTAGGATAAGAGCTTAGAAATAGGGTATCATTTGTTTGTTAGGAGTGGTTTAATGGAAATATATTATAGGCGAGAAGGACCTCTTTGGATAGATATATATATGTATGAGATAGGTGTGAGGGAGAGAGCAGAGTGTGAGGAAAAAGTGTGACAGTGTGAAATAGATGTGCGAGAGGCGAGAGCAGAGAGAGCATAAACAATTTTAATAGCCGACCAATCAAGGGCTTGGCTCTGTAAATTTATTTATTATTAATTTTCAAGTGTTTTGTATTGATCGGGCTCTTTGTTCAAACTCTGTTGAATCACATATACATTAAGTTATACAACCAAAAGACAATCGGATTGCAGGCGCTATGAGGGCCATAGATCTGAACCCGATCAACGGGAGAGATCTCATTGCAAGTTGAAAACCATCGCAAATCACACAGAAATGGGTTTAAAGTTTAAGAGTCGCAAGTTAAATTTTTTTTATCAGTGATGCGAAGTGAGAAGTGGAGAGGCAACGAGGGTCGTTGGATTTGGAACTAACCCAATGGTGGAGTTCATAGCGGCGGGAAGCGCCTTTGTGCTTCACAATATTTAGGAGATAAGCGTTAAGACATCACAAAGTAGACAAATTTATTTGCGATGTGAAAAGGAGGAAGCCACATGTTGGCTCAACGCAGTTTCACAATTCGCAAGGATTAAAGTTTAAGTGTTAAATTTAACTGCAAGTTGTGTGATTTGCGATCATTGGTGATTGGTCAGGCTTATCATGGGACCCTTCGGTAAGCAATTATACACATATGAATTGTTTTAGGTTATATGCGTTGTTTAAGTTTTGTTGTTGATCGTGCCATATGTATGTATGTTTAATGAGATTAAAATTTTAAAACAAATCTGCTGAGAGTAATAAGGTTGGGTAGAGTGTAAACTCTAGAGTTCCTGCGCATACATTGATATTTCTGTAGCTAGTCTGCATCATAAAGAAGCAGTAATTCATTGAAGAGTTTAATCCCACTCACAATCATCAACAAAAAGCGTACATAGGAGCCAATATTTCTTGGAGATCCAAAATTATTATTTCTCAATTAAGGACTAATTCTCATCAACTTTGTTGTGAAATAGGGCACTGGAAAAGGCAAAAAGAAATGTGGGAGGAAAGAGTATGTATTTTTTCTCTTCTAGAAAAGTGGAAATAGAAAAGCATTTTATTTTAGAATGCGAGGCCTTGAAAGATAATAGGGAAAATTATGCAGATATTCTGGCAGCTATCTCTTGGGATAATCTATTCAATGAAAACTTTTGTCGAGAAGATGGGAGCGTTTATTGTAAGACTCCACAGGAAAAGGGCTGAATACAAGAACCATATGGAGAAGAAATATGTCCTATAGGCTGTTTGTAGCCTCTTGTACGTTAAAATAATGTCTTTCTTCTTTCTTTCAATGTTCTTGATGGCATCTTTCACCGCTTTCCAAGTATGCAGGCCTCTAACCTCCAACTTCCTAATATTATGTATGGAATATAGGAGGCGGCTCTGTGGGTCCACACTATATTTTTTCTCAACCAACCTGTTGATGCTATCCAACATCAAGGAAAAAGTACACCTTGTAGTCGAACTACCAGAGATTTTACATAGATCTCGTGAGATCCATGTATGTTGGGCCTTAATATCCTCAACCATGATACTTGAAATAGTGTCGTTCCACGGAGGGATCGAAACTTCACAGTGATCCTCATCTTCGCCCTACTAAGGGTCTGTAAATAATAAACATAATTTAACATATATAAAAAAAATAGAAGCATAATAACATATACATTAAATTCAAACACACCAATGGAAGACAATTTAAAAATTAAAGACAATTTCAAGAAATAAAAACATAAAGTTTAAAGAGGATTTAAAATACAAGAGGTGTAATTGCAACATGTGAAGAAGGTCCACTATCGGTAGCAAGATCATTAAAAAATACAGAAACATTGCCTCTGACACTTCAACTAGTGTTGGAGGGAGGATTTATGAGTGGAACACACAGTCTAATTGGGCTACATGATCTATCATGAGCTTGAACATGTATAGCGAATCCCCTAACACTCTGGCTGGCTTTGGTTGGGGCGTATGAGAGATGGATATGGAAATTACATATAATACATATAAACTAATCTAAGAAAAAAATCTTGACATAGAAAGAATGTTGACAAGAAAACCATTTACAAACTCAAGTAAAATAATCTAGGCTGAAGTACAAAGCTACATAGAGTCTCTTTTTTGATAAATTATCAACCAATATATTGAGTTCCATGTAAACGTATTTGAAAAAAGTGATCGATTATAATTTATACTTTTTCCCATTTCTAAATAGTGCATTTTATCATAGAGAAGAAAAATGTAAATATATGTAAAACATTGAAATAAAACTATTTGTAAAACTAATAAAAATTCATGCCAACCAAATACTCCATAAGACAAGTTCTTATAATGTTTGAATTTTACACATGACATGTACTAGGTGTAAGCACATGAAGACATAGTTTTTGGTACAACACACTACATAATGAAACAATATGGTACAAATTATTTCTTATATTCACTTTAAATGTACTTTTTATCATGGATTTAATGTATGTATCAATGATGTGTTGTTGAAACTTGAACACACACACACACACACACACACACTATTTATGATATGTTAAGTTATATACTTAAATAAAAATATAGCAAGTGAAAGTTAAAAAATCATTATTCAACTAATAAATTTAATTAAGGGTGGGAAGTAAGAGATATATAGTTTTCATATAATTATATTAAATAATTCTACAAATATGAGTAGTCGAAATTTTAAGTAAAATTACAATTTATAGAGAAACTCAAGAGTCTTAAAAAATTGTTGAGCATCACTGATCTTATGTTAATACCAAGCGCACATTATGTTAAATAGTTATAAAACTATGTTAAATGTTATATATATGTATGTGAGTGAGATGTTATAGAAATAGCTATGTTATATATTTTTATGTTACATCTCGGTCAAGATTAGAAATCTTTTGTCGAACTCCTTTTTTTCTCGAGGTCTGCGCAAAATGACTTGCTCAAGTTGCAACTCGGGGGTTTTAATAAGAAATAACGCTCTATCAAGCCATAAAACTCAATCGGACCATATAGATTGATCGATCCATAAAACTCGACAAAGCCTCTAATTTGGGTTAGAAAAGAGCTCAATCGAGGGTTTTTTAAAATGCTCGATCGAGCTATTTAAGTGCCTAAGTAGCTCGATCGAGCACATAAAAATTTATTGACCAAGCATCATTTTTTCACCAAAATGTGCCCTTGATTTTCCAAAAAGTGTAACCCAACCCCATGTGCTCACCCAAGAATGCTATATATATATATATATATATATATATATATATATATATATATATATATATATATATATATACACTATATTTTAATCATAAGTATTTAGATGATTCTAGTTGTATCCCCCAGAAGCTGCACCAATGTCTTGTTGACTACGTTTGTCTGCCCATTTGTATGTGGATGGAATGTTGTAAATCTCTTCAACTTTGTATCCTTATTCTCCCACAATGTACTAAAAAATTCACTGAGAAATCTTGTGTCCCTATATGGAATGATTCTCCCTGGTATCCCAAAGTGCACCCAGACCTGTCCAAAGAACAAGTTTGATGCTCCTTTCCCACTGATGGTCTTTTTACAGGGCATCAAAATACACATCTTGCTAAAATTGTCAGCTACGGTGAATAGGTAGCCATGTCCCTTCTGGGTTGTCAGTAAACCTCCCACATAGTCCATGGAAATGATTTCCCATGGATGAGTGGGTTGTGAAAAATTCGTTGAAATGCAACTACTCTAATTTGTTCTTCTAACTTATTAATTATACAATTTATTTTGTTACAAACGAATAAAAAATAAATCATACTAAAATTTCTTCACAATAAAAACACTGAAAAAAATAGAAACTGGAACTGAGAAATAGGTCACGCACAAAATAAAAGTTACAACGTTATTTTTGGGAAAATGTCCCTAGAAAAACCCAATGTGGGAAAACTGGTGCAACAGATGAGGGTTTTGTTATTATTATGGAACAATGAAAATATGAGTAGAATCTAAATGCCAAAATTGGCAACCTTATGCAAGCTAATATGGCCAAAAATTAGTGAGACAAATTTTGTCTCACCCGACACTGATCCAACTCCAGAACTACAACAAACATGTCAACTTGAACTGCCCTTGTGTTAGCCTCTACACTGGCTCTGCACATACCAAACTTGCACTGCCTGGAAGCTAGTATGATGTTGTCATTCTATCCAAATCAGCCTCTGAGAATGACTTGCTTGGATTTCTAGAAATTTTCCCAACCTCAAACAACTGAATCAACACTCTCTTCAACTAAATCAAACCCTCCTCTGAAGCTGCCCATGTAGCCTCAAGGAGGAAAAAATCAGCCCTCGTGCTACTGACTCTCTAGAACTGGAAACTCCTCCAGAATCATTGTCTCTACTCCCTCTCTATCTCTGCATACCTTCTAGATTTAAAACTTCTTCCCTTCTCAACCTCTACAACTAGATAGCTCAATTTTCCATGGAACTCAACCTCTCAAGTGTGTTCTCCATCTACCCATCGAGTTGCTCTTATAATCTCTCATTGGTGAAACAACGACCATGATTAGATCCCTATAAATGGATAAGATCATATCAAACTTGATCCAAGTGAGTTTCTAGAGAATTCTTACCTTTCTCAATTAATTATGTTAATTAATCACTTTTCCTAAGTTAGACTTAGGAAATATTTAATTATTGATCAACTAACTTAATTGGGATATCTCTAGGTGTTTTTTCTTGGAAAATTTTCTAGGTTTTGGATATATTTTGTTTCTTAGCCTCTCTGACTAAAGTTGAGACTATAAAACCTATTTGATGCTACAAAAACTAACACTCCCTATGAGCGAGGTGTTGGGTATGTGTTATATTCTTTCCACGACTAATCATGTGCGGGGCGGTAAGAGGGGGGGCGATAGCCCCCCCTTTGCGCTGGGCGCAACGGGGGGGTCACGGGGGGGCGGTAGCCCCCCCTGTCAGGGTCTAGGGTAGTGCCCCGACGAAAATTTTTGGTCCTTAATTTCCGGTGGGCGGTCTGTGCCCATGGTTTTGTGCATGGTTTTTTCACATGGTTTTGGGGTACGATGGTTTTTGGCCCTTGGTATTTTTGTAGATCCGGTCAAGGGAATGATGGTTATGTTCTAATCCAGGGTTAATGGACTAGGGTTTATGTATGCTTCGTCATGTATATATATGTGTTGTAACACTAAAAGGAATATAATGAAATATCAAGCTGGTCGTCCCGATTTGGGATCCAGGGGAAAATATCTGTGTTTATCTGTTTTATGTTTTATGCTCTCGCTATTGTTTATTTTCTGTTATAAGATTCGTGTGTAGATAATTTCTGTTCAGGGTTAAAACCTAAATTTGGTATCAGAGCTGTTTTGGCTTCAAGGGGACGCCTTTGCTGCTGAGGGTTTTTTGCTCGGACCTGAGGTAGACCCTGTTTAGTGGGAGATCTGCGGGATCGATTCTTGTGGTGAAAGAAGATGGTGAGTGGCAGAAAGATAGAGATCGAGAAATTTAATGGTCAGAGTTTTGAGTTTTGGAAGCTCAAGATGGAGGATTTGCTGGTGGATAAAGATCAGTGGATCGCGGTAGATCCAGGTACTAAACCAACAGAAATGTCAGATGAAGACTGGAAGAAACTGAATCAGAAGGCTAAGAGCACAATATGGTTGTGTGTCTCAGATTCAGTATTGTTGAATGTATCTGGGGAAGCTATAACGAAGAATTTGTGGGAAAAAATTGGGACTTTGTACCAATCCAAGTCTCTGGTGAATAAGTTATTCCTACGGAAAAAGATGTATAACCTGAGGATGAAGGATGGAGACTCGGTGACAGAGCATCTGAACGCCTTCAATATTGTGGTAAGTCAGCTGTCATCTGTTGATATTAAAATCTCAGATGAAGATAAGTGCATCAGTTGGTTGTGTTCTCTACCAGACTCGTGGGACAGTCTGGTTATTGCAATAGGTAGAAATACAACTACCTTGAATTTTGATGACATTGTCTCAAACTTGTTGTCAGAGGAAATGAGACGGAGAAATATGGAGGGCCAGAATGGAGATGCCTTATCTGTACGAGGAAGGTCCCAAAACAGAAACAAGAATAAAGTTTCGAGTGGGAGATCCAAATCTAGAGGGAGATATAAATCTCCTGGAAAGTTTGTAAAGGTATGTTGGAAATGCAGAAAGGAAGGGCACTACAAAAGGGACTACAGATCTAAAGCTCCTGAAAAAGGAAGGGGATCTGAGGATGCTCCTTCTGTAGAGGCAAAAACCACCTCGGATGAAGGTGGGGATGTGTATTTGGCTTCTTCTTCAAATACACATGTAGATCATGAGTCATGGTTGATTGAATCAAGTGCATCCTTTCACTTCACTCCCCATAGGGAGTGGTTCTGCGAGTATGAGAAATATGATGGTGGTGATGTCTTCCTAGGGGATGATAGGAAGGCCAGAATCGTCGGACGTGGAAAGGTAAAGCTGAAGCTGCAAGGTGGGAGGATTAGAACACTTCCTGGTGTTCTGCATATTCCTACATTGGCCAGAAATCTGATTTCTGTAAGCAAGATGGATGATGCAGGTGTAAAAACAGTGTTCGAGAAAGATGCCTGCAAGATGGTTCGGGGAGCACCGGTATTAATGCGGGGAGTTCGGACTGGAACTCTATACAAGCTACAAGGTAGCACTGTTATTGATGGGTGTAACAGTTCTGTGGTTCCTGAAAGTGGGACGGAAAGTCTAGCTGTCTCTGGAGAAAAGACCATGCTATGGAATCAAAGGCTTGGACATATTGGAGAGAAGGGCCTTCGGATACTGCATAGAGATGGTATGGTAGAAGGTATGTCTAATTTTTCTCTGGATTTCGATTTCTGTGAACATTGTGTATATGGGAAGCAGAATCGGGTGAGTTTTCCTTCTGGTGCTAAGAGGGAAAAAAAGATATTAGAACTTGTGCACAGTGATGTGTTTGGGCCTGTGTCAGTTCCATCACTGGGAAAGTCTGTGTACTATGTTTCATTCATAGATGACTTCTCAAGGAATACATGGATATATTTCTTGAGGAAGAAATCTGAAGTCTTTGACAAATTTAAAGAATTTAAGGCTCTGGTGGAAAACCAAACAGAGAAGAAGATAAAGGCACCGAGGACAGATAATGGTGGGGAGTTCTGCAAGAAGGAATTTGAAGAGTTCTGTAAGAAGTGTGGTATAGCACGACAGAAGACTACTCCATACACACCTCAGCAAAACGGAGTTGCAGAAAGAATGAACAAAACACCGATGGAAAAGGCAAGAAGCATGCTCAGTGGTACTGGGTTAGGACAAGAATTCTGGGCAGAGGCAGTGGAGACTGCATGCTATTTGGTTAATAGATCACCTTCATCAGTGTTGGAGGATAAGACTCCACATGAGGTATGAACTGGTAAGAAACCCTCTCTTTCACATCTAAGGGTATTTAGATGTGATGCATATGTACATGTTCCAAAGTAGAAAAGGACCAAGTTGGATAATAAATCTGAAAGGTGCATCTTTATTGGGTATAAGGATGGTTTAAAGGGTTACAAGCTTTGGAACCCAGAAACAAGGAAGGTTGTGTACAGCCGAGATGTGGTGTTTAGAGAAGTGAAAGATGTTGTTAAACATGAAGTCCTATCAAAGGAACCTGAAAAGATATAGTTTGAGCTAAAGGAGGATGAATCAGACTCTACAACAGAAGAAGACTCAGAAGATGAAGAGCCACAAACTCCAGCTTTGAGAAGATCAGTTCGGGAAAGAAGGCAACCAAAAAGGTATAGTCCATCTGCTTTCTGTTCAGGTTTTGCCTTAACTATAACTGATGATGAACCCAGAACTGTCAGGGAGGCAGTAGATTCAGAGGATGGAAAACCCTGGAAGGAGGCCATGGTTGATGAAATGGCATCCTTGCACAAAAATGAGGCATGGGATCTAGTGGAGTTGCCGGCTGGAAGGAAGCCCATCGGGAGAAAATGGGTGTTTAAAAAGAAGATGAATGTAGAAGGCAAGGTGGAGAAATACAAAGCTCTGTTGGTAGCAAAAGGTTATTCCCAGGTGCCGGGAATTGATTTTGGTGATATTTTTTCTCCTGTTGCCAAAGTTACTTCTATTAGATTACTTTTATCTGTTGCTGCTGCATTTGATTTTGAGATAGAACAGATGGATGTGAAGACAGCATTTCTTCACGGGGATCTAGAAGAAGAGATCTACATGAAGCAACTTGAAGGCTTTATGGTGAAGGGTAAGAAAGAACTGGTATGCAGGTTGAAGAAGTCTCTGTATGGGTTAAAACAGTCACCAAGGATGTGGTATCAGAAATTTGATACCTATATACGGGGACTTGGCTTCACCAGAAGCAAAGAGGATCACTATGTTTATTTTAAATTAATTGGTGACCTTGTTATTTATTTGGTCTTGTATGTGGATGATATGTTGTTGATTGGAAATGACAAAGAAATTATCCAAGATTTGAAGACCCAACTGTTCTCCAAATTCGACATGAAGGATCTTGGTGCTGCAAACTATATTTTGGGCATGGAAATTAAGAGATGTCGGGCAAAGAGGAAGCTATGGTTAAACCAGAGGAAGTATGTCGAGACTATACTGCAGAGGTTCAATATGCAAGATAGTAAACTGGTGAATGTTCCTATTCCTATAGGTGTAAAGCTGTCTTCTGAACAATGTCCCAAGGCACAAGAAGAGGAGGAGGATATGTCCCGTGTTCCATATGCAAGTGTAATGGGTAGCCTGATGTATGTAATGGTATGTACTAGACTAGACATTGCACATGCAGTGGGAGTATTGAGCAGGTTTATGTCAAACCTAGGGAAGGAGCATTGGATAGTAGTGAAGCGGGTTTTCAGATATTTACGTGGCACTAGTGATTATGGCTTGTGCTACCAGGGAAGACCAGGATTGGAAAGAATGTTGGAAATTCGTGGTTTTTTTGATGCAGAATGGGCTGGAGATCTGGACCAAAGAAGATCTACAAGTGGGTATGTGTTTAGCCTATTTGGAGGTGCAGTCAGTTGGATGAGTAAAAGACAGTCTGTAGTGGCTCTTTCAACTACAGAGGCAGAATACATGGCAGCCACTCATGCAAGCAAGGAGGCAGTTTGGTTGCAGAGATTGTGTTCAAGTATGGGGTTGGTATAGCAAGCTATAAGGATATACTGTGATAGCCAAAGTGAAATTTTCTTGGCTAAGAACCCTACTTATCATTCAAAGAAAAAGCACATTGATATTCAATATCACTTGGTTAGAGATATGGTTGAGGCTAAAAGGGTGTTGCTGGTAAAGGTGGACACTTTGAAGAATGTTGCAGATGCATTGACGAAGTCTGTGAGCACTTAGAATTTCTCTTGGTGTAGAGAAACAATGGGTGTTGAAGAATTAAATAATGACTAAGTTTGTAATTTCCTCAGAGAAAGAAAACAACAAGTGGGAGAATGTTGGGTATGTGTTATATTCTTTCCACGACTAATCACACATGGGGGGGTAAGAGGGGGGGGTGATATCCCCCCCTATCGAGGTCCATGGCAATTCCCTGGCGAAAATTTTTGGTCCTTAATTTCCGGTGGGCGGTCCGTGCCCATGGTTTTGTGCATGGTTTTTGCACATGGTTTTGGGGTACGATGGTTTTCGGCCCCTAGTATTTTTGTAGATTCGGTCAAGGGAACTACGATTATGTTAAAATACAGGTTTAATGGATTAAGGTTTATGTATGCTTCGGCATGTATATATATGTGTTGTAACACTAAAAGGAATATAATGAAATATCAAGCTGGTCGTCCCGATTTGGGATCCAGGGGAAAATCTCTGTGTTTATCTGTTTTATGTTTTATGCTCTAGCTATTGTTTATTTTCTGTTATAAGATTCGTGTGTAGATAATTTCTGTTCAGAGTTAAAACCTACATGAGGAAGGTGTTCTCTCTATCTCATAACATCCTCCCATATGATGCTAATGTCTGACAATTGTGACAACCCTGCCACTACCCACCAAGTCACTCCAAAAGATTTGATTCATTTTCCACTCTGTAGTTGATTCACCCTACATCTGCAATGTTGTTGACACTGCACTGTGCCCCATACACTGATTCCAACTCTTCTTTGCACTGCAACTGATCTCATGTTGTTTCTGCTGCTGCAACTACTGCAACAGAGAACCAAATTCTGAATCAATTGTGCCCCTAGACTGCAATTATCTCCTATGTCTTTGACTATTACTAGTTGTTGCACTGTCTAATGATTCTATTTGTGCCTGTCAATAACTGACTGTAACTAGTCCTACAACTATCCCTCAATATTTGACTGTGCCAAGCTGACATTGATCCATTTGTTACTAAGAAATTGTGGGCCCCTGTAGCAAGGGTAATAATCTATATGAGGAGTAAAATACAACTGTTGTTGTTCCTTTATGGACCCTGCCCAAATATATACAATTTTGGAGTCTAGATCTCAATGTATACCCACCTCACTCCCTGGTGGTATAGCGACATACAAAGTGAATTCTTCCTCCAATATGGAAGACAAATTATTGATCTTCGCTAAATATGTTTTCTGATCTTGCATCTCCTTCTTGTCCTTCTTCCTCTTTGGAGATTGGGTATTGTAGTAACCTAACTAACCACATATTAAGCCCTTGATATTCGATAGATACTTCTTATTTTTTTCTCCTTCCTGTGAGCCTTGTCCCTGAATAAGACCTTTCTTTGCCTTCCCCTTCGTTTCAAGGGATACATTCTCCTAATATTTCACACTCTTCAGTCCTTTACTACTACTGCCATTGATATTTCTCTCAACTATAGAAAGCCTCATTTATTCATGTGTGAAGTCAACCCATAATCGATCCCAACCCGGTAGATTATCTCATCCAGTGATACCTTAGACAAAGGTAGCCCACTCCTAGGTGAAACCATTGAGAGTTGTACACAGTAGCTCACTCTCTTGAGGTGCTTCTCTAACTGCAACAAGATCATCTAAGACTCTGAATTCTAGTGAGATAAGGAGTGACTCCTTCACTCTTATGCATCCTGGTGGTCCTCAAATTCTCCTTCAATAAATTTTTTATGTTCTGAGAAGGATTTTGGAAAAGCATGGAAAACACATCCCACATTTCTTTGGTTGTATTATTGGCTATTAAGTGTGAGACTGTATGATCCCGAATTCCATCAAGGATCAACCGCTTTTCCTTAGACATATCCATATTATAGTTCTCTAGTTACTGTGGGTCTGTAGGTATGTCTCCCTCAACATATGTCATTATACCAAACTCATATAGCAGGAAAGAAATTACGGATTTATAGATACAATAATTTGAGGCTCCATTTAGCCTATCCTGATCTCGAAGTCATGATGAGTCCATTTATATAAAAATCACAACTGGGAAAAATAAACAAGAATATCCTCCCTTTCCTACTTGGCTGCCTGCCCTGCTACTTGCACTCCCTTTTGGAATGCGCAATTATACCTTCTGCTACTGCCTTATGCTATTGGAAATCATAGATTTCCTCGTGAAACTAGATCTGGAAATCCTCTGATAAATTCCTCTATGTGTGATTTTCTCTTCCACCCAACGCTGATCTGCTATTGTAAAAAAAACCCGCTGCAAACCAACTTCACCCAGAATCTCTACGAGTTTTCTGATTTCCTCACCAGAACTACTTTCCAGCAATACCACTACCTTCTGAAACTGAACTAGGTTATTCAAACTTTTCTTACATCTGCAACTAGAAAATGAACCCTCTGCCCAATAATTCGTACCGCATAGCTTGAGTTCTATGCATATCTATAATAAATTTTCTTATACTCCATTTGAATTGTGAAATTTCTCCCTCTTCACTATTAAGCTCATGATATGTTCAATAACCCCCTTTGATACCAAAAATTCCTTGCAATGCAACAAATGGAATTTATTCTTCTAACTGATTAATTACGTAGTTTATTTCGTTACTACAAAATAACGAATAAATCACGCTACAATTTCTCCACATAATTTTTTTTTATGGAAAATAGAAATTGGAACTTAGAAAATAGAGCACATACACAATAAATTAGACACTGCTATTTTTAGACAAATGTCTCTAGAAAAACACAATGTGGGAAAACCAATGCAACAAATGAGGGTTTTATTATTATTATTATGATGCAGTGATTCCTCTGCTCATAATCTGGCTAAAAATTAGTGAGGAAATTTTTGTCTCACCTGACACTGATCCAACTCCAAATATGGCACAAACAGGCTACTCGAACTGCTCCTGTGTCAACCTCTGTGCATGAAAAAATCACACTGCCTGGAAGCTACTATGATGCTGTAATTGTGCCCAAATGAGCCTCTAAGAATGACTCACTTGGCCTTGTGGAATATATATTGACCTCCAACAACTGAATCAAACCTCCCTTCAACTAAATTGAACTCTCCTCTAAAGCTTCTTGTGCAACCTCAATGCGAAAAAAATCAACCCTCTTGCTATAGATTCTACGGAACTGGAAACTCCTCTAAAATCACTGTCTTTGTTCCCTCTTTGTCTGCGTCCCTTCTGACTCAAAATCTTATTTCCTGCTCGACCTATGCAACTGGATAAGTCAATTTTCCAAGGAACATGACCTTTCAGAAGATGAGAAGTTGTGATAGTTTAGGAATCAACAACACGAGATGAGTGATTAGTGCAAGAATTGGAAATAAAAAAGAGTGTGAGTTGAAATAGTGCAGAAGTATTTTAGAAACCTATGAGGATTTCTTTAAGCATTCTTTTGGGATTGTGGGATTGAGGCCTCTATTCTTTAAATCTTTTGTCTCATTTGTGATATCAGTTGGCTTGACAAGTTAATGAGTGAAGTAGCTAGTGTCAAAATTGATCAGTGTACTTTTCTTTTAGAATTTCCATACTTAGTATAGGAATTGAGATTGGGAGTTTATGCATTATTTTCAAAAACTTGGAAGTTCGTTAGTGCATAGTCTAGAGCAAGGAGTAATTTTTCTAATAAATAGGTTTTACTCAAAATTGTTGATAGATTGCAAGATTGGTGTTTACAGTTTAATTTCTAAATACTTATTTTGAGTATGGGATCAAAACAAGGATTAACTAGTGTAGGAACCCGAAGGTGTGAGCAGTTTGTTGACAAGTTAGGGTTTTGTTTTGCAGGTTGCTGGAGTCTTTCTCTGGAATTTCCAATGTCCTGTCTCGAAGTACACACACCCCAGATTGACATTGAATTTTGGTCCATTAATACACCATATACTACACCCAACATATTGGTGCCATTTCCAGGGAGGCACTTAGGGGATTGACCTTGGTAACATGTTGTAGTTTGGTTTTCTCTTTACCTAGTTTCTCTTGTAAGTTTTTTTTTTTTTTTAAATTTTGTTTCTTTCCTGCATATGTTTCTTATCTTTTTAAGGTTTTCATTCCTCGGGTGTTGTAATAACCCACCCTATATATATACATTATCCCTATGTTGACGAAATATAGGAGTTGTCTTGTTGAGAACATGAAAATGGTATTTTGAGGAATATTCCAATGAGGAGTTTTGATGTTGCTGTAGAGATATAAGAATCATCCAATGATGAAATAATAAGTGAAAACTTAGTATTTTTCTTGAACATAAATATAATATTATTAAATATTTGATTTCAAAACTAGATGATTTGCAGGAAGAACAAAATAAGGATGAAGAACCACTATTGATATTTTGCGCCAATTGTAGCAAGAAACACTTCCTTGGAAAGTGTCCACTTAGTGGCTTGAAAGTTTGGAAAATTTGTGAAGAGGCTCATGCAACATAACATTTCCCATCAATGACAAGATTAATAAAGGTAATCAGGAAATAAATTAAGGAATCAAATCGATCGCCAGGTATAACTCAAAACCCATTATCATTTAATACTCAGACTAATGCTTATTATCTTGAGCAGATTCCTCAACAGATTTATAATCATGTAGTTCCATGGAAAATTTTTAGTCCTAATCCAATTGAATAACCTACTTCATGGCTGTAGTGGCCCTCTCATTGGACCTCATCCTCGAGTAAGATATCCCCATGGAATCAAGAATGGTTTGGAGCATTCTCTCTAGGAAAGTCTCCCATGTAAATTCAACTACACGAGTATAAAAAACAACCACAATTTCTTCCCAATGCACCACCAAGTCATCATCCTCCATGGCACCAACTAGTTGTGCAACCTTACCCTAATCCGTATCCTATCCCTTACCCTAATCCATACCCTAGCCCTTATACTAATCCATACCCTAACCCTAATCCAAACCGTAAAACTAGCCCTCATTCAAACCCTTGACATAACCCTAATCCAAACCATATCCCTAACCCTAATTCAAACTCTATAAATAACCCTAGTCCAAACCATAACCCAAATCCTAATCCAAATCCAAAGCCTAGTCTAAGCCTTAACCCAAACCCTAGTTCAAACCCTAGCCCAAACCATAGCCTATACCCTAACCATAATAAGGAGTTCACACAAAAATTTAAAACACTTTTCCTTCCAATTGATTCCCCTATTGAACGAAATGTTATATATTCCATATTGGGGAAGGGAGTGAATTGGGAAACTCGCCCCATTATCCCAAAACATTTACCCAGGGAAGAAGCCTTGATTCAAAGACCATTAGAGGAAAAATTTATGATTGGAACCTATTCTAAAACTGTTTTTGAAGCTCAAAACCCTATAATTTCCCTTAACCATTCTTGTCAATATGAAAAGAAAATATTTGAGCCCGAAATTGAGGGATTTTTTTTTTTGTCTTTCACTAGATCCTTCATGTCTCTAAGAGAGTTATCCTTAAGCTATGGAAGATTTGTACGAGTTGGATAATTATAAATATGTGTATCCCATTGAATCCCGGTTTCAAGCAATCGTTAGCACACCTTATTCCCTCATCATTTGACAACTCTTGGTACCATATCAATTAAAGCTCTGGTATGTCTTGAAGTTTATTCTTTAAAACCGAGTGTGAGTATATTTACCATTATGTTATGCTCATGGCTACATTGGAATTAATCCTACACTTGAAGGAGATAATCATCTCTTTAAATTAGGGTAGGGTAGTATAAGAGAAATGAATCAAAATTCAATATGAAAATAAAACAATTACAACAAGACCCTTGAAATGCCAATTCTGTAAGGCACAACTATTGAAATTTCAATCACTATGCACTCTTGTGGGAAGACTTGTCAGCAACAATTCACTCTTAATGCCTCATATTTTATAAAGTGACTTTGATTATTGGTCGAGGTTATTCATTGGGCCAGTTATGGGGATTGTTATTGTTATGTTTAATAATTTCCATTAATAATCTTAAAAACCTACTTCTGGCCTATTCATCCTAACAAAATATCATCCAAGAAACGTTTTCAAGTTTATCTTCAAAGGTTTTGATGAAAGTTCTCCTATGGTGGGCCACTCCTATAAAACCCTAACAAGCTCTCATGAGAACCCTGGCATGATCAAATCAAGAAATATTAAAGTCATTATCTGAGATTTTTTCTTTAAAATGAGTCTTTAGGGTAGAAGGACCAATTAGTAAAGATTAGTAATTAAAAACATTTCATGCCATCTTGTGCTATTAAGGAGGAAAATTTCCTCCCAACTTATTAAGTAACCTATCTAAGGTTAATCATAATCAAAGTTTTTTAATATAAACATATTAATTGAGGGATATGAGGTATAAACATATTAATTGAGGGATATGAGGTCTCATTACGAGCCGACTTATCATGATCATGGGTCCTAACGAGAATGAAATTACCGCTACTGGTCACCAAGCCAGGGTAATGGCTTTCAGTTGAAAAGCTAGAAGACAAGAGGTATCATCATGAGTTGGATTGTTAATTCTTGTTAGCTCTTATGAATGGATCTGTCGTTTGTTGGTTACCAAGCCAGGACAAGGACATTCAATTAATTCCTAAACCAAAGTAAATGATTTTAAATTAATCTGAATCTATATCTAATATATGGGACACAGGAATTTAGTGGGGTTAAAAGGAATCCTTGTCAAGGATATATATGCCTGCTGGCAGTAGGGCCATGCCTATGGTATTAAATTTAATTTTACACTATTATTTACTTGGTTTTTTTTGTATTTCACTAAACTCATTATCATATCTATCTGAGAATGGATTTAAGATCCTTTCAATAATGTGCTTTGGAGTTCTATATTTCATAAATATGAAGTTTTTCATGGATGTGGGACCCTTAGTGCAGGTGATTCACTTTACTTGAACATGAGGAGGTTCAACTATATTCCTGGGTAATGGTAATATGGTCATCTTGGGAAGGTATTTCTTTTTCATATTTATTTTTCCCCGTTTTCCATATTTAACATCATATATTTCAAATCATGTCATTGCTAGTTGTAATTAGGATATTGAGGTGGATACCTACTGATATGTAATTCTATTGAGATGATTTGTGGAAATTTTGACAGTTGGCTATTTTATGATGACACTATCCCTGTAGTGACAACATTGTTAGCATTCCCATGAGAGCCCTGGAATTATATTTTATTTTGATCAATCTTAATGAATAAATATGGACCAACATAAATTTTTCTATTAGAAAAATCAATTCTAACTAGGAACAATATTATGAGTGCAAGAACATTTATGTTTCAATTCTAGATTTTTGCAAGGGAGAATTAATATATCAGTTGATTCTCTTGCATGAGGACATGCAAGATGATCGACGAGGGGTCTTTGGGGGGGGGGGATTTCAGGCCCCAAAATTGTTGTATATAATGCATCTTTCTTCCCATGTGATTCCTCATTTATTCCCCTATTTTACCAGATTATGTTCCTTTATATTGCACTTATACATTATTTTGATGAAATAGTGAAGATTTACATTTGGTTTGGATTTTATACCTTCATTATATGCATTTCTTACGATTGATGTTCATTAAATGTTGTTAATGTAGTGAGACCCTGCACCAAAATGGAAGTATATGGGGACCACTTCATCATTCAAGATTGACACGAAGGAAAATGCTAGCTGGTAGTACAAACACACATTTGGAACTATTTTGGATCCTTTTTTACAGTCAAAGGTGCACTTATATTTCATTGACATGTTCCCACACTTATAAAGAGAAGAATTCCTGCACTAAAGAAAAACATTCATGCACTAAAGAGCAACTGATTTGGGGATACAACATCTTGGCACTGTAATGTACGCCTCCCTTCACATCTACCAAAGTAACTGGCCAACCAGGGTAAACATGAGTTGAAGGAATTTAAGAGTAGACTCAACCTCCTTGGTGACTTTAAGGAAGTGGAATCAACATAGAAATCAATAACACAGACTCCTTGCACCTGTTGTAGGACTCCCAGAGGCTATCCCAGCCATCAAGTTGACTTTTCACTAGGTTCCACTGACTTTTTCGGAAGAAATCCCATGGAATCTCCTTTGATATGGGCAAGGGTGCATCTGGGAGGCTCTAAACACACCCAAAATATATGCATGTGTGCTTCTAGGGACTCAATTGACTAGACCTGTGCCTGCATCTGTGAGATTTAAGGCACTTTTTAAGAAAAAAATCACAGACACTGCCCATAATTTCCTATAGCTTTCAGAAATCATTAAACCCATGACAACTATGCCAAATAAACAAAATCTGACTCTAGGACTAGGAACGACCATCCCCAACCGGGACTGACATTATTTCAAACACTTGGCATGAATGAAATCTTCAAGTCTAGGATACAATAAAAAACATGAATGATTGAAAACTCTCTGGAGAAATTACAAGAGGGATCACCACCCTCTTCCTTGAATATATGCGACAAAAATTAGGCCTTTCATCCATTATTTTAACAATTACAAGTAAATACATAAAATAACCATGACATGAACCTGTCATTTAAACATGCTTATATCCAAAATAAAACTATGGAAATAACAATGAGATAAAAACCATAAAATCCACTGATTAATGAGTAAAACATAAAGAGAACTTAGCTTCCATTAAACATAGGAAATAACCGACCAGGTTCAGGACTTCCACATACCACTCGACCATAGACATGGCTGAGCCAAATCTCTCTTCAGCCAATCACCCTCGTGCCATATTCCAAGCATGAATGTGGTATCTCATGGATAAACCAATCCAAAACACAACCAAGGGAATCTATAGGTTAAACCACCTCCACCCCCACCATACCGTGATCACACCAAAATTGATGCTTCAATCACAAAACCAAACTTAACTTCGAACGCCATCCAGAAT
Organism: Pinus albicaulis; assembly: GCA_034641835.2. Classification (NCBI taxonomy): domain Eukaryota; kingdom Viridiplantae; phylum Streptophyta; class Pinopsida; order Pinales; family Pinaceae; genus Pinus; species Pinus albicaulis. Next base: position 141,743,310 of record CM076569.1, on the reverse strand, counting down.
CCATCACTATCATTGAGGAAATTTATGTATCCATGTCTCTCAGGCTTTACCACAATCCAATCTAGGATCACTAGGCCCTAAACCGAGACACCACCCTTAGGATTTACCATGTATCCTACCAAAACCGGTCAGGGATATTCCTAGGCCTTTGAGAATTTTCCTTGAGACCACCTCTGCCCCAGATTCTAAAATCCATGCAGCAATTCCAAAGCCCAAAAATGAGATCAAAATCCCAACACACCATGGCATCCAGGAAAAGGAAAGGCAAGGCTTAAAAGCACTGTCAAAACTCGAAAAAACCATGCCACCGATATCAAGAGAAACAAATACCAACATGCATAAGCCATGCATGTCCAAACCAACTAAGAAATCACACATGTAATATGTTAAATTCAAGTATTCTTGCTGAAGTTTCTATATCCCGCTCTTCCTTGCTTTCTTTCCTCTTTCTTGGCTCAATTCTGATTTGCTCGAAGAAAACTCTAAGTATCCAAGAGTGTAAGAGAGAGAATAATGATAGAGCTCTAAAACTGAATTGACAAAAGGTTAACTGAACAAGCTTTCCCATTGATCCTTATAAGCCTTTTTATCAATGAGGCCTCTATTTTATTCATTTTCCATTATTTTTACTTCATTTCCCTCCTCACATGAAACCTATTACCTTTTACCTTCCTTTTCTCCTAATTTCCTTTATTTTCATAAATAAATGTGCCAAAAATAATTTTTCTTCTTTAATGCCTTTGCCTTCGCTTTTTCCAAATTTCCTTAGCCATAGCCACATATATAGTGATTCCCACTAGGATATCTTTTCCCAACATTCAACTTGGAATAATTGTCCTTTAACCGTGGTCTTAATTTTCCTTTATTAAATTTTATTACATTAAATTTTTCCCGGGTTTGTTACAAAACCCTCCCCCTTGGGGAACACTATCCTCAGTGTTAAATCACACCTACACCTCAGAAAAACTGATGAAAAGGAAAGATACTGCCCATGGAGCTTTATAACATAACTCATTGCAGTATTTACAATGAACACTATTTAAACATGACAAACATACTGTTTATTGGAGCTTTATAACACATCTCATTACATAATTTACAATAATAACCACATATACAACCATATGCACATTTTCTCAACCAAAAAATAAAAGGATACAATGCCTACATCCGCAACAAGGGAATCCAGAGGTTAAACCACCTCCACCCTCAAAGTAGTACCAGGATTTACCTCCTTGACAGGAAGTCTAGAATCCAAAGCCACGTTCAAAGCTGCATCCTATGTCCAACGCTACTGTCGTGCGCCACTTTTCCTCTCAGTGAATAATTACCGAATCATTTTTCTAGGGCACACTCCCAATGTGAATCTGATTCCATATGACAACGCTAATGAACAAAAAAATTCCATCCCCGACCTTCCCTTCTATGATACACAGTTCCTCAGGAAATCCAGTCACACCCTTCCATGTAGTCACTCACCTTCCAAGTTCCCAGACATCCCCTATCTCGGGTGATCCATCCCTTGGGAAGGCTTCCTCGCATCGGAAGATACAAAAAATAAGGCATATACCTGCCTCAACCACAATTCAGGTCCTAGCATGCTCATGGTAATCAATAGACATTATTGGGTACCAGTGTCCCACAATGGTCCTACTCCTGAAGTTCTTTACTAACATACTGCTACCTGTTTCAATGGGCCTTTTGTTGTTGTTGCTAATGCTTGCCATTAGTTTCAACCACCCAACCAACATTTTTTGTGCTTCATGTACCAAGCGCATAACTTCCATTAGATTCAAAATAAATTGAAATAAAATCACATCTTACCTCATTGGATGCTAGTTAATAAGGTACACTTGCAAGGATTTTCACTTCCTGTCACAACAAGTAAAACTAGTTGCTTGATCAAATCATCATGCATAAACATATCGCATATAGTTAGCTCAAAACACAACCATCATAAATTAAAATCATGAATCACATGAAATACTCATAAACCATAATCATAAATCACATGTAACAATCATAAGTTAGAATCCTATATCACATGCATAGTAAAACCAAAATAAAATATTGATACTTATCCTTCATCGGTCCTTGCTTCTTCCTTTGTTCTTTTGTACCCATACCGAATCAGTTTCCACAACCGACAAGCACCCAGTTCCTTTGCTTCTCTTCAACCATGCACACATACACAAAATGTACATCACAATACAGACATCACGCACGATGTACAACACTGTGCAATACATGCAACTGCACCTGACATACAACACATACACCTACATTCGATGTACAAAAAAACACCTACACCTGCATCGAGTGTATGACACAACACATACGCCTACACTCGATGTACAACACAACATAATACAACATCTAAATCTGGTGTATGACACAACAAAATACATATACAGAGTACAACACAACCATACACATATCACAATACCATGACTACACCATGCACATACATTGTACCACATGCTCGCAACGCAACATGCACAACATGCACAAAATACCACATGTACCATAGTACCATATGCACAACATGTACACAGTACCAGCTGTACACAAAACTACCTGCACAATGTGTGTACAACATCACATGTACACGAAACCACCTGCACAACATGTACATAATGCCAAATGTACACTACACCACTTGTACAACATATACACAATACCACATGTACGCAACACCACATGCACGACATGTACACAATGCCACATGCACAACATGTACATGACACCACCTACACACAACATGACATGTACCCCAGGTACATGACATCACATGCACACAACACCACATGTACAATCATGCACACAACACCATATGCACATAGCGCCATATGTACAAAACACACACAACACCATATGTACATAACACTTCATATACAACATGTACCTAGCACCAAACATACACAACACCCATATTCAGCATGCACACATCACCATATGCACACTACACCACATATCCAACATGCACACAGTACAACATGTACACAACACTGCGTATCCAACATGTCCATAGCACAATCTACACGTAGCACTTCATATGAAATATACACACAATGACATATATACTATAGGCATACAATATCATATGTAAACAATACTACATATGTTACATGTACACATCACCATAGGTAAAAATCCCTGAATATAAAACATACACAACATATACACAACAATAGTGCTGCAAATACATAGACTAGACACTGACCCCACAATCAGCCTTGCTTCTAGTGTCTTTCCATTATCCATGCTTATCTTAGCATGCCGCAGGTCACACTAATTTCACTTCGTTTATGTACCCCTCAAAGTTACCTGTCCATAACATAAACATAGGCATAGTACAAGCATATAATATCAATTCATATCCACATGATACTGACCATGTAGATCTGTTAGGGATAACCTCTTCATACCATTCACCTGCATAAAAAATCATTCGTCCACAACAATGATCCTTGTAAACCCTATCAAACAGTGGCGTAGATACATTGACACATACATATCTATAAAAATTAACATAAAAAATCATGATCCATGACGAACCTGTCAGAAACGACATACATACATACATACTTGTATGCATACATACATATATGCAAAAAAGCAACATAATCATTGTCACAACACAATTTCTAGATATCATAAGGTGTATGTTAAGAGAAATTCCTTTATTTTTGCACAAAATGCACAACATTGAGAAAAAAAGTTTCTAACATAGCCAAGGAATCTAACACCTTAGATCCATTCACTTTACCTTTCGTGTTACCTTTCTCATGACTGTTTTGCCACCATCCATTTACTTCAATGGACCCAACCAATACAAAAAACTGTCATATTCTTAACTTCCGATGCACTTATTCATGCACTGAGCTTCATAAGTGTCTTTCATTATCTGTTGGGTACCACACAACTCTCCCCGAGCTCCATTAATTCCCTCCTTTCCCAACCAATTCCCAATACTCTCAAACAAAAGGAAAGAAGAAGAAACAACAAGAAGAAAAGGTAATGTCCCTTTTTGGGGATTCTCAAGATTCTATGTCAGAGATGGACTACAGAGGCCTTTACTGGTTATGTCACCTCTAAAAAGAGGGTGAGAACTAGAGGCTACCTGGCCAACTGTAGACTTTGCCTATAGAACTTGGAATAATCCCAATTCAGGAATCTCAACAAGGCCTTCAATGAAAATGCTGTATAAGAAAATATGAGAAATGAAAATGCAGATCAAGGCTGGGATCCACTCATTCAAGCTGTATGTGACATGTATATGAAATTTTAGTAGAAACAAATAAGTTTAAGAATGTTAAACAGATCTCCCGGAAACAAGTCTAGCTAAAAATCATCCAAAGAGAGAGACTGCTGCAAAATGAAAACCCCAGCTACTAGAATTGCGCAGATCTGACTGAAGCTCAGAGGAGGTCAGCCAAAGATCTGATACTTTAGTATTATATCAGTAAATCATATTTACAAATGATTCCATTGCCTTTACAACTGATTACAAAAATAACTAGGGCAAGATCCCTTCAGAAATGAGAGATGCAACTAGAAATAAACTGCAAAAATACATAGACATCGTTATTTTCCAGGTGGTTCAGCTTCTGTACATTAAATTTCAGATCTAGGAAAGATATATGGATGAATAATCAGATCTAATACAGATCTAGAAGCTACAAGACTTTAAGAACATGATCCAATTGGAATCACATCAAAATAATACATATTGAGCTGTAGATCTGAATTACAATATACTGTGCTGCAGAAAACCCAGAAATTTCTGAAGATAAATTTTATTACTGAAATAGATAAGATCTATATAGACATGGATCAGCAACCCAATCCATGGATCACCAAGGGAAGGCAAGCCTAACACCAAGAGATCTCCTCCAAACTGATAGCAAACTGAAATAACAAAGCCCTCTTACAAAATAACACAGTATAGAGCAGAAACTGCGTAGAGGGTGTAGGAAACTGAGTACATGGAATGAAAAGTACAGATCTGATATAAAATATAGATCAGCTAACTCCTTGGAGGCTGAAGAACACTCTCCAATAGAGAAATCCTCTAAAAAACAACTAGATATAGGCAGATCTACAATGCCACTTGCTACAAAAGATAGTAGTTGCAAAACCCTCAATGGGCTAGCATTGCTCATGAAAGATAGAGCTTGGTCTCAAACTAGATAGTGGCCAAATTCAGCAAATAACTCCTCCAATTATCCTCAAGGGAAGAGATGAAACTCCTAAACAAGAATTCCAATCACAATCCTCTACTAAATAACAGAGAATGGTATTTGTCTAAGCAGACAAATACTTCAGAAATATAATTATTCAACAACAACCTCTTCATGTGTCTTCTCCTCCTTTTTATAACATGAGATAGCCTTTGCAAACCCTAAACCACTTGGATGAGTTGGTCCTTTTCACATTAGAAGCTCCCTTCTAGAACTGCGCAGTCCCTCTTGGTGATGCATTGAACTTAGACAACGCAGTTGATTTGGTCAAGGTGGACCCAATCTTTGGCTCAATCCTCTTTCACATCTGCAAGTGATTATTTACATAGCCCAGATTTGTCTTTGTTCACATGGGCATTTATTTATTAAGAGTTTTACATGTCCTCCTTTATTCATTTATTCATAAAGCATAAAATAAATCAAATTTTAATGTCTCCTCTTAGCTAAGGCTAAGTAGGGACATTACAATCCCCCCCCTCAAAATGTTGCTTGTCCTCAAGCAACTGGGAGGGTAAGAGCTGTGTCTCTTCTCCTTCTCCATTGATGACACCATCAAGAATAAATCTCTCATCATGAAGCAAGTGTTCACCAAGGCAATACATCAAAAACTGCTCCTCCAATGCTAGCATGATAGGTTCATAGTCTGCTCCTTCAGGAGTGTAAAACTCAACAGAAATATACATGGGTGAACCAATGTCACATCTGAAACATGTATCATGAAGTACTGGATATAGTTCCATCCCATGTGGTACATGTACACTACTGACTCTTTTCCCATACATACCCATAAACAAAACCAATATGTCATCTATGTATGGTAGCAAAATCACATAAAGGCAAACTGAAATTTGCACATGAGGAGGTGGGTCACAATCCCACATAAGGTACCAGCGCAGTACACTCCTTGTTCTGAGTAGATCTGAATGTGATAGGTGGTACTCCCACCACATATTTTCTGCGTAGGCCACTTTGACATGGCTGAAAGTGCAACTATCATTAGGTGCCTTTGGAAAGCACCCATCATGAAAAACAATCTCCCTTTGCACCTCAAGGGAGTGGCCAGCTTTGGAGTTTTCATTGGCCCCATATTTGACATGAGATCTGCATGTAATATTGCTCCTTGTAGGAGCCATGGCCTGCATACATATGGTAAGAGAGTGTGCCAAATCAGAAAAATAACTTGCTCTACAAGATCAGATTTCTTACCATACATACCTCCCATACTCATAGAGTTAGGCATGGGCTTTTCCCCTCTTTCGAGAGAAGAAAGAGATGGCTGAAATATATCCTGCATAGGATCCTTTGGCTGCCCCATCTCCACATAGCTATTGCACTCTTGTAAGTGCTAATTTAGTTCCTCCCAATCATAATTCTGATGTAGCTCCTACCCCATACCCTCCCAATCAAAACTCTTCAAGACTAGGGAGTAGATTTTTGCTGATTGCATGTAACTGGAAAGGAACTCCTTGTGTGCCCTTTGTAGTATTTATTGCTTAAGATTTTAGGCTTGAGACAAGAATACTTTTCCAAGATGATAGATGACCCCTTCATGGACCATATAGCCTCCTCCTTGCTTTATTCCATCTAAAATCATCCCGGTGTGCAGATCTTTGGAGTATTATACAAGGAGTTGAGACTTCCAATATGGATCTACACTCCTCAACAAGGACAACACTGTAGATGTATCTATGGTGGTGCTTGCCTTGTTTCTACTTGCTCCTTTGGCATTATGCATGCCAAAATTTTGTGTGGGAAGGCTAATCCTCCCCTTTGCTTCCTCCCACAACGCAGTGACTCTTTCTTCCATTGTTCCAGCACTTGGTGAAGCTTTCTCCACAGAATCTAATGGCATCCCAAGAGGATTTCCATGATGTAGGAATGTCTCTTGCAGAAATATCCTGAACATGAGAGAAGGAACCATGAGATCCTTTCCCTCTCTACGCAAATCCATCTTTGTTGTGTGGGTAGAGACATCAAGTGAAGGGTAAGTGTGCATGCCTTGAATAACTTGTTGCTTCCCACTCTTCAAATCCACCCACTCTATCTGCAAGGCCCTCCAATCAGTGGTGACTTTTCCCAAAGTAATCAACCACTGGACACCCAAGATGAGGTTGGTGTCTGGTATGTATACCACAAATAAGTGGTCCCTCAAAGTGTAGGTCCCCATAGTCACAGAAAGTGAAGGAACATACTGCATGCACTGCATAGTTCTGTCCCCCAGAACCAAAACAAAGAACCCATCAAAAGAATCAGCAGGGATCCCTCTCCTATGCACAAAGTGAGCATCAATAAAATTGTGGGTTGCCCCACTGTCAATAAGAATAGATACTCTTTGGTCCGTAATTGAACCCTACACTCTAAGAGTCAAATATTTGGGCACTCCCCTCAAAGAAGCAAGAGTCCCACTGGTTGGAGCAAATTCTCCTTCTTCTTCCCTGGATGATGATGGATCCTCCTCCTCATCATCACCATTGCTGTGACCTATCCTAGTTCCATCATTGCCTTCCTCCTCCTCACAATTAGAGAAGAATTCAATATAATGTTCTCTCCCAGCAGCACATCTATGTCCCGACACCCATGATTCTTGACAAGTGAAACATAATTTCTTCTTTCTCAACTCCCTCCAGAGATCATTGTCAAGAAGATTTTTCTGTGAGCTCTCCTTGGGTGGAGAAGATTTCCCTTCCTTCCCTTTAGAAGAGTGAGTGGCTTTGATAGGAAGGGTTGCCTTTGCTGTTGGCAAAGCATCCTGGAGATCTCTTGTTCTTTCAATGGCATCATGCAGTGTGGTGGGTTTGGTAAACTTGAACAACCCATGCAAAGGTTCCTCCAAGCTATCTATGAACATATACACTCTCCTTGCAACTGAAAGATCAGGAACCATAACAGACAACCTCAAAAATTTAGAAATATAGGCTTCATCATCTCCTGTATGCTTAAGCTTGGCCAAGATTATGAAAAGGGCCTCCGGATCCTTCCGATCAAATCTTTCCACTAGTCTCCTAGTGAACTCAACATAAGTGGACACATTGCTGTGCCCCAATGTGGAAAGTCCATGAAACCACCAGTTGTGGGCTTCTCCATCAAAATGCAGCGCAACAATCTTAATGGCTTCTGCTTCGAGCACTTTGTTCAGCTGGAAGTAGATGTCCAACTTTTCCACCCATGCTTTAGCTGAAAAAGAGGGTGATCCATCAAACTTAGGCAAGAAGAACCTGCCCATGGTGTGGTGCCTCCCATGAAGGAAACCTCCATCTCTATACTGCTGCAATGGTCTCCTCTAGTCCTTTAGATGGCAGAAATCTTGAAATCTCAAGTTATCCTTGAACCTTTGTTTTTTTGAATCATATTCTGCAAAATAACCTTCCAAAGAGGTTGACTCTTGAAGCCCTTCATTCTCTACAGCCAAGAAGGTAGGCATTGTAGAGCGTTGTGAGATCTGTGGAGCTTGTGGCAAGCTCACAGGTGGACCAGTCCCAAACTGAGACATTTCCGAACTCTCTTCTTGATGGAGTCTTCCAAGGGATTTCCTCATTCTTTCTATCCTCATCTCCTTTATTTCCTTGGATAGATCTTGCATGGTTTCCAAGATATTTTTTGCAAACTCTTTTTCCTCCTTATCTTTATCATTCAAATAAGGGCCTTTCCCCTTGTCTTGACCCTTGTCAAGGTCAATAGTAGTATAGTAATACTTTCTATGACTTCTATTCTGGTATCTCCTCTCCCTCTCAGAAAGAGGATCTTCATCTTCTGAATGCAGCATGACTGTGGCTCCAATGCTAGCACAGGCTGTGCCAAGAGTGGAGCTCCGATACCACTGTAATGTCCCTTTTTGGGGATTATCAAGATTCTATGTTAGAGATTGACTACAAAGGCATTTAATGGTTATGTCACCTCTGAAAAGAGGGTGAGAACCAGAGGCTACCAGGCCAACTGTAGACTCTGCCTATAGAACTTGGAATAATCACAATTCAAGAATCTCAACAAGGCCTTCAATGAAAACGCTGTATAAGAAAACATGAGAAATGAAAACATAGATCAGGGCTGGGATCCCCTCATTCAAGTTGTATGTGACATGTATATGCAATTTCAGTAGAAAAAAATAAGTTTAAGAATGTTAAACAGATCTCCTGGAAACAAGTCTAGCTAGAAATCAACCAAAGAGAGAGATTGCTGCAAAATGAAAACCCCAGCTACTAGAATTGCACAGATCTGACTGAAGCTCAGAGGAGGTCAGCCAAAGATATGATAATTCAGTATTATATCAGTAAATAAGATTTACAAATGAGTCCATTTCCTTTACAACTAATTACAAAAAGAACTAGGGCAAGATCCCTTTAGAAATGAGAGCTGCAACTAGAAATAAACTGCAGAAATACATAGACATCATTATTTTCCAGGTGGTTCAGCTGTTGTACATTAAATTTCAGATCTAGGAAATATTTATGGATGAATCATTAGATCTAATACAGATCCGGAAGCTATAAGACTTTAAGAACATGATCTAATTGGAAGTACATCAAAATACTGCATATTAAGCTGTAGATCTGAATTACAATATACTGTGCTGCTGAAAACCCAGAAATTTCTGAAGATAAATTTTATTACTGAAATAGATCAGATCTATAGAGACATGGATCAGCAATCCAATCCATGGATCATCAAGGGAAGGCAATCCTAACACCAAGATATCTCCTCCAAACTGATAGCAAACTGAAATAACAAAGCCCTCTTACAAAATAACACAGTATAGAGCAGAAACTGCGCAGAGGGTGTAGGAGACTGATTAAATGGAATGAAAAGTACAAATCTGATATAAAATATAGATCATCTAACTCCTTGGAGGCTAAAGAACACTCTCCAATAGAGAAAGCCTCTAAAAAATAACTAGATCTAAGCAGATCTACAATGCCACTTGCTACAAAAGATAGCAGCTACAAAACCCTCAATGGGCCAGCACTGCTCATGAAAGATAGAGCTTGGTCTCAAACTAGATAGTGGCCAACTGCAGCAAAGAACTCCTCCAATGATCCTCAAGGGAAGAGATGAAAGTCCTAAACAGGAATTCCAATCACAATCCTCCACTAAACAACAGAGAATGGTATTTGTCTAAGTAGACAAATACTTCAGAAATATAATTCATCAACAACAACCTCTTCATGTGTCTTCTCCTCCTTTTTATAACATGATATAGCCTTTGAAAACCCTAAACCACTTGGATGAGTTGGTCCTTTTCACATTAGAAGCTCCCTTCTAGAATTGCGCAGTCCCTCTTGGTGATGCATTGAACCTAGACAACACAGTTGATTTGGTCAAGGTGGACCCAATCTTTGGCTCAGTCCTCTTTCACACCTGCAATTGATTATTTACATAGCCCAGATTTGTCTTTGTCTTAGCTAAGGCTAAGTAGGGACATTACAGAAAACCATGAGAATCAATTAAAATACGACACTGCAACAAGGTGGTATGGACATACACTAGACATTAAAAAATCCACAAATCAAGTGCAAAAAACCATAAGAGAAAAAAATCACAAGACTGGAAACAAATACCACGACTCAATCCCCATGGGTCCCTAGTGCTTCCAAAGGAAAACCCAACCTGATCCTTCTCCAAGGTTTCATGGCAGTCTCTTTTTCCATGCAATCCCTACATCATACTACCATAACCACACAACTATCAACACATAAATATTTGTAAAAATATACCAGTTATCTTACCTTGTTGTGCCATGCATTCCGACCTGTTATTGAACACACATGTCAGCAATATGTACCAAAGTTCAAGACAACATATCTATCAATTTGAAATCAAATTTTACTAAGCTTAACAACCATGTCATAATCCACAATCAACTCACATTCATCGATCATAATACATAATGCTACAACTATCACCTACTTACACTCAAGTACATATAATCTTAATGTATCTCAGGGGAGGGTATCTTGTCTGCACAATCAGTGTAGATTAGCATGATATAACTTCACAACATATCAACTCAAACATAAATAAGGTCATGATATCCATACCAGTGACTAGCTAACATGTTCACATCATAAAGTTATAAACAATTGTCATTCATGCATAACAATCACATATGCACAGTCAGCCTTGATTAATATGACATAATATCAAAATATATTAACTCATACTTGAATGTCATAACCCTAACCAACTACATAGGCCAATCCAAATTAGCATGATACATATAACATCAATATTTAATACAATAACCATAATCATCAAGTTAAATAATCATGTAGCAACAACAAGTTAACATATAACATACTCATCAATGACATATAACATAATCATCAAGTTAACTAACATAAAACAACAACAATGCATATAACAACACACTACTATCATTCACGACCATTCAACATATGTGCATATGATCACCCTGATTCACTAGCATCTATCATGCATGTAACCCTAACAACAATAGAATGACAAACATGCATATAACCCTAATGCATATAACAATACATTAACTAACATACTTGCATGCCAATCATACAATACTTGTATGATGATATGCTCTCACCCCAAAGTCTAGTGCTGCAACTTCACTTCGATGATATGCATCTCCTTATCTATCTCAACCAACATATCAACATCATAACATACCAAAACATTATGATGACCTAATATGCCTACAATAACCTCATGGACAACAACTATAACCGTGAAAATGCACAAATAACAACATATAGACAGAAATGCATCACAAATGCATATACAACTGACATCCACTCATGGAGACCACATCCAATCACCATCAAATTTCACATGGCGACACCACTGCAACTATGACCAATGCCATGTATATGCGACAAGCAAATAGAAAATAAGCGAGTATGAAGAAAATGCAGCAAGATGATGGAGCTTTGTGAAATGAAGTCGCCTTCACTAAGTGGGCCCGCAGGCAAATTCTGGCGCAAAATCTATTTTTAGACTATGTCTATTTTTAGACATATGGAGCATGGTCCGGGGATTGCAGTATGAGATTATTGGAGTATGTGTCATGTTGGTAAAAATAGATGGGACTCTATTTTTGTGACCTATAGGTCGAAGAGGTCAAAGTCTATTTTTAGACTGCCTCTCCTTAAAATAGGGAAGTCAAATATTATTTACCCTTAATAATATTTGGACTATAAACTTCAGTTTACTCTCTTGGAGCACTTCAGTTCGAGCCTTGGAAGTGGCTCATGCATCTGACAGAGGAATTACGTTATTCCTAGGGTTTGATGGCATCATGCATGGTTGACTTCAGTTAGGACTTCAGTGGCAGAAGTTTGGTGGAGTTAATGAGACAACTAGTGGAGTTGTGTTCTGTTTATTTTAGTTGAACTAGTTGAGATTAGTTTAACTAGCTAATCAATTAGTTATGAGTGGAGTGAATTAAATATTATTTAATTCATTACTTAGTAACTCATTATTCAACTCAAGAACACATCAGTTCACTACAGTGCATGATCAGTTCAGTGGAGACCAGTGAAAGAGGTAGATGAAAGGGTGGAGTTAGCTATCAGTGGCGACATCAGTTGTGCATGAGATTTGCACCACACTTGGAGGACTTTCCCATGATGATTGCACTGTCAAGCCAAGGAGATTCGAACCTTGGATCTCTATATAGAAAGGCCTGGATTGCGCAATAGAGGCAAGGCAATTGGCGGTGAGTTTTGAACCAGTAACCTGTTCAAAACTGAGCTAGATTGTGTGTAACTTCATGAGAAAGTACTGAGTACTTGTGAGGATTATTGTACTGAGTTTGTTACATGATTTCTCCATTATAATATACACAATAGCTGCGGGGTTTTCAGCTATAAGCTTTCCCCATACATACTGTGTTAATGTGTATGATGATTTGATGTGTTATCGCTTGATTTTATTTCCGCATGTTTGATGATCTCAGTGGAAGAGATTATGTGTTGCATATAAATTCGAATTGTATGTGATCAGGATAGTCTTGGTGAATAATTAATCATTATTCAGCAAATTTCTACATGGTATCGGAGCTATTGAAGCAGAGATTGATCATCACAGTGATTACAAACTTATTTCGGTAGACAGAGTCTGCA